>JAOWBW010001827.1:46797-129297 GCA_026119855.1 Campanula takesimana
CCATTTAGCTTATATTCTTCCCTACATGAATCCGATTATGCCAATCATACCCTTTATAACTACCGTGTTAAGGCGTAGCGTTTGAATATGTCAAACATAATGTTCATCAAGTGGAAGACTATAATAACTATCCATGTCTAAGGATTCAAATGACATAACTAATATGAGATTTATATATGACATCGACCAATGACATAAATCTCATACCGCGGGTCATGTCCAGTACCTTGTTCCAACAAGTACCTATAAATCTAACATGATCATCCCATGATAATTTAGCCTTTATACTAGTGCTTAACAAGCTCTAGGGACAGAGATTATTATAAGCAACACGAGCCATAATAATAATCTTATTATCTCTTATTATTATGAATAAAATGATAACTTATACAACGTTTAACAAACGTGCCTAGGGCACCAACACCAACAATCTCCCACTTGCCCTAGGCCCAATTCCCTAGGTATCCAATACCCTGATGACCTAACATGACCATCATGTTTAGCTTTGTGGAAGTCCCATTGTTTAGTGTGTCGTAACGTTATCATTAGTAGGTACTTTGCATATATGTACGTCTCCCTTATCAACGATTTTTCGAACGATAAGAGAACGCCTAAGTATGTGTTTGGATTTAGGATGTGCTCTTGGTTCCTTTGTTTGGTCAATAGCCACACTATTATCACTAATATGGTATATTGAATTAGCAATGCTAGGAACCATCTTAAGTTCACAATGAACTTCTTAATCCAACCACTTCCTTTGCAGCATCCAATGCGGAATATACTTAGATTTAGTATGTAGAATTTAGTGACCCTGCTTGGAACCATTCCAACTTACAGCTTCACTATTATTTATAAAACTCAATTGCGATCTTTTATCATCTTGTCGGTTTGGAAGCTGCATCCGCGTACCCATATACGACGAGATCATCTTCCATCCCTTCATAGATCAAACAATTCTTCAGTCCTTCTAAAGTGCTTTAAGAATTGTTTCACAGCCATCCAGTGACTCTCACCGGTTATCGGATTAATATCTATCGTCATGCTCCAAGCATTAGATATATCGCCTTAGTACTTATCATGGCATCATGGATCCAATTGCCGAAGCAAATGGCATCTCATTCATTTTTCTTATGCTCATCTCTTGTCTAGGACATTTGATTCTTTGCATAGAAAAACAATCATGTAACATTAGCAACTGTCCTCTCCTAGAATTTCCATGCGGAACCTTCTAATGACCTTGTCAATGTATGTACTTTGGCTTTAAACCAATTTGCTTCCTTGATCTATCTCTATAGATCTTAATGCTAATGACTTATGCGGCTTCATCCACATTCTTCATTGCGAAACCACTTTCTTAACAAAATCTTTGCAGACTAATGAGTAGGAATGTCGTTTCCAATGAGCGATATGTCATCCACATATTCAATAAGGAATAGCACATGCTCCCACTAACCTTCTTGTATTACAAGATTCATCTTCGTTTTTGATCAAGCCAAGCTTTATGACTTATCAAAACGGAGATTCCAACTCCCAAAAGCTTGCTTCAATCCATCCAATGAATCTTCGCAACTTTCATACCTTTTTAGAATTTTTCTTGACTATCAAAACCTTTAGGTTGTATCCAATACATCCTTAAGTGAGTTCCGTTGAGGAATGCTTGTTTTGACATCATTTTGTCAAATTTCATATTCCAAATATGAACATGTGACTATAAAATTCTAATAAGTTTCTTGCTAACCATGTAAGTTTTTTCTCCAAAAAAGTCATTCATCTCTTTGGTTTTTACACCTTAGGTTAGAAATCATCAAGTTTCAAACTTGATTATTATACATGAATTGCGTTTTATAGATTTTATGACTCCAAGCCATTAATCAAAAATGTGGAGTTGATATTGCATCTTTGATATGTGGTAAATACTTCATTCTAAATGAACTTTACCTCAATACTTTCTATTTCGAAATATCCAATATTTCTTCTAATAGATTGTATTTATCAAGTATGCAAGTACTTGTATATCTTGAACGGATTTTCACACAACCCCTTGTGAAGATTTGTTCAACTTCCATCTTAGGGTAAAATATATTTTTCTAGGTCTCGAACCATTCGAGATACATTTTACTCCCACTGATTCTTTTAGAGATAAACCACTTATCTAGAAAAGTATCATCATAATCAACAAACCATTTGTTTCTTATGAGTAAATTATTATCGTCAAGCTTCCTTAGGATATCCCATGAAAGTATATTTATTAGATTTAAATGTGAGTGTGTCCAGACACTCCTTTCCAAAAGGTCTCAACATCTTAAAACCTTTATGAAAGACAACCGAGTTTTCTTTCACCATTTAACCCCTTCTGATGGAACTCAATTAGTGTAGTTATAGCGGTTTGTAATACATAACCCCAAAATTAATAATGGAAGATCAATTTGACTTTATCATCTAATGAACCCTATCCAATAAGGTATTGTACTTCCATGCAGACACATCATTTAAAATGATGTTCTTAGTGAAGTTAATTTGTGAAACTATTTCACAACTTTAATGATGATTGTCAAATTCTTGGTTAAATTATTCATCATCGTGATCCAATCAGAATCTTTGAATAGTTTTGCCAAGTATAACCAAAATTCTCTTTTAGCATTGCTTCTTAATGCACCATATACATCGAAATGTATCAGGTCAAGTAAGATGTTAGCCTTTTACCAATCATAGTAAAAGATGTCTTGGTCCAAGTAAATAAGATTTGCATAAATCATGTGATTCCAAATCATATGACTTAAAACTCCGTCCCATGGAATTTTAGATATGCATCTTTTATTTATTTGATCAAAACAATAATGCATAAAGAATTTTAATTATTTATGTTATAGCCTTTATTACTTTGTTCTTCAAGATTTAGGATATAAGATTTATTTATATGATAACACAATGAAGTAAATCATAATAAATAAAGCACTTTTCTTATTCCAAACAAGAAATTAATATCCTTCATTATCTTTTAACAAAATAATGTTTTCTACTTCATCAGTAAAGTCACTTTACAAGTGTTCTACAAACAATGTTGCAACCAACCATTGCATCATTACCGTTTGTAGATAAAATTTTACTATAAGTAGTCTTTCATTTTACTAATTATTCTGGTATCCAATACCCAATAATTAAATTTAGAAAGAATAATTTATAACATAAAATTCCCAAGTGGTAGTCCCACTACCATTCCTTTTATTGATCGTCCAGAATTATGACTACAATTTTAGATGGTCAATCTAATTGCCACTTTATCAAATTGCATCAATTAGAGTTATAATTTTATTTAGCCATAATTATTTCATTTAGTTTTGACAACGCTTGTCTTACCTTTTCTTTTGGCACTTGGCCTCCTTTTCCATCATGAACCATGAGCATTGGAGAACCTTTCTCCGTTATCTTCATCTTCGCAGTTTTTAGCATGTTAATGCAATTCGAAGAAATTCTTATTCATTCTAAACATGTTATAGTCCATCACAAAGTGATTATAACTCTTAGTCAATGAATTAAGAATAAGATCCATGGCTAGCTCCAATCCAATTGGACTCCCAAGTTTCTCAAGATGCTCTTTGTAGCCATTATCTTAAGCATGTGAGGTTCCACTTATTGCCTTTACTCCTTTTGCAAGAAGTGAATGCAATAATGGTTTTATACCTCTCTTGCCTAGATTTCTCTTGAAACATGTACTCAACTCCACGCCTATCTAATAGGCTTCCACAAGTTCCAAACTTTGTTGGAGTTTTGAGCACATAATCGCGAGCATAACACAACTCACACTCCTAGAATCATACTCATGATTCTTGTGATTGTCTATTCCGGCATTGGTTCTTTAGGAATAGGTCCATCAAGAATGTACACCCATCTTATTGCCTTAGAACGATTCTTAGGCTCAAGATCCAATCCATGAAGTTTGTACCATTCTTTTGAAGCATATCCTTATCAAGGATTAATCGCAATGATTTTAGTTGTCATCTACAACTTATGCAAAAATTTCCAAAATTTTACAAGTACCAATCTCATTAAGAGATAAATAGTGTATTTTCCAAAATACTCCCACTAAATTATATAACATTCATATACATCCAATGTATGATATAATTTAAATGGCTAAGATCTAACTTTAACTTAATTTTGAGTACGCTTTGGCGCACCGCTCAAAACTAAATTAATTAGGTAGACAACCCTGTCAATCATATCTCATATCTCATGACTCTTAGATCTTTTCATGAGATTCTTTTAAATTGTGCTAAGATCCAACTTTAATTTAACTTTGAGTCCACGGAGGCGGACCGCTCAAAATCAAATTAATTAGGTAGACAATTTCTTGTCAATCATATCTCATATGATTCTTAGGGATCCAATTTTGAAAGCATGTTTAATCTCATCTTTGCCTAGGCCCAAAACTGTTTTGACGCCTTATTAAGTCCAACCATTTTAAACGCATAGGAAACTCTTATTCACTCATCTTGCTCATACAAAAGTAAAATCAATACACCTCGCTTTGGCGAGCCCACATGAAAATACCCTTGCACAAACAAGTGTTTTAATCATGGCGTGGCATGAGGACTTAAAACTTTCTTTGAAGGTTCATTACATATAGCATTCAACACATTTATGAGCACATAAGATAATGTTACGCATCAAGTTTAGCCACTAAATTAATCTCCATTAATTTAAGCACAACATTTATGTGTCATTAGTTTCTCTATAATTATGAGGATGAGACTATTTCAACTTTGGTTATTATCTCAAAATCAAGACAACAAGAAGTGCGATCGAACTAAGCCATTAGGCAACCACAATTCCGCACTAATTCAAGAAACCAAAAAAGTAGTCCATGTGGCCGAAACTAAGCAATAGATGGTCTCGATGAACGTAGGCCAATTGCTTTCACAATTCCACATGGATCTCCAATCATTGAATCAAGAACTTTGTTTCTCAATTTTAGCAATTATGAACTCTTCATAATTCTAACTTCGTTTTATCTTTGAAACTTTGATTGCGATCAAGTTTGGGAAACACAATATCGATGAACGTAGATTAGCCATCCAAACCTTGAACCAATCTTAGAATCACAAGACTAAAACAAATAGGAAAATCAGACCCCAAGATCCACACTCAAAACCAACTACCCAAAGCCCATTCCAGATCAGCAAGTCTGGTCTGGTTTTGTTACTGGTTCGGTTGGACCTCTCGAAAATTCCAAATTCCAATTTTAACCAAAATCAGAACAGAATCAGTGAACTGTGCGGCCGCCCAAACTCTCCTGTGCGGTCGCCCAAACATGTGCGGCCGCCCAGGGAGATTTGTGCGGTCGCCCAAAACGCATCAGAAGGAATTTTGAAGTTCGAAAATTTGTCTCAAAATTGTCTTTCCCCGATTATTAAAACCATGATCCAATCAGAATTAATAATCAAACAATTCAGAATCCATCATAATATTTATTGCGATTGAATCGTGCGATTAAAGTTGTAAAACAATAAACCACATAAAATCACATAACACATAAACATCATATAATCCAATATTCATATCATTCTTGGCACATAAACAATTTATATACACACAACATGATCTAGTATTGAAATAATCAACATGAGGTAGCTTCTGGTGCTTCATATGAGGTAGATGGAGGTACAGTTGAGGTAGATGGGTTTCCTTGAGTTGATTGATTTTGCGGTTGAGTTGTACCTGTCTCATTTATCTCAACAAAATCATCAGCAACATTTGGAGCCATTTGTGGCTCAAGGAGAGAATGTTCAGCAAAAGTAACATGGACAGATTCTACTATCTCAAGAGTGGTTTTATTAGATACACGAAAAGCTTTTGAGTGTTTAGCATACCCAATAAATATTCCTTCATCGGCCTTAGGAGCAAATTTACCTCGATGTTCTTTACCGTTGTAGAGTATGAAGCATTTGCATCCAAATATCTTGAAGTATGCTATGTTGGGGATTCTTCCTCTCCAAAGTTCATAGGGAGTTTTGTTATAGGTCTTGTTGATGAGGGATCTATTCTGAGTGAAACATGCTGTGTTGACTGCTTCAGCCCAAAAATATTGAGGTAGCCTTGCTTCAGCAATCATTGTCTTTCCGGCCTCTATCAACGTTCTATTCTTTCTTTCTTTCCACTACACCGTTTTGTTGTGGAACTTGTTGGGTTTCGTAGTAACATGCGCAGCGGAATTAAGCATTTAAAATTTAATGAAACCCAAAGCCCATAGATCCATTCATATGATTAAGTCAAATACAACAATATGAATACTAGAATACTAACCCTTGATGCCTTTGATTTTGCAACCTTGAATTCGATAGAGACTTGAAAACTTGATCACGATCATAGCAATAATCACGAACTTTGAAGATGATAAATTTCACCCTCTAGCGGTATCCACACCACGAACGAATATCAAGAACACTTGATCTTGGTTGCTAGACCAAATTATGAAACACGTTTTCACAATTAATATGAACTATATGGAATTTTCTTTGTGTATAATTTTGTTCTTCAATCTAGGATTTCTTAGAACAAAATAAAACCCTCTCAAACTCTTTGGAGGCTTGCACAAACATTAGGTCTGAGTTATGGCCGAATTCTGATGTTTATACACAAGTAAGACCTATTCCAAATAGGAAACTTGTGTTAAAACCCGTCCAAAATTCGATTCCGAGTCAAATTAGGAATCTGCCCCCGACAGCACTGTGCGGCCGCCCAAGTTCTTGTGCGGTCGCCCAGCCCATTTGGGCGGTCGCCCAAAGGCCCAGAAAAATCCAATTTTTCCAAATTTCCAATATAGTCCTTATTTAGGATTCGTTCTATTGTGTGTGACCCTCTAGGATTATACTAAGTTGGCAATGGGTTCAAACATGAAACCATAAGATATGATTAGGTTCTAGCAAACCGTCATACCTACCCAAATAGTATAACTAGATACAAGTTCGCATTCCTTTTAGAACATGTCATAATCCCTTTGTCCACGATGTCATTGAACACAAGTCATGGTCAACAAGTCAACTTGTATTGTTCAATACTTTCTCGATTCCGAATATGTTGATAATCCAAATGACATTGATCCAATCAATCCATTTGAGTTTGGCCAAACATTTCATCAACATCATTCCTTCGAGGGGCCCAAGCTTGACATCTCTCCGAAGAGGGACAAATCCATTTAGCTTATTATTCTTCCCTACATGAATCCGATTATGCCAATCATACCCTTTATAACTACCGTGTTAAGGTAGCGTTTGAATATGTCAAACATAATGTTCATCAAGTGGAAGACTATAATAACTTCATGTCTAAGGATTCAAATGACATAACTAATATGAGATTTATATATGACATCGACCATGACATAAACCTCATACCGCGGGTCATGTCCAGTACCTTGTTCCAAACAAGTACCTATAAATCTAACATGATCATCCCATGATAATTTAGCCTTTATACTAGTGCTTAACAAGCTCTAGGGACGGAGATTATTATAAGCAAACACGAGCCATAATAATAATCTTATTATCTCTTTATTATTATGAATAAAATGATAACTTATACAACGTTTAACAAACGTGCCTAGGGCACCAACACCAACAGAACTCCAGCAGCAGAAAAGTTGTGGTCAATACCGTGGTCATCACAGAATTGAGCAACACCGTTGTTCTTGAATTCTGTACCGTTGTCGAATCGAACACTAACGATGTCGTCTTCTTTTTGTGTTTGGAGCTGTCTAAAGAGTGCGGTCAAAATGTCATAACAATCATCTTTGGAGCTCATCATTTCGACCCACGTATATCTTGAGTAGTCATCTACCACAACTAAGGTATATCTATTTCCTCCAATACTTGCGGTAGAAACAGGTCCAAACAAGTCCATATGTAGTAGTTGCAAACATCTAGAAGTTGAAGGTGTCGTCTTGCTGGAGAAAGACACTTTTGGTTGTTTGCCTAGTTGACATGCTGTGCACTTCTCATCGTGGTGATCAGCTACTTTGGGTAGACCACGAACTAAATTTTCTCTACCAATCTTGGAGAGATACTTGAAGTTTAAGTGACTTAGTCTTTTATGCCACAGCCAACTATTCTCACTAACATTCTTTGCTACAAAACAGAGATTAGAAGAAATGTAAGATGAATTAAAATCAACAACATAAACATTTTTCTTACGAATCCCTTTGAGCAAAGTGACGCCGGATATGCCATCTTTGATGAGACAGAAATTTGAAGTGAAGTGGCATTGCAATCCTTTGTCGCAGAACTGAGATATTGAGAGTAGATTGTGTTGTAGTCCAATAACTAGAGAGACTTCTTGGATGGTGATTTTTCCTTTACGAATGAATCAATATCCTACAGTCTTTCCTTTGTTATTATCTCCGAAGGTTACTGATGGACCTTTTTCTTCACGGACATCTTCCAATAAGTTGATATCTCCGGTCATGTGCCTTGAACAACCACTATCGAGATACCATAAACTTGATCTATCCTTGGAGAGTCCAGCCATTAAGCAGAGAACCTATAAAATAAACATTTAAGAACAAGGTCCCCTTTTATTCTTTTGGGTCCAAAGGGTTGCCTCACATAAGGGGGTTTAAGCCTTCTGGGATTTGGTGTAAATCTTAAAAGACATTCAGCAGCCTTGTGACCATAATCATCACACACGGAACAATGGTGGAAGCCACCCAACTGAGGGTTAACAAACTTCGTTCAAGTCTTGAGCACAGCATTGTTTACTGGTATGGATGAGGTCTCCTTAACAAAGTTCATCCTCTTGAACTTTGCTGCCTTGCCGCCACTTGCGGTCGCCGGCTTCCAGGATGCGGTCGCCAGCTTCCTAGGTGCGGTCGATTGACCTCGCGGCAAGATCACGCGGTAGGGAGCACCATCTACCTTGCTAGAGGAAGCCTCTGCGGTAGGTTCATCCATGGCAATACCTTTCAACTTTGCCTTGCCAGTTTGTTTCTTAGGGTAGACATAGTTGAACTCTAGTTTCTTCTTTGGTTCTTGTCCTTGACCCTTTGAAACATGATGTTTAGTCTTCGACCCTTCCAAAGTTTGTTGGGTAAATTTCTCATTTCTTTCACAACAAGATGCACATTTAAAGTTGTCACTAGTTTGAAATCCCAAGCCTTCCTTATCACCACTAGACTTTTGAGATTCTAAGATTTGTTCCATAGTGACACGTGAATTGGTCCACTCATTAGTAATCCTTTTAAGATCATTTATCTCAGCAACCAATTCATCGTTTTTAACTTTAAATATAGCATTTTGTTCTTCTAAGAAACGGTTTCGATCAGTAAGAGGAGTCATGCTCTTGATCTGCTCCTTAAGGAGGGTGAGTTCAGATCTTAGTAGAGATTTGTCCGTCTTAAGCTGGAAAATTTCTTCAGTTGAAAGTGCTAAAGCTTCCTTCATGCCAGAAAACCTACTAATTACCTGTTCAGCTTTCATGAACATCTTTTCTTGTTCATCAGGGGAAATGTCAAACTTGACTTGAGGTGTGGTAGACAGAACTTCCTTCACTTTGGGATTTAGTAGAGCTTTCTTTGTTGCACTCACATCACATCTTGAAAATAGAAGATCACCATTCTTTTGAACCGGAGTTAGGAATCCTTTTTCAGCAAGTTCACCGGCCGTATAACTTATCCGTTTAGGTTTTGTATTTGGTGAGCGACGACTTTTATTATCATCCTCATCATCGACTGAACGACCAAACAGATGTGACCTTCTTCAGAATCCTCATCGCTTTCATCAGAGTCTGACTCTATCCAAGTAGCTAACTCTTTTGAGGTAGAGTCTTCTTCAGCCATCATTCCCTTTTGCTTTGAATACCTTGGACAAAGTTACTTTTCTTCTTCATATACTCATACTTGGGAATTGGACATTCTGATGCGAAGTGACCTGGTTTCCTGCAATTAAAACAAACAAGATCTTCTTTCTTCTTGGAGAAGTTGAAGTTCTCTTTCTTCTTTGAAGGGCTGCTCCTTGAAACCTTGTTGGAGCTTTGCTTGTTGATCCGGGTCTTGCTGTCTTTCTGAACTTTTGGAATCTTTTCACGAACATATCAAAATCATCATCATCCATATCAAGTAAATATGATGTGGAGATTTTTGGATCTTCTTCCTCGATCACTTCTTCCTTTTGAGCAACCAACGATAAGCTCTTTGTTTTTCCTTCCATTTCAGCAATGTTGTTAAGCTTGATATCAAAGACCTTGAGGTTGGCATAGAGGCTTCTGAGATACATATCATCTAGTAGCTTGGTATCTTCAAGAGTGTTTCCTTTGTGTAGATATTGTGAACCAAGAGCGACAAGAAAATTAACATTGATTTCTTTCTTGGTAAGCTTCTTTTCGAGTGTTGTATAAGTACTCACGATCTCACAAT
This sequence comes from Campanula takesimana, assembly GCA_026119855.1. Taxonomy (NCBI): domain Eukaryota; kingdom Viridiplantae; phylum Streptophyta; class Magnoliopsida; order Asterales; family Campanulaceae; genus Campanula; species Campanula takesimana. The sequence goes on from JAOWBW010001827.1 coordinate 57,203, forward strand.
AACGATCATAAGTGGCTCTTAGTGATTCACCGGGGATCTTAGCAAAGTTGTTGAATCTTCTTTGAATTGCAAACTTTTTGCTTTCCTTGCAAGCTTGATCTCCTTCGATGTAATCTTCAATTGCATCCCAAAGTTCTTTAGCTGTAGCACATTCCATGATTTGTCGACGTTGAGATGTACTCAAGGTACTTAGGAGTATGCTCTTTGCTTTCACATCCATTCCAACTAGTCTTTTCTCTTCATTGGTCCATTCAGCTTTTGGTTTCTTGATTGATGGTATGTCTGCATTGGTTCTGGATTCGGATTAGCTTTCATTGGGAAGTATGGTCCAATGGTAAGACAATCACCAAGTTGCTCGTCCATGGAGTAGAACTGAGTTAGAATGCTGTGCTTCCATACGTCAAAATTATCTTCGTCGAACGCTGGAACGTGAGTGAAGTTAACCGTTGCCATAGTTTTCTGACTTGCCATTTTGAATCGGCACCCAAGCTGTTAAGCTTGAAAAACAGAAGTTTTATAAAGGTGTTAGCTCTGATACCACTTGTTGGTCCCAGAGACACAACAAGGGTATGAAAAAAGGCTAGAGGGGGGGTGAATAGCCTATTTAAAATTTCAACCCTTTTTCAAAATTCAACCTTTATGCTTACACTTGAATTTTGCGGTAGATAATAAACCACGCGGTCAAGTGTAAAATGCACAGCGGAAGTTTTCGTTGAAAAAAGTTAGAGTTGTTTTTGATAAGTTTAATGCGGTAGGCAAATATGTGCGGTAGGTTGAGAGTGCGGTCGGATGATATGCGGTAGGTTTGAGTGAGGTAGGTTGAGAGATTGAAAACTAGTGTCTTAGAGATTTTTGGCAAATGATAAGTTAGTCGGATTTTAACTTAGGCAATGAGGTAGACAAACAAACACAATTCACAATTGTTCTTAAATCTGAAAGATCAAACACTAAAAAGACAAACAAGATTAATATGAACAAGATCAAGACTTAAAGTAAATTTGCAGAAAGGTAAAGTGCAGTAAGTAAAGAACACAATGATTTGGAAATGTTCGATCTGTTAAAAGATCTACGTCCTTCACCAAGATGGTCAGTCTTGGATTTTGAATGAGGTATATATTAGATTCACTTGAGTACAGATTACAGAGATGAAGTATTGAATCAACACCTATTTCTATGACGTTCAAATCCTAGACTTAGACCAGTGTATCCCTAATGATTCAATCTATGTGATTGATCAATCGGGGTGAGTGTGTGTGTAAGAATCAAAAGCTCTTTGGAATCTATATGATTTTAGAGCCTAATGAAACTTGTGTGATGAGGCTTGAGATTTGATCTTGAAGGTTGCTGGAGATTTGATGAAGACTTGAAGGTTGAGTGCTTAAAGATTCGAAGGATTCTGGAAATCTTGAGTATGATCTTCAATCACCAAGAATTTCAACAGCAATTTCTCTCTTTGAATCTCAGCTATCTTTCAATGAAGAACACAAGGACTATTTATAGCCTTGAATGAGAAACTAGCCGTTGAAAATACTTGGGGTCCAAGTTGAAGGACAATGAGCTGTTGAATTCTAATTGGAGCTCAGTCTGAGTTGTCCTTTTGTTGCAGAGTTATGGTGGTCCAACTGTACTGTGATGACAATTGTATTCAAATTTGAAATTTGAATTTGCAACGTTCTAAACTAACCAAGGTTTTGGACACAAGTGTGACTATGGTTAAGTTTGAACCAAGCTTGAGTTTCTTCAACTCTGGTTACATGCGGCAGGATGAACCATGCGGTCGCCTTGGTTAAGACGGTCGATGGAGAATATGAGTTCAGTTGATCCATGCGGCAAGCACATGTTCATGCGGTAGATGTCTTCATGCGGTAGGATGGGACTTGCCACATATCTCCAGACTTAGACAAATTTAGGGTCCTAATCTGCTAAGCCTAACAAACTAACAAAAATGGACTATTCTAAATGAAGTACAAGTACTCCTTACAATATATCCTAAAGTCCACGAAGAGTAAAATTAGGTTATGGGATCAATCAAATCTAGGTAATAGGAGTGGTTTAATAATAAGCATACCCAACAGGTTTCTATATACTCATTGTGCCAGTTAATAACAAATTACATAAAAAAAATGTTTATATTTTGATTTCTCTTTCTTTTTCTATTTATATTGATTTATTTTTTTACTGTAATCGCTAAGATTTTTTAATTTTTTTTGTGTAATTGTGCACCCGCTGAGTAAAAGTTCTAGATCCGCCACTGCCCTTAGAGTTGTTCAAATTTTATTATTTCACACTAAGGACTCGTCTGGCGCACAGTTTAAAGAACTGAGATTTTTCAAAACGGAGCGTTTTTTTGGACGCTACTGTTTTGAGCGGCTAAAAATGACTTAAATTTTTGAAAAGCTCCACTCAAAAACTCTCTATTGAGACGCTTAATTAGCAAAAAACTGATTCTTTTTCACTGCTTTTGAATGCGCCGCTCTACCAAACAAGCCCTAAGAAAATAGATAAAAACAGTCATACCACCAAGCTTATATTACATTATATATATATATATATATTCTAAACCTAAGAAAAATAAGAATTTTGTGTTACTTATTGAAACTTAATTCGTTTTAATTAGTGAAAATGATTTTGCCCTTTCTCAAAAAAAAATAATAATTAAAGAATTGCTTCATAATTGTGTCAAAATTGACATGTGACGACCATAAAAGAAAAAAAAATAAAATAAAATCAAAATGGTACTAAATTTTATATGGCCGCATATCGTATATTTTTTAGAGATGATAAAAAATCCTTTAGAAATACACTTTTGCAAATTGTGTAAAAATAAATTTGTTGAGATGAAATATACTCCCTCCGTCCCACCTCATTTGACACTCATGAGGTGGGCATAATAATTACAGAGAATGAATAAAATAAGAAAAATGTATGGTAGAAAATGAAGAGAGAGAATGAGTGGGTAAATGATAGTGTTGGTTGAATAAATTGAGTGGTGGAAAATGAAGATAGAGAATGAGTAGTGGGGTGGAGTAAATATAAAATTATAAAAAATATGCTATTTTGGGAAGTGTCAAGTGAGCTGAGACATGCCAAAATGAAAATAAGTGTCAAGTGAGCTGGGACGGAGAGAGTATATAAGAATACTAATGGCTTCATTTTTTTAAAAAAAAATGGTTTTTATATTTATATTAATTCATAATGCTATGAATGCTACAATTAAGTATATAAATAAGGTAACAAAAATTATCATAAAAACTACAACTGGACGTATAATAAGCTAATCACGAAATTCGAACTCATGACAACACCCGAATACAACTTGAGATAGCTGTTTGGATAATGGCTTCATTCATGCATGCTTTAAGATGAGATTCTGATGCCCTCAATCAAACCAATGAAAAGAAGGTTCACCATACAATACCACCACCATAGTGCAAGCTCATTATGACATGATTCAACAAAATATGCAAACAAACAAGCCCAGATGGACCCCACCGTTCCAACCCAACCAAAAAAATACATTGTAATTTTCTTTTCCCATAACAAATGAATAAGTAGAAATAAAAGTTTCAAGAAAAAAAATAATATTATGAAAAAAAATAGTTGTAGAACTAATATCACAACTTTTATTACCTGATCTTATTAGTTGTGGAACTTATACCATGATTTCAATAGCATGCGGTCAGTTCCAGAACTAATGAGTGTTTTTTTTTAACATAACTTTCTCCCTAAACGTTTTTTTCACAAGTTTCTTTATACGTGCAAAGCTAAAGGTTTGTAAAGGAGATTACAAGATTAAATATGAATCATTGTTACAAAATTATTCAAAAAGTTGAGATTTTTAGTGTCCCTTAAAATGAAATTTGGACACTCATTTAAGGACAGAGGGAGGGAGTAGTATTTTTGGGCAATCAAAACCTCACAAAAAAAAATGTGTGTGTGTGTTTTTTTTAATTTTAGGAAAAAGAAAAAAAAAGGGGTTGACATGCCAGTGTTAGTATAAAAAAGTATCAGTGTAAAAAAATGTCACTGTCAATACATGAATTATTTGTCAGTGTATCAGTATTAGTGTAAAAAAATAAAGTGTTTAGAGTGTTAGTGTCAGTGTAGAAAAGGATCAATGTCAAAGAGTGTCCAAGATTGCCAGTTTCAGAGTTAAAAAAATTATCAGTGTTAGTGTAAAAAAATATCAGTGTAAAGAGTGTCAGTGTATAAATATTAAGTGCCAGTGTAAAAAGTGTAGATATTTGTATAAAAAAGTGTCACTGTAAAGAGAGTCAGTGAAGTCAGTGTATGTGTGTGTAAGTGTCTGCGGCGGAAAAATGGTATTTCTTTAAGTTAAGAAAAAAAAGGCGTCGTAAGACCAACTCTTTTTTTAAAAAAAAAAAACGCTTAGGGCTTGTTTGGTAGAGCGGCGTGTTTAAAAAGTAGAGAAAATCCAGTTTTTTTTCTAATTAAGGGTGTCAATGGAGAGTTTTCAACCAGAGCTTTTTGAAAATCTTGGCTAATTTTGGCCGCTCAAAATAGTAGCGTCCAAAAAGAACCTCCGTTTTAAAAAATTCCCGTTTTTAAAACTGTGCACCAGACGAGCCCTTAGTGACTTAAATCGCAGCAAATAATCATAGCACTAGGGGTGGATTGGTAGGTATACCGAGTGTATTTTGCTTGTACCAACCAAGTATGATTTGGTACACAAAAATATGTACCAGTACCAACCACAAAAGTCGGTATACCAAGTTTATTAGTACGGTTGGTACTTGATATTTAGGTGCTCAAATGAGAACCTAAATATTGTGAGAACCGTGAGAACCAATCATAACCATTAGATTAAAAAAAATCAAGAGTCCAGATGTTAGATACATTGGATACACTTGGATATATTACAAAAAATTCGATTACACTTGGATACAATAGGTTAATAAGTATTGTATCTAAGTGTTGCACTTGGATACACTATGTTAAAAACTAATGTATCCAAGTGTATCCATGGTTGCAGGATTCGCTCCCCATGGCATCGAATCGCGTATCGATTCGCCGGTATCGAATCGCGTATCGATTCGTGTTCCGATACCTTGTAAAATCTCTTTGAATTCACAATTAATGTCCTCTAAATTTGAAAAGTCTTTGTTGCAATAAATAGATATTGTACATTAACTAGTGTTAAGTTTCCAAGGATAACTTCAAACAACTCTAGAAATCTGAAAAGCCACAACGTCATATCAAGTAGCTGCTAACCCTCAGTCCTCACTACAAATACATGTTTGCCAAAGACTATTCCCACAAACCAATCATTTCCAAAAATCAAATAATTGTAATACGCGAATCGTAATAATTGTAATACTCTACGTATCGGATTCCGTGGGTTGAGCGAATCGCGAATTCGTATCGCGAATTCGAATCGGACGAACTACGAATCGTGCAACCCTGAGTGTATCCAATGTATCTAACATCTGGACCCTTGATTTTTTTTTTAATCTAATGGTTATGATTGGTTCTCACGGTTCTCATATATAATGGTTCTCAAAGGAGCGCGACCCTATATATATATATATATATATATATATATAAATTTGGTACATGATATACTAGTCAAAGTCGATATTGTATACCGTGTACCAACTAGTTAGAAAAAAATGGTACGATACTACCTACCAAAAAGTTCAGTATGCCGACTTTTTTATACCAATTATAGTTGTACGGTTAGAATACGAGTTGGTTGGTACGGACGAGTACAATTTGCACACTTACCTATCACATCTATCACATCGGTTCATTAAGTTATCCTCAGGGTTAATATTTTCCCTCAACCATTCTTTTATCATATTTTTTTTCCCGTTAAAACAGAATTTGTGTCCTGGGTTGAGTTAACCAGGCTGAGTTAAAACTCTAACCATACACATGAGTTTATGACCGTTTGAAAGGGCAGACAACGTTTGTAGTACAGACACCAAAAACAATTTAAAAATCATAATACAGTCAAAACGTACAGACATCGACAACAATTGAGCTTTGAGCTTTTGTTCATTTCCCCAAAACACTATTTTTATAATCCATAAAATCAACTGGATTTTTCATATAAACCCCATCAAAATAATTTCACACCTCACCGTCAAAATACCATTTTTATTTGTTGTATGCCTACTAGAAATCTCCATTCCCAAACCTCATCACTCCCCCCCCTCTCTCTCTCTCTCTCTCTCCCCCTCTCTCTAGAACACCAGTTTTCATCTAATTAAATCCTTCAAAGATCAAACTCAAAATAATTCCTCATAATTTCTTGAAAATCTTGCCTCAATAATGGCTGTTCTTGCTATTTGTTTGGTGGTTTTCTTAACCATGTCTGGTTATTCAAGTAAGCTCTCTCTCTCTCTCTCTCTCTCTCTCCCCCTCTCTAGAACACCAGTTTTCATCTAATTAAATCCTTCAAAGATCAAACTCAAAATAATTCCTCATAATTTCTTGAAAATCTTGCCTCAATAATGGCTGTTCTTGCTATTTGTTTGGTGGTTTTCTTAACCATGTCTGGTTATTCAAGTAAGCTCTCTCTCTCACCCTCCTAATTTCTCTCTGTTTTCTTGAAAATCTTTGATGGAGTTATGAAAAAAAGATAATCTTTTTCCTTGAAATTTCTTGAAAATCTTTAATGGGTTCTCTTTTTTCTTCTTGATTTCTGTTTTCTCTCTCTCAGTTTCTTGATTTTACTTGATACTATATTGAGCTGACCGTGTGTGTGTGTGTGTGTGTGTGTGTGTGAAAATAGGTGCTGCTAATTACTGTATGTGCAACAGTGGGGTTGGTGACACTACCCTTCAGAAGAACATAGATTATGCATGTGGAAATGGAGCAGATTGTACACAAATCCTACAAAATGGGCCTTGTTACCAACCCAACACTGTCAAAAGTCACTGTGATTATGCTGTAAACAGCTATTATCAAAGAAAAGGCCAAATTACTGGGAGTTGTGATTTCTCTGGCACTGCTGCAGTTGTTCCAACTGCCCCTTCTGGTAATTTTGAAAAAAAAAAAAAAAAACTTTTCATTTTTGGTGTGAAATCTTAGGTTTTATTACTTGTTCTTATTTTTCTTGATATTTTTTTCAGGACAATCTTCTACATGTGTCTACCCTTCATCTGCTAGCTCAGGGTATGCTCTCTATCCAAATCTTGCAATTTTTTATTTTTTTTTTAATTTATTTTTGCTCTTTTTTTTTTTGGAACTTCAGGGTGAAAAAAGTACAATTTTTTTTTAATGACTTAATATTTCAGTGTTTCTTCAATGTGGGCAAAAGGGTATTTACCAAGATTGTAAGATGGTGGTTTGGGTGTGTCATTTCTTATATGCAGAAAGTCTCATCTTGTATTCTTGGATGTTGCTTTTCTTAACAGTAACTTTTACTCCATCAATATTTTGTTTGCTTTTTTATTTGTTAATTTAGAATTCTAAATTAAGGCTTTGGTGAGCATGACCTCATACTTTTTACTATTTATTTGTAGGGAATAATATTTAATTTGTCAATGGTTAAAATATTTGGGATGATTATTAAAGAAAGCAGATCTATTAGTCATTTTCATTATTGTGTTATATACTTATGGCAAGTATGGCTTGTTGAGTTGTCAAGATGTTGCCATCTCTCATATGCTCTTTGTCCTGTTTTCCTTGCTTATGATCTTTTAATTCCAGATCTTGCTTCCTGTTTGGGTCATATTAGGTGCCCTTGTGCTTTCATTAAACTATAATTTCCCTTTGTGCTGATTTCATTTTGACCCCCCTTGTGCCAAATTTTGATATGAAAAGTAGTACTCTGTCTCGGAATCCCGAAATGATCTTCCCATTTGTTATTTTTCATTGTCCCAAAAAGTTCTTCTCGTTTCTACAATCTGGGCTTAAATGTAACACAACATGGCTAGTGAAGCAAGTGTTCATATCGTTAAAAAGAAAAAGTTTGAAAAGTCAAAGGAGAAGATCATTGGGACGGAGGGAGTATAATTTTTATTTCCTAAGCAATCTTCACCCCTTTGAAAAAAAAATTATGGCTTCGTTACTAGCTCCATCGCTATATTATATCAGTGGGATGGGGCACAAATTTACAATTGGTTATATTGGTCTACATTTATGCCTGACGCATTTCTCTTCCAAATTTGCAGTACAACCCCATCAACAGGAGGATCTACGACCCCAGGTGGTGGTACTACCGGAGGTACCACAGGAGGTACCACAGGGACCGGAGGTACAACTGGAGCCACCACCGGAGGTCTGAATCCGACATTTGGTGGTAATGGTGGCCTTGGACCTTCAACAGGAATGAACACTGACAATAGCTCAACTAGACTTCTCCATCAAAGTGGCAATGTCTTCATCTCCTTCATTTTACCTCTTCTGTTTTCAGGGTTCGTGTGGTTGAAACTCTGAGGATCGTAAGGCCTATGTAAAAATGGGGTTCTTGATGTGTGGGTGAGATTTTGGCACTGAAGAAGATGATCTTGTTGTTGTTGTTTAATGGGGAATCATCTGCACTGTATCAAAACTCCATTAGGGATTTATTTTGTTTTGTTTTTTTGCTCTTTGATCCTATGTGAGATAATGTGGGGAACTTGATTCCTTTTTTAGTGGTGACATGGGAGGAGATGCTTTTACTTTAGGAGGGTAGAACTTGATTTTGGCTTTTGTATATCTGGAGAAGACAATTATTTTATTATTATTATTTAACCAGAAGTTGCTACCCCTACTACTTTGAAAAGTATGCTTCTCCCTGCTTTAGGTAATGTTATAAACTCTCTCTCTCTCATCTTCCAACGCATGTGAGGTTGTTGTCATATCTTTTGTACCTTTGGTTGGTGGTGTGGTCCTAATATTTTGATTGATTAGCTGATTTGGATTTGCTCCAGCAACTCCATCTTACCTACGGCTATTTTTGTGCTCGAGGAACGAGATGTTTTTGACCTCTGTCTTGAGGGACGAGATGTTTTTGACCTATGTTTGTAGGATTCATAAATTTTCAAACCGATCTCAGCCTCACACAAAATGAACAAGAAGATGTGGTTGAAACGGAACCGTTACAAGAAGATGTGGTTGTTGAAACGGAACTGTAAAAAAAGGGAGGAGCAAATCCATGTCCTTGATGAGCACATGGTTTTGTGTGTGGTTAATGAGGTAGAATTTGCAGGACATAAGAAGTTGACAAGGGCTAAAAATTCTTTTGAAGATCATCAGAAACCAATTTGGTTGAGAAAATTGAACCTTCATAATGACCTCATGGACTGGAATACTCCCTCCCGTCCCATAATAATAAGTGTCACAGTTGACTTTTTAACATCCGTGATATTCTAGAATATGATGCACTAGTTGACATTTTACCATTTACGTGACAAGAAGAAATAAAGGATCAAGGTACTGATGAGACCGAGCATCACAGACCGGACCGGACCCGGTTCAAAGCCAGTACAAGCGAGTTCGACTACACCGAACCGGATAAGCCCGCAAGCGAGCAAGCCCGAGAACCCCGGGCTTCCTGATAACCATAACCGAGATAGCTCTGCCTCCCGCTATCCTAAGGGCCCCGTGTTGATCACTCAACCTCCTGCCCGGAGCCCGTAGTAGCCAGTTGTCACAAACGTACAACAGACGTTACCTGTTCGTACCTGACATACCATAACGGTTGATGGTGGAACCATGATTCCCTGACAACACGCCACGTTCTTAGTCACTCCCCTGGCCGAACCAATGAGGACCTGTCGCGTGTCCATCCGGTACGAGGGCGGTTAGTACCTTAAACCTACCTCCTCCTTCCACTCATATAAATACTCATATCCGCCCCCAAGGGCCAGGTACGTGCTCTATCCTATTCACACACACAAGGCCTTCACAAGCTTTCTACTTAGGTTTTCCTCAGAGATCTTACTCTCACACCCGAGGGCCTAAGCCGGATTCCAACCCGGCCTTGGTCTTAACGGTGTTCTTGTCTGTGTTGTGATCAGGATCAAGAGACAGCTAAATTGGAGCTCCATCTCCGTGACCCCAGATTCATAGGGCGTCATCAGTGGTTCCATTGCCGGGAAACGAAAATCTTCCCAGTGCAATCTTCTTGCTTCGTTTGCTTTTCCAATCTAATTCATTTCAAATCCTCACCTGGCTCTTCCGTCTTTCACGGTTCTAAAAAGGTACCCCATCTTTTCTGTTGATTCTTAACATACGAAATCTTCACAATGACTGGGAAAGAAGTAAACCCAAATGCTAGCCCTTCGGGAAAAGCGCCCCAGGGATCAGTCTTCGCCAGATTGGGAAATAAGACTCTTAGTGGCAACTCCTATACCCCCTCTCAAAGGGCAAGGAGAGAGGCAGATCTGAGAGATCGTATAGAAACCTCTAAAGCTCTCAAAACTCAAAAAACTCCCGTCACTCCCCTCACCCCTGATCAAATCCAAAAGAAAATCCAGATCCTGACAGACAGGCAGAATCTGGTAGCGGAAGGGCTACAGTTGAATCTAGCCCTGGAGGAGCTGTTTAATGCCGAGGCCAATGCTGGAAGCCCCTCTGAAAAATAAAAACCCATGATCTGACAAGCTCTAAGAGCAGGGCCAGTAGGATTATAAGAGGAAAAAGGCGGACAATCCTCGTGGACGATGACGAGGAGAGGGGAGAAGAAGAAGGGGAGAGTGAGGAGAGAGAATCACAGCCCAGAAAGACTAGAGGCCAATCTAAAGGAAAGGCAGTTGTTAAGAACGATGATAAAATTACAGAAACAGTAAAAAGGGCTAAAACGGGGGACATAATGGATCAAAAGTTCCAAAGAATGATCGCGGAGCTATGGGAGTCCAAGCAAAACGTAACAAAGTGCGTTGGACCCATGGACGCTTTCGCATCATGGATCAATGATTCCCCAATCCAAAGAGGAAAGGTGCCCACGCTAGACGCGTATGACGGCTCATCTAATTCAAAAAGCCATGTTGGGCGATTTGAAGGGCAGATGGCTCTGTTCTCAACAGATGAGGCCGTGAAGTGCAAAGCCCTCGCCTCCACCTTTAAAGGGAAGGCGTTGGGGTGGTTATTGGCCCATAAACCGCGCTCTATCTGCAGCTATGAGCAATTGCGGACTTCATTCTTGAACTCGTTCGCGGGCGCTGGGGAGGCCGCAAGACCAAAATCGGACCTGTGCGGCGTCAAGCAATATCCCGGGGAGAACACGAAAGCATACATCACTCGGTTCCGAAAAATGACCGAGCAGATTGTGGATTTAACAAAGAACGACATCGAACTATGCTTCCTAGGGGGATTAACATCCCATACTTTGAGGCAGAAGTTTGCTTGCCGAAAACCCGAGGGGACAGAAGAGATGTATAACAGGGCCATCGCTATGGCCGGAGTAGAGCACGCATTTATGGCTGACGCCCGCAGGAGCGTAAGGGAAAGAATCGAGCCCACTCATGATCCTCGTCATCACTCAGGCTATGCGGGAAACAATGGTGACCGAGGTAGAGGCAGACCAAGGAGCATGCCCAATTTTAAAAGAGGCGATGACAGTGCTTTCACCCCTTTGATCACACCAAAAACTGAGATCTTGCGGGCAGAGGCCTTGCCTCCACCACCTCCACTGGAGAGGAAGCCTTACGAGGCGAACAAAAAGAAATGGTGTGGATACCATGAAAGCCACGGGCATACTACGGATGACTGTTTCCAGTTAAAGAAAATAATACAACAAAAGGTGGAGGCCGGGGAATTGAAGAAATGGATCACGGGGTCCAGCAGTAAAGGTGAAGCCCCGAGGGAAAATGTTCAATACGTCAGAGACAATGATGCAGACGGGGAAGGACGTTATGACATCCAGTACATAGGAGAGGAAGCCCCCAGCAACACCCAGCTTTCCGCCCAGATCAGACGACTGGAAAAAGTATTCTTGATACCCGCTTACCCGCCCGAGCAGGAGGAAATGATCGGTTTCAGAAGGAGTGAATTGGCATCCACCCTTTTCCATTCAACACAACCATTAACAATCAAAATGGCTATAGGAAGGGCGGACATTGGAAGAGTCCTCATTGATACCGGGGCTTCACGGGATATATTGTACTTCCACTGCCTGAAAGAAATGGGAATGTCCGAGGCGCACTTAACTCCGTACGCGGGTTTGTTGGAAGGGTTCACAAACCACACGGTCTATGCCAAGGGGACGATTGACTTCGAAGTGACCATCGAAGAAAGGCCGTTCGAGAAAACAGCCCGCGTTACGTTTATGGTGATCGATCTGAAATCCCAATACAACGCGATACTGGGCGTAACCGCACAAGCTGCCCTTGGAATAGTGGCCTCGATCCCTCACCAAAAAATCAAGTTCAGTACCCCTGCGGGGATCGCGTGTATTGAGAATAAACCCGAGCTCTTCCTCAAAGTAATAGAGAGGAAGAGGAAGGAAAGCGCAGCAAAACAAAGACTGGGAAGCCCGAGGGAGGCAAAAAAGGCCAAAGCAAGTGAAGAGAAGGTCGCAGGCGCGGCCATGATCGGGACGTTGTCTTTCCACTCTACGAGGGCAGAATTCAAGCGGAGCAGGAGAGCCCGCCGTATAGCCGCGGAAACCGAGCACATTAATATTGTAATTGATTCGCTGCATGACCGAGAAGTTACAGACATTCGCCCCAATGATGCTTTGGAAGATGTGGTCATAAATCCGGCATACCCCGAGCAGACAATAAAGGTCGGGCTAGAGATCCCCGCGGAGGAAAGGAAGGTGTTGATAGAATTGTTGAGAGGAAACCTAGACGTGTTTGCCTGGACCGTAGAGGATATGGAGGGGATAAGCAGAGAGGTGATCGAGCACGAACTGAATATCGATCCCACATTCACCAGGGTACTTCAAAAGGAAAGATATTTTTTCCCGGAGAAGAAGGCGGCGATCAAGGTCGAGGTGGATAAATTGCTGAAAGCAAATATCATAAGCACGATCAAATACCCGGTATGGTTAGCCAATGTGGTAATGGTGACCAAGGCAAATGGGAAATGGAGGATGTGCGTAGACTTTACGGATCTAAATAAAGCCTGTCCCAAAGACTGTTATCCCCTCCCCCGAATCGACCAATTGGTGGACTCTATCGCCGGGCATAGGGTATTGAGCTTTATAAATGCATACTCGGGCTATCACCAAATCAAAATGAAGAAGGCTGATGTTCTGTCCTGCGCCTTTTACGGTGCGGGCAAAACTTACACTTTTAACAACATGCCCTTCGGTCTCAAGAATGCGGGCGGTACATATTAAAGAATGGTGGGAATCGTTTTCGAAGATCAGTTGGGCCGAAACCTGGAAGCATACATCGATGACATGGTTATCAAGACCAAGGAAACCTCTCATGATATTGATGTAGCAGAAACCTTCACCAGCCTCCGAAGAAACAATATGAAACTTAACCCATCCAAATGCGCCTTTGAAGTAAAGGCAGGAAAATTTTTGGGTTTCATGGTGAACCAGAGAGGGATAGAGGCAAACCTGGAGAAAATCATGGCGTTGATAAACATGCAACCCCCCAGATGTGTTAAAGAAGTACAAAAGCTGAATGGCCGCATCACGGCCCTAGGGAGGTTCATCGCCAAGTCAGCAGAAAAATGCCTACCTTTCTTTAAAACTTTGAAGGGAGGAAGAAAGGAAGGTTTTGAGTGGAACGAGGAATGCCGGAATGCTTTTGAGCAAATAAAAGCTTACCTGGGAAAGCCCCCGCTGTTGAGCAGCCCCGTTTTGGGTGAAGAACTCTATGTTTTCCTGGCCGCAACAGATCACGCAGTGGCTGCGGTCTTGGTAAGGGAAGAAGGCGACCTTCAGAAGCCCGTGTACTATGTCTCCAAGGCACTATCCGCGGTAGAAGGACGCTACTTGAACATCGAAAAGCTGGCTTTCGCCCTGCTTATAGCCGCCCGGAAGCTGCGGGCATACATCATCGCCCACCCTATCACGGTCTATTCGGATACCCCGCTGAAGAAAGTGCTCCATAAGCCCGAATCCTCGGGGAGAATGCTATCATGGTCTATAGAGCTGACTGAGTTTCAGATTACTTACTCCCCTCGAAAGACCATCAAAGCACAAGCACTGGCGGACTTTGTGGCGGAAACCACATTTGAAGCAAAGGAAAGCGAAGCGGACAAAATCCAGCCCGCTAAAGCAAAGAAAAAGCGGGGCAAGAAGGCCATAGATGATGGGGAAAGACCGGAGAATTGTTGGTCGTTAAGTGTTGGCGGATCCTCGGGAAAAACTGTTAGTGGCGCCGGAATTCTATTGATCGCCCCAGAAGGTCAAAGGTTTAAACGAGCCTTGAGGTTTAAGTTCGCGGTCTCCAACAACCAAGCCGAGTACGAGGCATTGATAGCGGGTTTGGAATTAGCCCGGGACATGAAGGTAACCAATTTAATCGTGAAGAGCGACTCACAGCTAGTGGTAAATCAGGTCAAAGGGGAATATGAGACAAATCACCCGGTGCTGCTCAAATACAAGGAACTTGCAGCAAACATGTTAAAGGAATTCGAGTACCACGAACTAACCCAAGTTAACCGGGCTGAAAATTCCGAGGCGGACTTGCTTTCGAGAATCACAAAAGAAGACATTACAAAGCTTAGTGTGGACTGCTGGATAGAATTTACAGAGCACCCGGCCATTGACAGGACAGAGATCCACCAAATAGGGGAGCCCGAGAAGGATTGGGTAGACGAGATTAAGGAATACATCGAGAAGGAGATCCTTCCCAGCGATCCGGATCGAGCAAAAGTTTTGAGGAGACAAGCCGCTAGATACACGGTCATTGAGGACGTGCTTTATCGAATGTCTTTTACCAAACCCCTGCTGAGGTGCGTGAAATCCAAGACCATTACCAACTTGTTATACGAAGTTCATAAGGGCGTATGTGGAGGGCATCCCGGTGCCCGGACACTATCCGATAAAATCAGATTCCTCGGGTATTACTGGCCGACAATGAAAAGAGATGCAGAGGAATATGTCCGCAAATGTGATCAATGCCAGAGATTCGCCAACATACCAAGGCAGCTATCCACGGAGCAGAGTCTGGTAGTCCCAACTTGGGCCTTTGATATGTGGGGGATTGATTTGATTGGGCCGTATCCCAAAGCGCCCGGCGGAGCACAAATGGTAGTGGTTGCAGTTGATTATTTCACAAAATGGGTGGAGGCAAAGGCACTAACTAGCACCACTGAAGCAAGTATTATCAAGTTCGTCTACGATCATATATTCTGTCGGTTTGGTTTGCCGCGGGCTATCGTCTCCGATCATGGACCCCAGTTTCAAAACAAGTTTACGGCAGAATGTAAGAGACTCAACGTAGAACATCGGCAATCCTCCGTCGCAAGACCGCAGGGAAATGGACAGGCCGAGGCCGCAAATAAGTTGCTCATGACCGCTTTACACAAAAATTTGAAGGGAAGGAGTGGTCGCTGGATGGAGGAGCTCAGTACCGCTCTATGGGTTGTCCGAACCACAACGAGGAACTCAACGGGAGAAACTCCTTTTTCCTTGACATATGGATCAGAGGCGGTCGCGCCTGTAGAGGCAGCCCACCCACCTACAGGGTCGCCCATTTTGATGAAACAAGGAATGAGGAAGCCCGGAGAAAAGACTTAGACCTTCTCGAAGAAAAACGGTTGGACGCACGAGCAAAGATGGTCAATTATAAACAGAAGGCCAAAGTTCATCATGACAAAAGGGTGAACAAGGGTCATTTTCCGTGGGAGACTGGGTTTTGAGAAAAGTTGAAGTCACGGGGAGACAGCCCGGATATAACAAACTCTCGCCCAATTGGGAAGGGCCTTATCAGATTGCCCGCGTAATCAAAGAGGGGACTTACAGACTCCTCACCAAAGAAGGGAAGGACTTAAAGAACGCTTGGCACAGCGACCACTTGAAGAAGTATTACCCTTAAAGATTGTATTTCCCCCCTGTTATTAGAAATACGCCTATTTTCTATTTTATGAATTGTGATTTTGATGTACGGCTCTATGAGCGGAAAAAAGGATGAAAGATCAATAATATCATGTTTGTCCCATTTAAACGAAAGATCATGGATAGACACCGAAAAGAAAAACATGTATTCGGCAAGATGTAACAAAATGCCAAACCACCAAGGCCCCGCGCCTAAAATACCGTTGCATGAATCCTCATGCACGATGCGCGGTCATACGCCCTCGAGCTAGACCGTAAGACCGTCAATGGAAATACCGTTGCACGAATCTTCATGCACGATGCGCGGTCTTACGCCCTCGAGCTAGACCGTAAGCCCGTCGAGGGAAATAATAATGAATACCGGACATAGACAGTTCAAGGCACATTTACAATGATCAGGCAAAAGGGGCCCCACAACAGCCTGGGGCCATAACCTTGAAAAACAAAGTGTTCAAAGAAAAACAATAAATGCTCGGCAATTCCAAGGCAACCAGCAAAAAGGGCAATAAAAGACAACGAAAGTAAATGACAGGGAGATATGGGGATCAAAAGAAGAACAATTAGATACATAACAAAATCAGATCAAAATGGAATCAAATGTTCAAGTTCATGAAACCTAAGACTATTACAAAAAGGTCCCAGGACGCAGCCCGGTCTGATCTTCAACTGGCCGGAGGCGGGTTGACTTCCACTTCTGGAACAGAATCAGAGGCATTATGGTCAGCTGCAGAACGAGCCAGAGCTTCAGAGGCTTCGGCTAGAGCGGAGGCAAAAGTTGAAAAGGGGAGAACAATACCTTCGACGAAGGGGTCATTGGGGCCAAAGACCTTCTCCAGAGCCGCGGCCAGTGACAAGGCGGATTCATCACCTGTAAACCGCAAATCATTTATCATTTTGATTAAGGGTTGAACGGTTACAGGTGAAACCGGAGGCAGAGCATTCCGAACTGACTCGGGCAAGGCCTCGAGCTGATGATCGGCAAAGGGCACTAAGGAATGACCATTAAAGCATTCCGGATCCGTGGTCACGATAGAACAAATGATAGTGATCTCTTGAGCAGTGTATTTCCCCGTGGCCGCAAGATTCCGGGCAATAGTGTGCACCGCCTGTTCATAGTGCTCATTGCCCGCGATGGATATTTTTTCGGAGTACTCTGCGGACTCTTTGAATTCAGCAACCGCCTTGCCCCTCTCCTCCTCCAAGACCCGCTCTCGTTCATTTTCATAGCGCATTTGGTCAAGAAGTTTACCGTCCAGCTCGTCCACTCTGTTGGACAGCTCCTCGGATTTCTTCCTCTCCGCCTCCAAAGTCCTCAGGAGCTCAGCATTGCGAGCATCAACACTCGCCTTCTCAGCCTCAGCCCGCTCTTTGGCTTCTCGAGCAACTGCCAGATCACTGCTCAATTTAGATACCTCATTGGCCGCGCTAACGACCTCCGCATCTTTGCTCTTCAACTCCTGGCCAGCGCTCTCCACAGCCTTGCTCAACTTATGGATCTCCTCCCTCGCCGCCATCAGCTCAGTATTCCTCGCCGCGATCACGGCGGCATCGGCCTCATGTTGAGTCCGCAGATAGATAACCTCGTTGGCAATCTGCAAATAACAAATGCGATTATACTACGGGACGGAAAGAAGCACGATATGAAATCCAAATCAAAGACGAACCTCGGTCAAACACAGGCCCACGTTGCCCGCGGCGGCGATGGGATTCGAAGCAGCCAAAACCTTCTGTTGATAATCAGGAAAATATAGGCGATGCATCAGCCCGTCACCAACATAGGCATTAGCGCTTCGGCGACTATGGAGATCCACCCCATACACCTCTGGGGCCTTGGCTATCTTGAACCCGAACTCCCGGGTGCGCTCTCTATCCTCAATTGAATCTACCGGATACAAATTGGAGCACATGGTCCCTCTCGAAGGAGATAAGACCGTAAAGTCGACGGAGGAAGAGCCAACCTTTTGATATTTATCCCTCTGAGGGGACGTGGGATCGCCGATAGCAGATCGTTTCTTCGTGGGCTCGGGAGCAGATAGACCTATGCCAGGAGCCTGAGAAGAGTGGCCGGTTCCGATCACAGTTTTACCGCGGCCAGTGCCTTGACGGGGATTAGGAGGCAGATTCCGGGTCAGTTGCGGCTGAGAAACCACCGCTCCGGACTTGTCAACCTTGTCCGTAACAGGGATCTTGACCCCAGGAGCCTCCACCTTTTTCATAGCATCAGCTCTCCTTTGCTTTTCAAGAGCTGCGGCTTTCCTGGCCGCGATCTTAATTTCTGCTGCGGGCTTGGGAGGCATCGTGTCAGTTGGATCTGCGAACAAGAGCAGCAGTCAGATAGATGAAGCAAAGCGAAAAAAAAACAAGAAAAATAATATGAAAGTGTACAATGAAAGAGACCGAGTAAACCAGGGTATGGATAAGTCTCCCCCGAATTACAAGCAGAGCAGTCAGAAAGGAAAGCAAATGATTGATGAACTTTCCAATCAGGGTCTCGCAACAGAGGGGCCATGATAACCCTAGGATCGGGGCCAGAAACGCGCCTCGGGGCCACCCCAGCGAAGGTCAGAAGCTCTTCATCGCTAATAATCGCTGAGACATCGTAAACTTGAGGAGTCTCCACCACCGACTGGTCGTCCAGGGTAACCCTCTTCGTAAACCGAGCAAGATAGGCCTCCATCGCCGCGCTCAGATCTCGGCCTTCTTCCGGATCGGGAAAATTTTGGCGGGACATCGAAATCGGTGCTAGATTGTCAGGGCGAGGGAATGGCCAGCCTAAACGATTCTGAATAACGAAATGATATCTTTGCCATTGATCGAACTTGTTAGTAGCAGCGGAAAAAATCTTCTCAGACCGCGGTTTGGTCTTTAAGCTCAAGCAGCCCGCAGTAACTTGATGGGTAAAATAAATATGGAGCGCGGACGAAGAAGGCTCGTACCCCAACATGCGGCTTACGACTATAAAGGACACCAGATAGCGAATGGCATTCGCGGTCAAGTCCATAGGGAGGCAATGGGTGAACTCAAGAAATTCACAAATAAATGGGTCCAAAGGAAGGCGCAGCCCGTTCTCGAACTGAGCCGGGTAGAATATGCAGGCAAGGTTCTCGGCCCGGATCAAGGGAGGAGTCATTGATTTCCCGCCCATAAGAGACTCGTATTCAATAAGACCATAGACAAGACAGACTTTGGAGTTGACACGGAACTGCGATAAATACTCATCACCGGCATCCTCCTCGCTCTCGTCCCTCAAGCCCGCACCAGAGCTAGACGCACCTGCTTGACTGGTCCTCCTGTTATCAGGGCCCTCAGGAAAGGAATCTACGATCCTAACAGGGGAGCGAAGCAAGTTGACCTTTCGGGCAGTATCAGGGGCCAACCTCTCCAGTTGCCCGCGCGAGTCCGATTGAGTATCTGAAGAACCATCTCCCACGACATCACGGGCAGGTTCATCTAATAAGAATTCATCGCCATCATCAGCCCGCTCCGAAGCATCCCCGCTGCTAGTTACCTCAATCACCCGAGTATCCATAGAAACGTCGCGGTCGTGGCCCTGAACGGGCAGTTCGTCATCCAGAGGGGCATCCAACCAGGACTGAGCATTAGATCCGCTCGCGGACACGCGGTCTCCACCTAACCTCACCAACCTTCTAGCATTACCGGCCATATCTACATTATCGGGGAATCGAGTTAAAACCGCTTTCACAAAAACCCCTAACTGTTCCTCGCCCCCTAGTACCCTCATTCTCCCCGAATCAAAATGAACTGAGGGACCTGTCTCCCACAGCAGGGGTAGGATCCAAGAGTCCCAATCATAGACTATCCCTATGGTCATAAAAGCATCCAAGGAAAGCCTTTTCCAGGCATTTATCAGGTACCGGTAAATCCCTCCCGTTCGTCGATAACAACCAAAAAGGTCCGGACGAAGCATTCTCCCCTGGTCCAATTCATCCATAACCACAGTCAGAGGTTTTTTCAACAAAACTTTATAAAATCAAAGATGGACCCAGGATTCCTAAGAAAGAGACAAGTCAACCGGTTAGAAATCGAAAACTCGGTGGTTAAAAGTTAAAAACTTGGTTAGTGATGTTAGAGGTTTTGAAGACACGGCGTTTTAAGATTCAACCCCCGATGAACGGTGGAAAGGACCGAAGGCGAAAAGTTAGCAATCAGAAACCAGCGACGAAAATAAAAAGGGAAGCACTACCTGTTTATTGATCGAGTTAAGGAAATGGAAGAAGCAAATCAACGTCGTTATCAGCAATGTTTCTCTCAAGAACGATAGCCAAAGATTAAAAATGCCGAAGGTTTTTGAATAAGCCAATTAGGGTTATTTATACCCCCAGAATGGGTCGGGTTTTGTCCAAGATCCGGAACGACCCGGCATACACCCGGAAAATGAAGAGGCGGGAATCAGCTTTTTTCGAATTCCAATGACGGTTCGCATTTAATGAGCGTGCTCCTTGTCATATCAAGGACCTGATAGCTACGTCACTAGTCTGACTCGAGGGGCCCACTGTCCTATCGTCAACCACCATCGTGAGACTCCCGTCCCATGATATTCTGTGCCCGTATTTACTACACTCTGCCCGGACCGAGCTATGGAAATGTAACTCCTCGCGCCGCTCATAAATAAGCTGACCTCGGAGTTAGGGGCCACTGATGAGACCGAGCATCACAGACCGGACCGGACCCGGTTCAAAGCCAGTACAAGCGAGTTCGACTACACCGAACCGGATAAGCCCGCAAGCGAGCAAACCCGAGAACCCCGGGCTTCCTGATAACCATAACCGAGATAGCTCTGCCTCCCGCTATCCTAAGGGCCCCGTGTTGATCACTCAACCTCCTGCCCGGAGCCCGTAGTAGCCAGCTGTCACAAACGTACAACAGACGTTACTTGTTCGTACCTGACATACCATAACGGTTGGTGGTGGAACCATGATTCCCTGACAACACGCCACGTTCTCAACCACTCCCCTGGCCGAACCAATGAGGACCTGCCGCGTGTCCATCCGGTACGAGGGCGGTTAGTACCTTAAACCTACCTCCTCCTTCCACTCATATAAATACTCCTATCCGCCCCCAAGGGCCAGGTACGTGCTCTATCCTATTCACACACACAAGGCCTTCACAAGCTTTCTACTTAGGTTTTCCTCAGAGATCTTACTCTCACACCCGAGGGCCTAAGCCGGATTCCAACCCGGCGTTGGTCTTAACGGTGTTCTTGTCTGTGTTGTGATCAGGATCAAGAGATAGCTAAATTGGAGCTCCATCTCCGTGACCCCAGATTCATAGGGCGTCATCAGGTACCAGACCACCAGCAATCCAATATGATAAAACTAAACAAATGATTGCACATAATGACATAATTAGCAAGGTTTTATGCAGACAGAACCAAGAAGTAGAAGCTTAAAATTGGAGACATACAGTGGTACTAACTACTGAAGTATCAAGCTGAGGCCACAGCTTCCGTTTGCATCTTTGGCACCGAATAAGAAGTTGGCTGAACAAATTCTGCAATCAAGTTGGCAACATCATCGGGCTTTTCAACATGAGGGATATGACCACATTCAGGTATTTGGCGTATAATTGCATCAGGAAGTTCACAATGTAATCTCTGCATTATAAAAGAAAAATGGGATTGAGAGTAAATTGTCATGTTATGTGGTGGAAACAATACTGGTTCTTTGTATCACTAAATGTGAATACTTAGAAGCTTGTACGTACTAACCACAGCAAGCTTGTTGTCGATTATTTGATCATCCGCGCCCCATATTATAAGTGTTTTCTGCTTTACCTGCATGCACATAAGCAGAAATTGAAGCACCAGAAAGCAAAATTTTGAGTGGATAACATGGTCCTTTTTATTACTTTATGTATCAAGTTAAAGTGGAGGGTTATTATACACTTCATAATTTTAAGAAAATGACGAATGAAGTCAAGCTTCCAAATACCTCCTTGTATGCATTTCATACTCTCTCTCTCTCTGTGTGTGTGTGTCGGTATGCAAGTCTAGGATCCAGAACTGCTTTTAGTGGGGATTGTGCAGCAGCATTGCAGTGGAAGGTAGGAATAATGCCATGGCCTCCTGCTTGAACACTACTCCCTCCGTCCCAGTAAAAGTGTCACTTTTAGTCAACTTGATTACACTTTGACAAGTACTTTGAAGAAAAAATAATAATTTTAATGAGAACTTAAAAATTATTATTGTATCACGGTTGATAATATTTTCAATAACAATTTTTAGATTTTAATTAAGATAATTATTTTTTATTTAAATTATATGTCAAAATGTAATCAAGTTGACCAAAAGTGACACTTTTACTGGGACGGAGGGAGTATTTGTTAAGATTTGTTATGTAGTTGGTGGGTCCCACGTGGGGCCCAATGAATATCAGGCAACGATGTTCCAGGAGAGTAGCAGTGGCATTATTTCCACCTTTTGCTGCAGCGGAATCCCCATAGTAGAAGTTCCGTATTTGCACACATCTACACGCACATATATTTACACACTCCAGTTGAGAAAAGTTGTCCCATTTGACAAGTCAAACATTTCAAACTTAAGCTTTGCTTCAATATATTTCCTATTTTCACTTGTATGGCAATCTTTGTTCTAATTTTGTGATACTTGGTATTCATCAAAATCAAGTTTTTAACTTGAAAAGGACTGGAAGTTTACCAAAAATTCCTAACTTGGCCTATAATTCTAAGACATGGAGAAACTGGTTTTTTTTTTTTTTAAAAGATGTTTATGTAAATAGAAGTACAAATTTTCTCAAACCTGATCTATCTGTGAACTGACTTTATAGCCCCCACTGCTCATAAAATCAACTGTTGCGTCCTCCCACCAAGGTAATAGACAGTGCAACCGGCCAATCTAGGAAACCAACAGGTGATGATTAGGGTGTGTCAACTACTACTAGTATTTGAATAATACTCTCTCCGTCCCTAAATGAATGTCCGAAATTGCTCTTGATCAAGAGTAATTTCGGTCATTCATTTTGGGACGGAGGGAGTAGCATCTTATATATAAGCCCTATACATAAACGCTAAGGGAGAGGGAACTTACACGAGTCCAGTCTAAGCATTTACTAAACGGTAAGCCATTGAATGCCAAAAGAGTTGCGTAGAACCGCAGCGGAAGGCTCTTTAATAGACTCACCTGCCAGTCGGTACTCACAAAAGTTATAGCCAAAGTTTATTTAGAGGACAGAACAATTCATTTGAGGACTGAGAACATGATACTTCATCTCAAAATACATGTCACACTTTTCATTTTGGTCCAACCCAAAATAAATGTCGCATTTCTAAATTAGGAAAGAGTCTTAGTACAATTTTACCAATGTACATGCAATGAACAGATAAGTAAAGCAGAATTCTTAAAAATTATTTCGGGAAGGAGGGAGTAATAAAGATGATTTGTTACCCCTGCATAAGCTACACTTTTGGGTAACGCTGAAAGGTTTCCCGTGCCTTCTGCATATACACTTGCATCAATCAAAATCAGCTTTTCAACCTGGAAAGTAATAATATCAGCCATTAAATATTGCTTTAGAAATTATACAAACTAATATCAAGTGAAATATGGGCAATTGGGGATGGGTTCTTGTGGATTTCAAATGTACTCACAGCTTCTGGATGGTTGACTGCAAAGTCAATTGCGACTGCTGCTCCAAGGCTTGGCCCAACTAGCAACATTGGCCTTTTAATGTGGGATTTCCAGAACTATGTAACAAAGTAGCTATTTTTCATTAATACAACTCTATGTTCAAAAGAAATCTCTCTCTTTTTTTTAATGAACAAAAAAGAAATCTCTTTTCACATCAACAAAAAAGAAAAGAAGTGAAGCAAATATACCTGATAAAGATGATCCCGCTTGGAGGCCACATTGCACAACGGAAGCTTTTCTAATAGAACATATTTATTCATCTTTTGATCAGGGAAAGAAAGGGGATTTCCTTTAATTTTAACTAGAATTAAAAACAACATATAGAACGAACCTAAGTCGGAGAATCCCCATCCGAGAATGTCAACTGCCCATGCCTCTAACCCAGCCTGCTCGAGCAAGGGAAGTGTGTATCTCCATTCTAAACACGAGCTGAAGAATATGAACTAATCAAATCTAGAAATGCACCTATAAAAATCTGTAAGCATTTGTACAAATTTGATAGGATTCAGACCTGTCAAAACCATGGAGTAGAACCAGGGGATTAGTATCGACCTGTCTAATTGGCTTCACGCAACTACTCATAACACAGCTGTTTGAGAAGCCAAGCTGCAAAGTCAAAAGCAAGTTTGAGTAAAGTCCTCAACCGATAACTTTTCATTCTTTCTCTATTAGCAAATTTTATAAACCATTTTCGTATAGTTTGCTAGCTCAAATAAGAGAGGTCCGAGTAACATTGTAGACTGTATTGAGATTTCATTTCATTTCGAAGAAAATAATTTGAGCACATTTCACCTCGAATATGCATCAAAGAGAGTAATCCTGCATTGCATGCATCAAAAATCTAAAATATGGGTTTTCGCACAACATCGCCCTCGGCTCAAGAAAAGTGATTACTACCTCAAAAACTTAGATTAAAAAAAAAACACTCTTTTCCGTCCCATTATGAATGTCCATTTTTGTTCTTGTGTAACGACAAAAACATTCATTTAGGAACCGAAGGAGAAACAAGTATTTCTATGAAACTGATTGAAAAGAAAAGGCATAACAACCATCATGCAAAATGCAAATAAAAACCCCATATAAATGATATGCAATTATTTGACCAATTCCGAATTTTGACTCTCAAATTGACACGTAAACTAACAATTGGGTCACACAATTCAGACAATATGAAGGAAGAATTTACGAAAGTAAGAGATAGAAGGATTGACCTGAACAGGGAGTCTTTCAATCCTAGTAGCCAATTTCCGAGCAAAAAGATCTTGAATTTGATCAACTTCTTGGGGAAGAAACGCCGGGAAATTGGTTGCGGAAACTCTGAATCCACTTTGGGAGCGCCAATTTGAGGTGGGTACTCTTCTTAATGGCAAAGCACCACCGCAAACGGCGGCGGTTAGCATCATTTTGATTGAACTTTTGTCAGTCAGTGTACCGGAGGTGGTGTAAGTTAATGCGAGTCTTGATAGTGGATGGACGTGGAGCTCCGCCGCGTAGGGAGGAGTGACTGAAGAAGAAGAAAGGATGTGAAATGGTGACACCCAGTGCTCATTGAACCTCTGATTTTCAGCTCTTTGTTTTTGGATGGGCCATAAGATTTTTTTCTAATAATTATTCTACTTTTTTTTTTTAAGACTTTTTTAACAATTACTTCTTCCTCCGGTTTATCGATATAATAATAAAATTTATTAAAATTAAATTAAAATGTTGAAATTGTGGAAAAATAAATACTCCACCCGTCCAAGTTTAAGTTTAAGATTCTTACTTTCCTTTTTTGTCTATCCTAGTTTAAGGTTCTTAGTTGCTTTATTCCATAAATGGAAAAGTATGAATAGTGTTTTAGAGAATCTTACCCTCAAAAGTTCATTTAATTACAAAAAACCATTATTTACCTAACTTATTTTTTACATATTTGCTTTATGGATAGTGTTTGGACAATTATATCCTCACCTCCCTACTTTTGTTGACTCATTTTTCTTTGTTTTACACTCGATTTCTTAATAAGCGCAAAGTCAAACTAATAACATTAAACCAGGACGGAGGTAGTATAATAATAATATTGAATTAGTTGTTGTAAGTATAAAAATATAGGGTAAGTATTATGAAAAACGTGTTTTACTTTTTAACGTAGGAAAAACGTGTTTTCGCAAAGTGTCAGACATTTTGTAATATATGAAATAATGCAAGATTTTAATTTGCTTATTTGCAACGTAAGAAAAACAGTCACGTCAACGTCATGTCAACATTGACTTTAATTTTAACAATGTGATTGTAGCATGGCGTTGACTTTACAGTGACACACTGACTCTTTCGTTAGTTTTTTGACACCGTAAATATTAAAACTCGTTCTATTATCAGAAATATGAAACATAATTTCAGAACTAGCAAATATATACAGATTACTTAAAATTGTCAATTCGATCGTAAATCTGACACAATTTTAGATGATTAGGTTAGTTTTGTTTGGATTGAATCTGTTACCAATGGTACGACAGATAGATGCAATGTCAAAATCAAAATTTACTACAACACCACTCTCTTAGGTCCAGTGAAAGTGGGCACTACCCTAAAACTAATTTAGATTCAAGCCATTTCTGGTTTCATCCTCCGTCCCAAAACGTTTGTGTTGAATTTGGCGTAGGGAAGTATGAACAAGAAGAGAAATTTCATGTTTATTCTTTATGAAATAAACAATGCTTGAATTCTATTTTTGATAAATAAAAACTGATTACAAGACTTCTATTTATACTACTTGTAATACCCATGAATAAGAGGAGATATACCTAATCAAAAGATGATCAACTGAATATCTTGGAGATATGGGGAGATATTATCAAATCCTCCATATCCTCCTAAGTTGGCGCGTGAATAATACAAACGCCCAACTTAAAACTTAAAAAAACTCAATCATTCCAACCTCTGTTCGCCTGCGCCTTGTCTACAAGGTGTCTCATAATCTGTGTCGCCCCTTCACGTCTTTTTACGTCCTTCGGATAACAATTTCCCACAGATTAGAACATCTTTCCACAGCACGCACACTTGGGATTCTCTGTCTGCAGAACTGATTGTACACTTGACCAAACAACCGACTGCACAACTGGTTGAGCATACCGGCTGTACTGATTTGTTTCGTCCCATGCTTCGCTCGGGTTATAGCACGCTTCAGCTTATCTGCCATGTGCGTACTATCACCCCCAACACGTTTGAAAGTCTCCTCAAATCCCTCGCGCCGTCTTTGCAAGCTTGACTTTATTTCTTTCCTTCTTCATGAAACCCTTCACCATAGCATTGCACCGTCTTCAAACATGTAATTCTGAAACTCAGATTTGATCTCACTGATGCCTTCATGGTTGTGGGAAGAAGGAACCAAAAAACGAAAAAATAACAAAAAGACCGAACCAAAAAAAAAATCCGGAAACAAAGACAAAAAAAAATATGCGGAAGCGATTTTGAATCATTAACACAGCTCTGATGCCATGTTGAATTTGGCGTAGGGAAGTATGAACAAGAAGAGAAATTTCATGTTTATTCTTTATGAAATAAACAATGCTTGAATTCTATTTTTGATAAATAAAAACTGATTACAAGACTTCTATTTATACTACTTGTAATGCCCATGAATAAGAGGAGATATACCTAATCAAAAGATGATCAACTGAATATCTTGGAGATATGGGGAGATATTATCAAATCCTCCATATCCTCCTATGAGATATTGTTGATCTCATTTATGATTTACTACAGTTTGTTTTATTTTTATTTTTTATGGTCAACATAAAGGAGTTTTAACCAAATAGTGGTGTCAATTTAATGATCACAATAAAAAATTTAAATTGTTATTGATAAGTGATTTATTGATAACAATTTTTAGAATTTCACTAGAATAATTAGATTTACATCAATGTTTGGTCAACGACTATTCGGTGGAGCGGTTCCGAGAAGCTATCAATAATGAAAGAACAACATGAAAAACATACTCTCTGATTGAAATGGAGTCAAGTACCAAGATGTCAGGATGATCCATTTTTAGCTTTTGTTAAAAAAAAAAAAAAAAACTACAAAGATTTAGGCAATAAAGGAAAAGGAGTAGTACTTGTTTAGAATTAATTGAATCATTATCTTTTTATACTCCCTCCGTCTCGCTCGAATTAGGATTTTTTGTCAAACAATTTATACTTTGACCAAAATAATTTGAAGAAAAATAATGATGTTAATAAAATCTTAAAAATTGTTTATTGTTGGTCAAATTATAAAACACATGTAGAATTAGGATTTTTTGTCAAACAATTTATACTTTGACCAAAATAATTTGAAGAAAAATAATGATGTTAATAAAATCTTAAAAATTGTTTATTGTTGGTCAAATTATAAAACACATGTACATGTGTTTTATATACTCCCTTCGTCCCAAAATGATCTTCATGTTTGACTATTCAAACTTTTTAAGGATATGACCACTTGCTTCACTAGCCATGATTTGTTTGTGCACTTTTAAAGCCTAGATCGTAGAAATGAGAAGAACTTTATGGGACAATATCATTTTGGGACGGAAAGAGTAATATATAATACGGAGCAGGTTCTGTAGCAAGAGCCGTCCTAGCTCAGCTGGTAGAGCGCACGGCTTTTAACCGTGTGGTCGTGGGTTCGATTCCCACGGACGGCGTTTTTTATCACAATAATCTCTTGTGGATGCATTTTTATTTTTGTGAGGTTCTGATCAATCCGGATCCGACCCAAATATGTTAAAAGTCTATTTTTTTTAGCTTAAATTTATTTGAGTAAAATTTATATTTAAGCATAATGTTGAATATTTTACAAAGAATAGTCTAAAATTATCAATATCATTCTTACAAACAAAAATATAGAAATACAATTTAGGAAAATATTAAATACTATATTTTATTTATATTTTAGATTAACCTTTTATTTAGGTTTTCGGGTCGGGTCGGGTTTTCGGTCGGACAACTAAGGTTCGGGCGGATCATCATCATGATCCGAACCCGATCGGATTTTAGAAAATGAAAACCAAACCCTAATTTTTCGGATCGAATTGGCTTCGGTTCGGATCAGATTCAGTCAAATTGTCATCCCTATCTACTATATTGTCCATTAATTAACGTATAGGTAATTCTAGTCCCTCTTGTATTGGAAAACAAATTTGAAAGTTGAAGTGCAGTAGTACTCCCTCTGTCCCAAAATGATAGTCATATTTCCCCTTTTTATTTGTCCCAGAAAGCTAGTCTCATTTCCAAAATGAAGGCTTGAACCACCCAATTTCCAAAACTAATACTCCCTCTGTCCCAGAATGATAGTCATATTTCCCCTTTTTGTTTGTCCCAAAAAGCTAGTCTCGTTTCCAATATGAAGGCTTGAACCACCTAATCTCCAAAACTAATAGTACTCCCTCCGTCCCAAAGTATATGTCCACCATCTCATTTACACGGAGATTAAGAAATGATAGAAATGATGTAAGTATTATGAGTATAAAAGTAAAGTAGTAGACAGGATGAGTGAGAAAGAATAGTAAGTAAGTAGGAGAGATAATGAGTGGGAGGAATAGTAAAAATTCTTTACCATTTTAGGAAGGAGACATATACTCTGGGACAAACTAAAAAGAGGAAAGGTGGACATATACTCTGGGACGGAGGGAGTAATGTAACTTTAAAATGTTTGAAAAGTCAAACGGCGGGAGTATCATTTTGGAAAGAAGGGAGTATAATTCTTTGTCTCTCTTGTTACCCGGCAAGAATATTAAAAGCAGTGTTCTAAAAATTGGGCTAGGCAGGGCCTAGGCGCTAGGCGGCCCCCTTCCGCCGCGATTTCCTTCAAGTCGTCCATACTAGGCGTCAGGCGGGCTAGGCGAAGATTCGGCGGTCTGGGCGGGCTCGGCGGTCCAGGCAATTCAGGCGGGATAGGCTGTCGAAGGTCGCCGGAAACGGGGCTGTCGAAGGTCGCTAGAAACGGCAAAGAGAAAAAGAGAAAACAAAGATGTAGAGACGGCGGTTGGTGGGTCGGAGGAGGTGATGTACCTTGGTCAGTTGGTTGGCCATTGCTTTGACTCCGGTCCGGACACTGGAATACGCTGGGACTGGGAGAGAGAGGCAGCGTTTGTGTGTAGAGAAAAGAGAAAAGAGTTGACAGATGGGTATTTTAGGGTAGGGTTTCTTTGTTGGGCTTTAGCTTTAAACTTGGGTAAGGGCTTTAAATGGGTAAAATTTATGTGGGCTCATTTGGGCTGAAATAAAGATGTATAATGTTGGGTTATTTGGGTTTAGTTGAGTAAATAAAAATGTGTTGAGTGGATGGGTTTGAGTAAATACCATAGAATACTCTTAGTTATGATTTATTTTTTGCTTAAATTAAAATGAATTATTAATTTTTAATTAAAAAAAACAAATGACATTACTTTTTGGATAAATATATATATATATTTATAAATTTATTAAAAAAAATAAAAATACGCTAAATTCTAGGCCCTGCCTAGGCCCCTAGGCGCTAGGCCCAGCTCCGCCGCCTAGCGATTTTTAGAACACTGATTAAAAGTCCTTACCATCTTATTGTCAAAACATGAAAGATATTGAGCATCATCTTATGGTTACAATCTTTTAATCCACTTCATATTTGCTACGCACCTTCTTTGGTGGCTTTAATGAGTTTTATTTATTTATTAAATAAAAGGAACTCAGTAATACAACCACACCATCACTAGTGTTTCTTATCATTATCATTAGCATTTGGTACTCCCTCAGTCCCGGAGTAAGAGTCCTACCTCTCATTTGCAAGCTTATTAATAAATATTGGAAGTGATGTAAATATTGTGAGTGTAAAAGTAAAGTAGGAGAAAGAATGAATGAGAGAGAATAGTGAATTGATTGGTGTTGTGAGTACAAAAGTAAAATAGGAGAGAGAATGAGTGGGGTGAATAGTAAAGATTCTTTGCCATTTTAGGAATAAGACTCTTACTTTGGGATGTACGAAAATGGAAAGTATGACTCTTACTCTGGAACGGATGAAGTATTTTTTAACACATTTATTAACAATCTTCAACATATGCGATGACAATTTCTAAATACACGCACTAATAACTTTTAAACATATGCATAAATAAAACCTTGCATAACTAAAAAATAAATAAATCAATACTTACTCATTTTGTTAAACTCACTTGCATTATGAATAATGTTTTACACAATTATATCTTAACCCACTTGCAATTTTTATCATTTTTCAAATATTTTCTTAATAACCGTGGATAATCAAAGCAAAGCTTTTACTCTATAACGGAAGAAGCATTTTTTCCTAAGACCTATTCAACCTATTAAAGTGAGTGATATAATATGCTTTTAATATCACTTTCGAAACATTTTTTTTTGTTTTGTTTCGAGAAACAGTTTTTCTAACGTGCTTTTAAAAGCATAAAAGCACATGTTAAGTTTCTTAAATAAGAAAATCAGCACATTTTAAAGCTTTTATAAATATGTAAATTAATATATATAAACTATATATTTATAATTATAAATATTGTTGAGTTAAAATAAATTTAATAAATATGTTGATTGTCTTATTATTATTATTATTATTATTTTTTTTTGAAAAGATGTTGATTGTCTTATTTAAAGATCTTAACACAAAGCACACTGCTAAAAAGACTGTAAAAAATGACACTTTTTTAGAAGCAATATGATGGTACTCCCTTCGGACACAAATATAAGCAAAAAAGTTGGATTTCAATACAAAACTCATTAAATGTAACTGTATTTAATACTCTTTTACAAAAAATACCCTTAGTTAATTACACATTTTTAAATACAAATGCTCATTTATTAAACATTTTATATGAGGATATATTAGTAATTTTAACATAGTTTTATTATAGAATCAAGACAATTAACTAATTTTAACTACTTTCTTAATAAATATGATTTTAGTTAATTTTGCTTATATTTGTGACAAGAGAGAGTAAAAAAAAATTCATGTTTCCTGAGCCTAAGAATCTTACACATATTCAAATCTTATCACTTTGACAACTTAGAGCCTTATTTCAAACAATTAGGTAGGTCAATGATATGAACCAAAAAATTCTCCAAAATTTATTTCACTAAATTGAATGTAATTGTCACATAACATAAAAATTCAACAAATGATATACGTAACAAACTCATTCATGATTTGTCGCTACACATGACAATGATACCATACTTGTCGCTATACATTTTGACTCCAACCATTTTATTCAACAAAACTACAACTTTAGCTGTAAACGGGCAATTTGCAATTTGGTTCCTGACATTTATAAACATTTGCAATGTTGCTCCCAACAGTTTTTTTTCTCCAATTGGTTCTCAACATTTACATTTTTTTGCAATGTGGCTATAAAAGTAAATGGACGTTAGTTTTCTAACAGATTTTATGTCATGCGACTAGCACATGACGTTTTAAAGGACGTTTTAAAATATTCGTAAAGCTACACATATTCTATGATTCTTTTTTTATATTGAAACTAATATTTAAATCTACAACATAATTTTTTTTTGGAAATTTGTTGGGTAACTAAATTATTTTTATATTTAATCTTAATTTTAAATATTAAAAAAATAAAAAAACACGTGAAATATAATCTAAAAAAGATATTAGCCCAAGTATGTTTCATATGAAGTAATTTCTATATGTATCTTTTCTAAAGTTTATTTTTCTTCACCCCTCTGCCACTTTCCCGCAACACCCATTCAACATACACTCTTCCCTCGATTCATCGTACTCTTCTTCTCCCTTTTTTTCTATCAAACATTTTTGCGAACTGATAATCTACATATAGAATTTACTTCATATGGAACATATTTGAGCTAATATCTTTTTTAGATTATATTTTACGTGTTTTCTATTTTTTAATATTTAAAATTAAGATTAAATGTAAAAATAATCCAACTACCCAAAAAATTTCAAAAAAAAAAAAATATGTTGTAGATTTAAATATTAGCTTCAATTTAAAAGAAGAATCATATTAATCGGATATGTGTAGCTTTAAGAATATCTTAAAACGTCATGTGCTAGTCACATGACATAAAATCTGTTAGAAAACTAACACCCAGTTATTTTTATAGCCACATTGCAAAAAAATGTAAATGTTGGGAACCAATTGGCGGAAAAAAACTGTTAGGAGCAACATTGCAAAAGTTTGTAAATGTCAGGAACCAAATTGCAAATTGCCCAGCTGTAAACTCCCACTAGTATTCATTTTTCTTGATTTTGGGCCTCAATCATTAATACCCACCATCGGATCTAAATGAATCTACCGTTAAGATTCCAGTCAACACCGCCAAATTTTCAAAAGATTCTATCTTTGCTGTAGAAATTTGGGGGATTTTCAGTTATTATATAAGAAAACCAACGTCCAAAAATCTCCAGTATCTTGTTTTCTTCATCCACAAAGTAGGGAACTTTGTTAGATTACGTTGAGGTGAGTGTGAAAATGTTGTAAAGTTACATTCTTGAAAAAGATACCCTTTTTTTACTTTGGTGGGATTTCTGGGCCATGATTTGGGGATTGTTGCTTACGGGAGTTTCTTTATTGGGTTGTTTTTTCTAATAATTTTGGATTGTTCGGTGGGATTTCTCTTTCAATCTTGCTCAGGTTTGTTGATATTTATTCAATTTTCTATTAAAATTCTATGAAATTTTTTTGGTAATCATTTCAGTGTTTTTTTTTCTTCTTCTTGATTTTGTCATCATGGTGAGTGTTTGCTGTTTTAAGGATTCTGGGTTTCTTCAGTTTTCTGTTTTATAAATTCTTATGTTGTCTATATTTATGGTTCATTTTTTCCAATTTCCTATTAATTGTTTATGTTTGCAGTTTTTCTTTGTTTATAACCAGTGTGTGTGTGTCTGTGTGTGTGTGTGTATTGGATGGAGTTTAGTTTGTTTTATTTGTGTTTTACTTTTTGATTCATACTGCTGAATGCTGATGAGGATGTGCTAAAAAATTCACAAATTAGTATGCTCTTTAACAGTCTGACTTTTTTTATTCAATAAGCTGCTGCTGCTGATGTGAGTGGGTGCTTGTTTATTCTTGATCTGTGTACTCACTCCGTCCCAAAATGATCTTCCCATTTGCCATTTCTCATTGTCCCAAAAAGTTCTTCACATTTCTACAATTTGGGCTTAAAAGTGCATAAACAAAACATGGCTAGTGAAGCAAGTGTTCATATTCTTAAAAAGTTTGAATAGTCAAATGTGAAGATCATTTTGGGAAGACCGATGATGTGGTTATGTTGACCAACTAGTATGATATATAGACATTTATCTTGTTGGAAACGCTCAATTTTAGCTAAAGCTAATTCCTTTTCACAGAAATTTTCCGGGATTCTTTCATTTCTTGTTCTTCCATTAGAGAATAAGACTCCATTCAGTAGATTGAAGATGTATGTAGTAGAGAGCAAAGGAGGTGCCATAGCATGTATGCTACTTGCTCTATCATTCTTAGGGACATGGCCTGCAATTATGACTCTTTTAGAAAGGCGAGGCCGTCTTCCTCAACATACATACCTCGATTATACACTTACAAATTTCCTGGCTGCTATAATTATCGCATTCACATTTGGGGAGATAGGCAAGAGCTCACATGAGGCACCCAATTTCCTAATTCAACTTTCTCAGGTGATTTCCTTTCACAATTGCATTATTTTCGCTTGTGACTAAATTAAATGCCTTTTTATATTCGATTTTGGTTGTTTTAAAGATGATATTGAGGTTGATGTTGATTGCAGAATAATTGGCCCAGTGTGATGTTTGCAATGGCTGGTGGGGTGGTTCTCAGTTTAGGAAACTTGTCGACACAATATGCTTGGGCATTTGTTGGTTTATCAGTGACTGAAGTGGTCAGTTCAAGCATAACTGTTGTTATAGGTATTATTAATCTCCCTATACAAATTGACTGTTTTCATCCTCCGTTTTTTGCGTGGAATGCTATTGAAGTTTTGTAGTTTTGTTTTGATCCCGATAGGCACAACCTTGAACTACTTCTTGGATGACAAGATAAACAAAGCCGAGATTCTTTTCCCTGGTGTTGCATGCTTCTTGATTGCGGTCTGTTTTGGTTCTGCTGTCCATACTTCCAATGCAGCAGATAATAAAGCAAAACTTAATACTTTGGAAAATACTCATGAGGACGGAAGTCACGGTACAGGGTATATTTTCATACTCAAATCTTTGATTCCCAAATCTTAGCACAATGTTTTACACTAGTTATACAATCATTGCATTTCTTTTAAACCGTAATATGGGTCAAATTTGTGTTTCGTGGACTACTAATGTTACAACTGGAATGATCGTTGACAGAACAAAGAGCATTGATGCATACTCAAACTCGGGTATGAATACCTTCCCAAAGCTTGACATTGGTTTATTGTGGCTTGATGTATTCTGAATTTCATTATTGTAACTTTTTAGACGGAAATAATCTTGAGATGGGAATTAGTCAACCAGAGAGGGCAAAAGCGGGTACTGCCAATTTTCTTATAGAGCTTGAGAACAGAAGAGCAATAAAGGTTAGTGTACACCATATCATTGATCATTACCACATTGTTTACATTTATGTTGAGAATATACTAAAAACTAGTTTTACGAATGTTTAGTGGATGTTGTTGTTCTTGTTTCAGGTGTTTGGGAAGAGCGCATTTATTGGTTTAGGCTTAACTTTCTTTGCTGGAGGTTGTTTTTCACTTTTCACACCAGCATTTAACCTTGCTACCAACGATCAATGGAATACTTTGGAAGATGGGGTCCCGCATCTAAGTGTCTATACTGCATTTTTCTACTTCTCCCTTTCTTGCTTTGTACTCGCCATTATTCTAAACATTACTTTCCTATATCACCCAGTACTTAACTTACCTAAATCGTCATTTAAGGCCTACTTGAATGATTGGAATGGTAGAGGCTGGGCATTTCTGGCAGGGTTTTTGTGTGGTTTTGGGAATGGTCTGCAATTTATGGGAGGTCAAGCAGCTGGCTATGCAGCAGCTGATGCTGTTCAGGTTTGTCTACACACACAAACTTATGCACTTCTACACACACACAAAGAGAGAGAGAGAGAGAGAGAGAGAGAGAGAGAGAGAGACTTTCTCACACATATACACCCTCCGTCCCAAAATGATAATCTCATTTCTCCTTTTTGCTTGTCCCAGAAAGTAAGCCCCATTTCCAAAATTAAGGCTTCAAAAAAAAAAATTCCAAAACTTACAGTGTAAACTTAATATGTTTGAAAAGTCAAATGGGACTATCAATGTGGGACGGAGGGAGTAAATAATACACTATTTGTCTGTTTTGTTAATATATTGTTTTTGATGTCCATAACTATTTCAGGCCCTGCCACTCGTGAGTACATTCTGGGGTGTACTTCTGTTTGGGGAATATCGAAAATCCTCTAAGAGAACATACATACTTCTCATGTCCATGTTGCTTATGTTCATAGCAGCAGTTGGGGTTCTCATGGCATCTTCTGGTCACCGGAAATCATAACATTTACCTTTGAAATGCAAGTTATGTTATCGAAGTACATTATAAGCATTTATCTAAAGCAAAGGCAAGGTGATACAATCTGTTGAGGATGGAACTTCTGATGTTCTGAATATATATTTGATTTTCTTAATCTATCTCTGTCCCAAATCAAGTTTTTGTATTTTGTTCGTAATCATGAACAAAAATGGACACTCATTTTGGGCAGAGATGAATAGATAGAAATGAAAGTGGCAAACAAGGGAACCGTTTGGGTGGTAAAGCAATGGATTCTATAAGAACTAAGAAGATGATAGGAATTTGGTTCAATTGGTTTCATATTTGTACATGGAATAAGTTAATCTTGGATTTTATTCTCTTT
The DNA here is from genome assembly GCA_026119855.1 of Campanula takesimana. Lineage (NCBI taxonomy): Eukaryota > Viridiplantae > Streptophyta > Magnoliopsida > Asterales > Campanulaceae > Campanula > Campanula takesimana. The sequence goes on from JAOWBW010001827.1 coordinate 93,653, forward strand.
CAATTTGTATATAATGGTTAAAGTTTGTTTCCCAGTCTTCTTGGAATAATATATTCACTGTGTATTTATTCTCAGTTTATATATGGTTCGAATTGTTTTATTCTGTACTAATTATAAGCGAAAATGCGCTGGATTCTCCCTTAATTTGTACTCCATCCGTCCCAAAGTAAATCTCCAATGTTACTCTTGATCAAGAGCAAAATTAGACATTTTTTTTTGGGGACGGAGGGAGTATCATATTTCTAACAATAATGGGTTTCTTAGAAATGGCATTTCCTTCTAAGGCTATGATTGGCTTTTGCAGTTGGTTTCAAGATGTTTGGAGCTGAAGTAATGGAGTTTGGACACTTTCTCCCATTAAACTACTTGTAGCTTGTATCTTGTTTAATCAATAATACCATGTGCTGTTTGTGGAATTATGCACATTTCTTTAACATACAGGTGCACTATATTTAATCAAATCATTGTTTTAATATTTGGAAAGAGCTGGGAATTTGTTGTAAATGATGAAATTTATTTTGTCTCCGTAGGGCTTCAAGATTTTGTTTATGTTGTTTATGGAATCATGCGCATTTCTTTAACATTACAGCTGCATTTAATCAAATCATTTTATAAAGAAAAGGAGATGTTGACTTTTGGGAATTGCAGTTATACCCCCCCCCCCCCCCCCCTCCTCCTCCCCCATCCCATGACGAGATTTGTAACAAAGTGGTAAGCAAACTCCAGACCCATACCTGGTCTTGTATGACTAACTTTATCTTTCTCTGTGGATTTTATCTTCAAATCACGGATACAGAGTATTAGATACTCCATTGCTGTCCATTTCCCGAGACCGCATTCTTGTCAGATTCACTTTCTAAATCTGGTGAGTTATGTTGTCATGGCCCTTGATTGTGATGTTTGATATTTGGTGATTGTTCTTGTTTGTATTTGACCTTTTCATTTCATATTGCTGCCAAATAATGTGTTTTAACAGATTCACAAATTAGTATGCTCCATAGCAGTTTGACTTTCTTGATTCAAATTGTTGTTGCTGCTGCTGCTGCTTCTGATGTGTGTGTTTGTGTTCTTGATTTGCGTTTTGACTTTTTTTTTTTTTGAATGATTCATAGCCATTTGTCAAGGTGGGTATGCGGAATTTCAGCTAAAGATCAAATCTTTTCCTTCTTTTATGTGACATTTATCCGCATTTTTTTCTAGTTGAATGTTCTTTTGGCAGAGATTGGGGTTTTTTTACTTGGTTGATTGAAGATGTATGTAGTGGAGAGCAAAGGAGGTGCCATAGCATGTATGCTACTTGCTCTGTTATTCTTAGGAACATGGCCTGCAATAATGACTCTTTTAGAAAGGCGTGGCCGTCTTCCTCAACATACTTACCTTGATTACACGCTTACAAATTTCCTTGCTGCTATCATTATCGCATTCACATTTGGGGAAATTGGCAAGAGCTCACATGAAGCCCCAAATTTTCTAGTTCAACTTTACCAGGTGAATTCCATTTTCCCCTTCACAATTGTATCTTCAAGTTAAAATGAAATCGCATTTCCTAAGCAATAAACGTCTCGTGTTTGTTTATAGATGATACAATTTACTCCCTCCGTCCCAAAGTGAGCTTCCCATTTGACTATTCAAACTTTTTAAGGATATGAACACTTGCTTCATTAGTTTTGTTTTGTTTATGCACTTTTAAGCCTAGATTGTAGAAATGGGAAGAACTTTTTGGGACATTGAAAAATGGCAAATGGGAAGATCATATTGGGACGGAGGAAGTATTTGTTTTTTTATACTGAGTTTGATGTTTAATGCAGAATAATTGGCCTAGTGTGATGTTTGCAATGGCTGGTGGGGTGGTTCTGAGTTTAGGAAACCTGGCCACACAATATGCTTGGGCATTTGTTGGTCTATCAGTGACTGAAGTGGTCTGTTCTAGCATAACTGTGGTTATAGGTATCATTAATCTCTAGTCTCCACATACATTGAATTAAGGTAATTGCGAATTTTAATGATATTAAAGTTCATTTATTTTTTTGTTCGCAAATAAATAGGTACAACCTTGAACTACTACTTAGATGACAAGATTAACAAAGCCGAGATTCTTTTCCCTGGTGTTGCTTGCTTCTTGATTGCGGCATTTATTGGTTCTGGTGTTCATACATCTAATGCAGCCGATAATAAAGCAAAACTTCATAATTTGGAGAATTCTTACGAGGATGGAACAGGGTATATTTTCTTACTTTAATTTTGACTCTCCAAATGATAGTACAATAGTCCAAGAAAAACTTAGGATACAAGAGCTCTCACTATGCGTGAGGTCCAGATAAGGGTCGGGCCCACACTGACAGTACATTAGTCTACATTGAATTACGCTCATTGCATTGTTTTTAGTACCAAAATATTGGTCAAGATTGTGTTTTGACGTTACAACTTAAATGATCAATGACAGGACAAAGAGCAGTTCTTTGAGTAATGGTACAAATTCAAGCACAGGTATGAAAAAAAATATCCCACGCTTGATTTTTTGTATCCATGTGGCTTGATCTGAATTTCATTTACGTAAAATATTTAGATGGAAATAATCTGGAGATGGGAATAATTAGTCAACCAGAGAAGTCAAAAGCAAAAGCGGGGACTGCCAACTTTCTTATAGAGCTTGAGAACAAACGAGCAATTAAGGTTAGTTTACACAATTCCTAAGTAAATTTTATTTTAATGTTAGAATAATATGAATCCCAAGTAGTTGTTCTTATTCTTCTCCCAGGTGTTTGGAAAGAGCGCGTTTATTGGTCTAGGCATAACTCTCTTTGCAGGAGTTTGCTTTTCACTATTCTCACCCGCATTTAACCTGGCAACCAATGATCAATGGAGAACTTTGAAAGATGGAGTCCCTCATTTAAGTGTCTATACTGCATTTTTCTACTTCTCTCTCTCCTGTTTCGTGCTCGCAATTATTCTGAACATTACTTTCCTATATTACCCTGTACTTAATTTACCAAAATCGTCGTTCAAGGCATACTTGAGTGACTGGGATGGAAGAGGCTGGGCATTTTTGGCAGGGTTTTTGTGTGGTTTTGGAAATGGTCTGCAATTTATGGGAGGTCAAGCTGCTGGATATGCTGCAGCTGATGCTGTTCAGGTTAGTTATCAAAAACACAAACTTGAACTTCTCTCTCTCTCTCTATGTGTGTGTGTGTGTGTCTATATATCACACGCACGGACACAAACTGTGCCCGTGTCTGAAATTAACTGGTTTTGACGTGTCTGAAATACTTCAGGCGCTTCCACTTGTTAGTACGTTTTGGGGCGTGCTTTTGTTTGGGGAATATAGAAGATCATCCGGGAGAACGTATGTACTTCTTGTAGCCATGTTGTTTATGTTCATTGTGGCAGTTGGGGTTCTCATGGCTTCTTCCGGTCACCGGAAATCATAAAGGATTATCCGTGAAAATGTAAGTTATGCTGTGAAGTTGGGGATAGGAGCATAGGCGATGCGATGATTTGTTGGAGTGGGAGAGCTTCTGATGTTCAGACTATATTAGACTCGGTTTAATCCACCTCGGTTTAATTATGAACAAAAATGGACATTTATGTTAGGCCGGGGAATTGAAAATATAAATGAAATGGTGAGCAAGGGAGAATAGTCTAGGCGAAGGAATGAATGTTACAACTTGTATATCTTGTAATTTGACATTGTGGCCTTTATTTTATTAAGTTATTAGAATGAATATTAATATCATGATGCTATATGGCCGAATTGAGACTAAAGTTTTTTTTTTTTTTTTTTTTTTTTTTGCTATATGGCCGATTCAGAAACTCAAAAACAATAATGAATATAGTCAAGTGAACTTGGATATATTAATTTTATGAATATGTAGTTATATAATTTTAAAAGTGATTAATGATTCGTCATTAAAAATATTATAATATAATTTTCAATTGACTTGACAATGAAAACTATATTATAGTTAAGTATACTTTTGGAACGGTGGGAGTATATGTGTCATTAAAATCTCATAATTATTCTTTCCTATCACAAGTTCTTTCTCTACCTTTCCCCTCACGTGTAGCTGGACTTTGCCAAAGCATACAATGTGGACTTGTTAATCGGGTGGCGTAGAGCAAATCGTGGGTCGTTGTGCACGTGTTCCATGTAGAAGCAGCGGAAGCGGTCAGACCATCGTAAATTGGTGGCTCTGATACCATCTTAGAATTAGAAAATGAGTAATCTGCTTTTCTGCCCCTCGTACTATGGCCCCAACATCAATTTGACACTCGTACTGCTGAAACACTAAATGTATGATGCGTACTATGGTTTTATTAACAAAATTAACCAATTTACTATTCAGTTGTTAACTTTTTCTAACACACGTTATTTTTTTAACGAGCATTAATTTATTTTAACGAATGTTAATAATTTAACGGAAACATATAGACCTTTTTAATTTACCTAAATGACAGAACTACCCCTAAGACCCAAACAAAACCCACCCTCCCCTCCCTCCCCCGCACACAACGCACACACACACTTTCTCTCTCTACCTTCCCCACTTCCGGCAACCCCTCCCCACCTCCGGCGACACCACCACTCCCCTAACCCCGGCGACCTTGCAGATCTGCTCCTTCTCCGTCACCGGCCACCCTTTACCCCATCTCCGTTCAACCCTCCCCCACCTCTTCTCTTTTCTCTCCGGGCCAACTCCCGCACTCCACCCTCTTCTCTTTCTTCCCCTCTCCTGCCCATTCCTCCCCTCCACCATCCCCTTCATCCTATTCCTACCCCCTCTCTCACGTCTCAGTGTAGAAATCGGACCCGGGGTTCAAAACTTCAAAGAATGAAAGAAATTGAGTTGCTTGCAATTGCAACCACAAAACTCACGAATTTCAGAATCATTCTATTTGATTTCTTCTACACCCTGAATCTCTCTATTCATTCAAACCTTAACCCATTTCCTCCACCGCTCCATCTCTTAATTCGATTGACAATTCAATTTTGGGTTTTCAAGCCTAAATGAAAGTTGGACTGTGCATGTGTGCAGCGTGTGAGGTTCTTTGATTTCAAAAATCTGGGTTTGATTTTGAAAAACAATTTGAGTTGTATTTTAGAAATTTGCTTTTGGAAATAAATTTGATGTTTTGATTTCACCCAGATTTTGGAAATCAATTTGAGTTGTATTTTAGAAATTTGTTTTTGATTTTGGAAATAAATTTGATGTTTTGATTTTGGAGATCAAACTTGGTGTGGTTTGATTTGGGAAATGAATTTGGAGTTTGATTTTGGAAATTAAACACTAAATCTGGAGTTTGATTTTAGAAGTGTTGATGTCGGCGGTGCAGATGGTGGGGGCTGCATGGACGGAGATGTCGGGTGCGTGAGTGGAGGTGGCAGGTTGCAATGGTGGTTAAAGGAGTGGTGGTGTCTCGGAGGTGGGGAGGGGTTGCCGGAAGTGGGGAAGGTAGAGAGAGAAAGTGTGTGTGTGCGTTGTGTGCGGGGGAGGGAGGGGAGTGTGGGTTTTGTTTGGGTCTTAGGGGTAGTTCTGTCATTTAGGTAAATTAAAAAGGTCTATATATTTCCGTTAAATTATTAACATTCGTTAAAATAAATTAATGCTCGTTAGAAACAATAACGTGTGTTAGAAAAAGTTAACAACTGAATAGTAAATTGGTTAATTTTGTTAATAAAACTATAGTACGCGTCATACATTTAGTGTTTCAGCAGTACGAGTGTCAAATTGATGTTGGGGTCATAGTACGAGGGGCAGAAAAGCAGATTACTCATTAGAAAATGTGAGATAATTGTCTAACACAGAGGAGGAAAAATATTGATAGAGGAAGAAGAGGTTAGTACTTTTTGCTAGATAAGGGGAGGCGATGGGGGTGATGCGAAAAAGGGGTGTGTTAGTACCCGATCTGAAAATGAGTTTATTAGGGCTTTCCCAAATATACAAGGACTTTATAGGAATTAAAAACCTTGCAAAGACTTGTCCCGGATTCCCAAAATATGTCTCATTATTCTAGAACACCCTAAATATGGTCAAAATATGGTTTCCTTAAACCATGCAGAAACCCTAGCTTAGGAATCACGTCAGCCCGCAACCTTGGCCACGCGGCCAACCTTGCTGCGCCTCCGACCTTGGCCACGCGGCCACTCTTGTCGCCGTCTTCAATCATGGCCAGGCGGCCAACCTTGTCCCGGATGATCTCAGCCGTCAGATCTTCCCCTCAGTTTACTATATAAACCAATCTCAGCCTATTGGTTTAGGGACCCCGGATTTTGAAAGCTTTAAGTCCGAATTTTAGAGTTCTTAAACACAATTTTCTCCCTAATTAAGCATTCAAACACTCAAGGAGATCAAGGTTTATTTCTTGCCAACATAGGTGAGTTTTCTAAACTTTTTCTTCATGTTCTTGCATCATTTTTAATGTAGATCTTTTATATTCATGTTCTTACATGTTTATTCATAGTTTCTTCATATGCTTTGCATGTTCATTCATATGTTCATAATATGTTCTTCGCATGTTCTTCGTGTTCATAGATTAAAACCTTATTTATGCTATATTTAGGGTTGCGATCTTCATGTTTGCATGTTATTTCATAGCCGATGATGATCTAGGGTTCATCAACCCAAGGATGATCTAGGAACTATTTCTAAACCCTAAACTTTAGGTAATTACTCCCATGTTCAATAATCCTCCCATGATGAATGTGATGAATGTTCATCGAGATCTCATTGATGGCATAGTCATTATTCTAGGATGTGATCATCCTGCATTTTTCTTTCTCCTCCCTCTTCACTATGCATGATCCCTATTCTCTCTCCACATTCTAATTATGTGCGAACTACGCTGACCTGAGCTTCTCACATTGAGAGGAACGTAGGCAATCTTCGGATCCGGTCTAAATCACTAACACACTACTAACACCGTATCATGATAGAAAGACCGATCAATTCGGGCAATAGGAGTGATAACGTTCAATATTCTTCTCTTGTTGTAATTTGACCCCCGAACCCACTAAAAATGCTTTTTTCAATGTTTTGGATTTAATTAAAACGGCGTGGCGACTCTCATAATTTTAATGTCGTTATGAATATTCCCTTTTATAAATAATAATAAGCACAAGATACTTCCCATGCGTCGCTTCATCGGAAAGGGGTATTCACAGTGGCGACTCTGCTGGGGAACTACCCGCACCCTCGTTGCCTCTGAGTATTGGGATGGCCGCTGCTACTACTTCCACTACTCCTCCCATCATTCTGTCAGAATCTATCCCCGACATCTCCAATCACCCTGTGGTCACGGCTATGCAAGAGCAAATGCGCAAGTTGATCGAGACTGTGGATAAGCAAACTGCACCGACTACCAAGACAATCAACCCTAGCCAAGTGGGGGCTCTCCCCAAAGATTTCAAGATGCCTAAAGTGGCAATGTTTCATGGTGACTCGTGTCCTAAGACTCATTTGGATAGTTATGTGTTGGCCATGAGGGCTCGTGACTGCACCAACGAACAAATGGCTCGCGTATTCCATAGCACGTTGGATGGTATCGCTCTGCGTTGGTTCTTGGGGCTAGAACCAAGCGAGAGGCAAACGTGGGATCAAATTAGTGTCGTTTTCTGTGAGAAGTATCAAGCTAACTTGGATTGGCATGTGAATCGAACGGATCTTGAGAACACTATGCAAAAGCCCGGCGAGGCTATTTATGATTTTTACAAGAGGTGGAATCATCGGTTGTGCGAGGTCCAATACCCACCAAAAGCAAAGGAACAGAAACAGATATTCTACAAGTGTTTACTGCCTGAGATGAAAGCAGCCATCGGCAATGGTTATTTCCCTGACTTGCGGGAAATGGTTGACGCCGGAGTAAGGTACGAAGCAGGGTTCACTGTGATTGTGCCGCCAAAGGAAAGTCCAAAGACCAAAACTCCTTCCGCTACAAGGCTCCTACTGCGCCTGCGCCTCCTAGGGGTGGAAAGGAGGCCATCGGCCAAGTGAATATGGTCCAAAATGAGGTCCCGCTAGATGTTCAAGCTGTCACAAGGAATGGGGCTCTGCCGCAAAGAGAGAGGGAGCACTTTGACGATTTTGGAATGCCTATGGGGAAAGTCTTTGACGTGTTAGTCAAGAGAAGTCTTATCAAGCCTTTAGAGAATTACCAACCCGCCTACCCAAGAACCGATTTGGACGCCTCCAAGTTCTGCAAGTATCACAAGCACATCGGGCACACGACGGATGGTTCTATTCAACTGAAACGCGTAGTTCAAGGGTTGATCAAAGACAAGAAGATTGAGAAGCCGAAGGGTCCTAATGTGGTGAATAACCCCCTTCCTAATAATGGTGGGGTTAATATGGTGCAGACATGCGAGATCAGTATCCTAGAGCTCATGGATGCCTTTGACAAGATAGGGCTCACGATGGTGGATATCTTCATGGCATTGGTGACGTTAGAAATTCTCGAACCATTAGAAGGATGCCTCCCCCGCATTAGTTGCGATTTGTCAAAGTTTTGCCACTACCACAAGTGCACCAGTCATACTACCGAAGAATGCTTTGAACTCAAGAAAGCCGTGCAAGAGCTCATCCACAAGGGAGTTGTCGAAGACCCTAGAGATTATGTAGCTAGCAATGTACTCATGGTAGAACTTAGTGAGATCACTGATCCGGCCGAGCCTGTTGTGGCGGACTGTGATGAGATGGGTTGTATTTCAATGATTAATAATAAAGAGCCTTCTTGCTACTTGTTGTCTTTAGAAGAACTAGTTAGTGAAGTCGAATCTCTAGAGGAAGAGAGTCCCAAACCCTCTCAACCTCTTTCTTGGGCCGAAATCTTCGAGGAGGCCGAAAAGACCGAAGTTTCGCCCCCTTGTCGTGACACGCCATTGTCTTTGGATGAGCTGCGTGCAGAAGTTTGTCTCCTTACAAGATCCGGTCAAGTGTACCAATCCGACCCAAAAGGTGCAAAGAAAATCTTTGGGAAGGAACCCGAGCAAGCCGACCTAGACAAAGAAGACCCTATCCTCACTCAACTCAAACAAACTCAAGCCCATATTTCACTATGGTCCCTACTCACCTCCTCCCTAGCCCATCGCCTCATGCTCGAGCAGAACCTCGCCGCCACCATGGTACCATCCACTACTACCCCGGAAGACGTAACCCACATGATTGGTAATATCCACTATGGAAACATCATCACTTTCTCGGAGCTAGACAAGCCAGTGTTCGGAGTTGATCACAATGAACCCCTGTACATCACTGTGGAAGTGGATGGCAAGAAGATCCCTCGTGTATTCATTGATAATGGTTCTGCTATTAATATCCTGCCCTCAAGGATGATGGATGTGGTTGGCGTTCATGGTGCTGATTTACGCCCATCCAAGCAAACCATCAAAGCTTATGACTCTACATGCCACGCCGTGATAGGCGAAGCCACCTTGCCCATTACCATCGGAACAAGGATCCTACCAAACGACTTCCACGTCATAGACATTCCCGCAACCTTCTCACTCCTGCTCGGACGGCCATGGTTACACCAGTCAGGCGCAGTTCCCTCCTCCTTGCACCAATGTGTGAAATTTCAATCCGGTAATGAAGTGACCATCATCTACAGCGATCTCGTAACTGCCCAAGGGACGGACACCAAGGGCGTTCCTGTCTTACAGATTCAGCATGGGGAAGAGATCAGACTCTTCAACGGTTTTGAAATAGTGGCCCAAGCACAGATCTGCACCATTGACCTTACCAGGGTTTCAGATAGGGTGTCACCTATTGTGAGGATGCTACGAAACATGGGCTTCATACCGGGTCTGGGGCTAGGTAAGAACTTGCAAGGCACCACAGAATTGGCTGAGGAGGTTGATCATCGAGGGTTGTTCGGTCTAGGATACACCCTTACCCCTGAAGACAAGATGGAGAAACAAAGGATAAATTTGCTTTAAAAAATGAAGCTTCCCTACAAAAAGCCTGAAATGCGGCCATACCGCCTGTCCCTGAATAGCTACTTTGTCAGGGAAGGCGAGGAGTTTTCGTGTTTTGAGTTCGCAGAGCCATGGATTGACCACACTGGGAAGTTGCAGAAAGGGTTCGAGATTTTCAGAGATGTGGAATTCGATCGGTCCAATGAAGCTGACTTACATGGAATATGACAAAGCCACGGGCAGAGTTAGAACCATCAGGCATGAGTACTCTGCCAAGGTTGCAGATGACTTGGCAGATCAACTTGAAGCCGCAACCCTGGACAAGCCGACAGCAAAAACTGCAGAAGCGCCAAGCATGACTGAGACGTGGGACGGCCAATATCTGCTTCAACATCTTGGTAATCTGGGGCTGCACGAAGACATGATTGCCGTCATTGGGGACGATTCTGAAGATGAGGTGGACCCAAGGACATTGGTGGTGCCTATGGTGGGTAAGCTCAATATCTGGTGCACAATCGGAGGTCCCATAGCTACTCCCGAGTTTATGGCAGACACACTGGGGATGGTTCCTTCTCCTGCTGTTCCCTTTTCCACCACTCCTGCAGCATCGCCTGTCACCACTCCTAGATCCCCCTCCTCGGAGTTTAATAATTTATCTTTCGAGTTTGAGTCTGTATCAAACAATGTACTCCCATTTTCCATGAATGAAACCCTCGACCTTTCCGAGTATCCCTCCGTAGTCACTCTTTCATATGATAAATTGTCTAAAAATCAACTTAATGATACACACTTAGTTAATAATGATTCATTAGAAGAGGTAGACACAGACCAATTAAATAACGAATACACTAAAGAAATCTCAGAACAGGTTATCAATCAAAACGCGTCTCGAGCCCAAGCTGCCGATGAGGTGTTAACATGTGTGAATTTGGGAATCGAAGCCGGCTAAAGGAGACACAACCCGAGGATATCTTCAACGGAAAAGGCCAGGTCGAGACAACCGAGGAGGACCAAGAAGCGACCCCCTCCACAACCTCGTGGAGGACCATCAGTCGGCGAGTTCGAGCCATGTTGAGAATGCAGTCTCCTCGGAACAAAACCAAAAAGGAAGAACTCATCAAGTTACTGCAATATCTCAGCCATTTTACAACAGTGGGGGAACCGACACTCAGAGAAATAGAAAGGGCCCGCGACCAAGAATGGAGTTCGAGATGTGAGTTCGCGTTATGCTGCCTCAAGGAGTACCTCGCGAATACCCCAATCCTGCACCCGGTACATGGGAATGAACTTCGGACCCCAACACCAACGACAGAATCGTGGTCCTCGCGCCAGGAAAAGAAAATCAGTGAAAAACTGCAAAGATCTTTGGAAAAATACCCCCTCTCAGTCCACCGATACACAAGAATAGGGACCCCTTTCGCAAAATTGTTCGACCAACTGAGACAAATGGGAAAGATGTAGCCTCTAGGAGAACATTCACTCCTCTCCGAATTACCACCCCTTCAACCATTTGAACCTACCAAAAGTTGCTTTTACCACCAAGACGAAGGCCACGACACCAACGACTATGTCGCTCTACAAAGGAGAATCCAAGGCTTGATGGACGAGAACATGCTCACCGGCGTGAGAGGATTTTGGTTCCATAGGGAAAGCGAAAACTTAGAACTCCTCGGTTGCTACGAAATCGAGCCTTATGTGAGGAATGGCCCAGAGGTACTCTCGCACCTGACTGCAGAAACGATTCAAGACATCTCAAGAGAAATAGAGGATTTGAAGCAACGCGTCGACGCAATGACCAAAGCTTGAGGCGCGCCACAAGACTAAACAGAATGGCAGACTTGGATGGCAGCCCGCTCAAGGAACCAGTCAACATCAGCAAGCTCAGACGCTACTACGACTAGTACAACTCCCCTCTCTAAAAAAAATGTTTAGTACGCAAAAAGAAGCCCGATAGACTGAAAACCCGCAAAGGGCGGTCTATGCAAAATAAGGGTGCGTACAAAGCTCGCTAGATCGAAAACCCGCAAGGGCGGTCTAGGCAAAAGTTAGAGCATTCCCCCTTCTATCTTCCTTTTCCCTAAAATCATTCTAGTCCGACTGGAGTGAACTACGGTGACCTGAGCCCCTTAGTCCTATTTGTAAAAGGGGAACGTAGGCAGCCTTTCAAAAGGTGCGGTCTAAAAAACAAATAAACATCCAAATCTTGTCACAAAGCAATAAAAATAGAAGTGGTATTTTCCGAAAGCAAAAACTTTTATTTCCATAGTCATTGCATGTTAACACTTATTTGATGAGTCTAAGCTTGACATACTTTTTGAATAAATAACCTATTCTGAAATTTAGACTAAAACGTAAAATAAGACATAAATTAAAACTAATGTGTCTGCAACGACTATGGGAAGAATGCTCGGAACTACCCCTTAGAGCCGCTTGTGCCCTCAGTCACCTTCTTCTTGCTTTGTCCACGGCGAACTTTCTTGTTAGGATTCTCACAAAATCTCCTCTCAAACTCGCTAACACCTTTAGCCTTGCCATTAGGAGCCTCTTCGCCCTTACTCTTCTTTGACGTCCCCACTTCTTCTCCGCTTCCGTTAGCCACGCTCTTACTCATCCTCCTCTCATAAGCCACCGCCTCTTTCACTCTCAACGAAAAACTCGGAGCACAGGATCCCAAGATAGTGCCCCTTAGGGTCTCTAGAGTCTGCTCCGCATGCCCAAGTCTCCCCATATACCAATCCAAATACTCGCGTGACAGGAAGGTGTTGCTAGAGCGTGTGATGAAGGTCCTACGACTAAAGCCGGCCTCGCCCCACATCTGAGAAAGGAGGACCGAGGCACTATCATCCAAATGGAGTATCCCAAAGGGAAAATCATCTCTCTCCTCGTCCCAACCCTCCGGGATGGTCTGCACCAAACCATACTGACGAAGCACTCTAGCGGGGTAGTAAAAGGTAGTCCCAGAGAGTGTCGGAACTTTGATCACGTGAAGTCCTACTTGCTTCTCCCTCACAGAATGAATGTGCCAATGGGGCACCACCCACTGAATGTCGTCAGTCACCATCTCCACCAAATACTTTTCCCAACCTTTGAGAGTCATGCCCTCAAACCACTCGGCCATGCCTCTAATGCGGTGCATTCATGGGGCCACCTTCAGAGAAGCCGCCGGTTTATTCACTCGAAGCCTCTCTTGCAACCACATGGTCAAAAGCCTATCACTACCACAAGGCATCCCACCATAAGCCGCGAGATGGGGAATCCCACAAATCATCTCCCCAAGAATGGCCGGTACAATGTCGTAACCTGAGCGAGCCGAATTCACCATGCCCAAACACCCCTCACTTGCAAATCCAACCTCAGAAGGGAAAAGAATAGAGGCAAACAGACATAGCGCAAGATGGTCCAAGGAACGGTCAGAGGCCACATCCATGTGTATAAAGTGTTGTGGCATCCAAGAAAGGTCGAAATAACCGCCCCTAGCATACCTATCAAAGTCATCCGCGGGCACGCCAAAGGTCATCAACTTGTCCCTCAAGCAAACAAAGTCAAAAGGCAAGGCAACTTTACCTTTCCCTTCGTAGCCACATAATGCCGCGATATCCTCATAAATGGGTGTCATCTCGTTGAATGAAAAGTTGAAGACATGGAGGGTATCATTCCAAAATTTCCCACAGGCTTGCAAAAGGTTGGTATTGGAGTTCATGTGCAAAAGTGACCATAGACACTTTATCCCGTACCGTTCATCAAGTTTCCTACGACTAGAACCAGAAAGTTTGGCAACCCACTTCTCCAAAGAGGTTATAAGACTTTTTTCTCAAGACTTGTGATCCTAGCATCATGATCCATGGCAAAGAGCAAGCAAATTGGTGATTGGAACTCTAAATTTCTCAAAAGAAGTGGCTGGTACGAATTCTAAGGCAACACAAACTCCTCTTAAATAGTACACAAACTCCAATTCTTGCCAGGAAAAGGAAAACCAGAATCGGCGGTAGACTTGGCCACGCGGCCACAATTGTCCTCGGCCACTATTGCTCTTGGCCAGGCGGTCGACCTTGCCATGGCCACGCGGCCAACATCGCTCCATGCAGAAATCCAGTTTGTTTCCTCCCACTCCGTAACGGATCCATGCAACTACGTACCTGCCCTGTCCCGTGGCTCATGCATTGTATAAAATTAGGAACATTTGTAAAACAACTAGTTTGTACAGATAGGTTGTCACAAAATCATTCTCATTTTAGTTTATAAATATATTTACATGCATGTTAAATGTTATGTCCAGTACATATTCGTCTCTACTAGCTAACAGTGTAGGAAATAAAGATGGAAAGATGGACCCCGCCTAATCAGAATCCTCCTCCGTGGTGTTTCCACGCCGCGCTGAAGCCCGAGAGCTACCGGCACCCGAACTCCGTCCCCGACCACCAGTGTGAGAAGAGCCCGCACCGTTCGGAGATCGCTCACGACGCTGGGGTGACGCAACGTCGTCCCTCTGACAAGTACATGAATGGTACGCCTCCCTCAGTAAGCGCATCAACACATTCTCCCGCCGAGCTGAATGGATATATGACTCCCGAGTCACGATTGTGATACAGAAAGAAATAAGTGTGTGCGAACATGACTAATATAAAGCACAAAGCCGTACCCCAGCGTCGGGCGGAGGAATGAATGTCTCCTCAACAAGATCTGCATCAGTCGGCTCCAAGCTAAGCTCCACCTCCCGGCCGCCCCTCATCACTCTCACGCTACTCGAGCGAAGGGGCATGTCAACCAAAGGCCGACTCCGACCAACATACCGGGCCGAGCTCGATCCCTCTCCCGATAACATCCTAGCCCGAACCTGAGGGCTGATCAACCGAGTCCGCACATAGCCGGCGTAGTCGTCACTCCCCCTGTAATGCTCTGCCGAAGTGGGAGCCAAGAAAGTTTCCAACCTCGCAGGATGGAGCATATCCCGAGGAGGGTCATAAGGAGCCCACGGTAACGCACCAGCCCTATGCTGACGAACCACCCTTTCTCCGAGATACATGGCCTCCCCGGTGAGACCCACAAGCAGAACCCTAGAAGCGGTCAACTCCACTACATAGGGACCCACCGAAGCCTCATTAGCCGGACTCCATGGGTAAAACCTGACCCCGACAGGCTCAGACATCGCAAAAGCCCTCCTCAGATCGGCGGCATCCACAGTCTTCCTATCCCGGTTTCTGCGGGGAGGAGCCCTGTTGCTCTTGCACCAGTACGACATGATGGGAACAAACTTGTTGGAACTCATCACCAATTGAAAAGGGGCGACACCGAAGATCTCGTACACCCACGCCTGTGCATACAATGAAAGAGACATTTCAGACCAAAAGATAGAGAAGAAATCTCAACAAGTGAAAAGAAGGGTAGTCAAGAGCATACCTCAAATGCGAACTGAAACCCGTCAAAGGCCAACGAGCTAGCCCTCGAGCAATGGTCCAATGCCCGGTAAATCTCAGCCAAACCAGCTCCGCCCCAAGAAATCCCACCGACTTGGTCCAAATCCACAAAAGCCCCTAGCAGTGAGTACCTGCAGACAGTAGCCCCACTGGGAAACAAGATCTCTGAAAAGCTATACCATAAGAACAGCCGGACCAAGCAATCCAAATCATACTCCCCCCTACCGAAGGCCTCAATAGCCATCTCAACCAAACGGTTCACCTTCCTGGCCTCCACTCCATAACCCTTGACACCTCCTCCCAGATCAGTATCGACTCCCAACAGAGCCTGCCTATAGTCCCGCCGCTCCGCCAAGCTCTCATCAAAAGGCAAAGGGGTAGCAGTGAACCTCAACCCCGTGATAGCCGCAAAATCCGTCGGCGTGATGGTAATCTCTCCCCAACTGAAGTGAAAAGTATGGGTGGTGTCCCACCAGAACTCCCTGCACACCTCTATCACCGCCACCACCTTCAAGGTGCCCCCAACCATGCGGACACTGTCAAAAATGGGCCAAACCCCATAACCTCGATCCGAGCACGTAAGCCGCCCGGTCCCTCCGGCAGAGACGCCCACAGTTTGCCCACAGTCACTGTGGACCCACGAGCCTTGATCCTCTGCAGGTAAACACAGCAAAGGTATGTTACACTCCTAGCAATTTAAACTTCTAGGAATTTACATTTCTAGCAAATTACGATTCTAGCAATATATATTTTGTACAAAAGTGCGAAAAATGTGAAAAATGAGAGGAGCGAAAATTTGAAATTTACCTCTCGTGTCTCCGGAAGGCCCATCGACCAGTGACGCTCCGAGTCGATGTAGAAATCGTAGTCTTGATCAAAAGTTGACCGAAGAAGGCCGTCGCGAAAGTTCCGAGTCGCCGCTCGTGGTCTCAAACCGCCCCGTGGTATCAAGGGCGCCGCTTCAAAACCCGTTCCTGGGTCAGCCCCTACATTTCCCTCACCTTGAGGATCGCCATGCCACTGTTCTTGTTCTTGTTGTGGAGGCACATATCCACCTTGGCTCAGAAAACCCCCAAACAAAGCCTCATTGATCCAGTCCGCCATTCTAAACGAAGTATTCGAAACGAAATCCTCAAAAAAATATCAAATCCTAGCTTTTTCTCTCTAAAACTCAATTTTCTCTCTCTAACTCGGCAACAATAGAGGAGGAAGAAGAAGGAAGAAGAAGGAAGAAGGAGAAGAGGGAGGGTTTCTGGGTGATGTGACCAAGGAGTCAGCCCGACGGCGACCTTGGCCACGCAGCCACTTCTGCCCTCGCAATCCCAGCCGTCAGATCAGCGATCCGCGTGAAGGAGATCTGACCACTCAGCGTCCTTGGCCACGCGGCCACTATTGCAATTCAGTGACCTTGGCCACGCGGCCAACCTTGTCCCTTCAGATAAAATCTCATTTTTGCCCCTGATCTATTCCCTTTGATTCATTATAGGTGCCCTTCGCACTACTTTGACTGATATTCGTTATCTTTGGGAACGGAAAGCCCCTTAAAATTTTCATTCTTCACCAAATATTTGCTTAGGATTCGTATGATTGCAGAGACTTCGGCGCCTCTATGTCATACGCATCCTAGATCGATCGTGATTAGTAGAAACCCTAGCGCTTCTAATTGCGAGAGATCCAGCATCTATTATTTTAACGCGATCGGCAGAAACCCGGGCGTTTCTGATTGCATTTAAAATTTCCAAACATATGCTTAGGATTCGTATGATTGCAGAGACTTCGGCGCCTCTATGTCATACGCATCCTAGATCGATCGTGATTGACAGAAACCTTGGCGTTTCTAATTGCGAGAGATCCAGCATCTGTTATTTTAACGCGATCGGTAGAAACCCGGGCGTTTCTGATTGCGTTTAAAATTTCCAAACATATGCTTCGGATTCGTATGATTACAGAGACTTCGGCGCCTCTATGTCATACGCACCTTAGATCGATCGTGATTGGCAGAAACCCTGGTGTTTCTAATTGCGAGAGATCCAGCATCTATTACTTTAGCGCGATCGGCAGGAACCCGGGCGATCCTGATTGCGTTTGCCATTCCATCTTGGGATTATTTAGACGACGTAGTCTTTATTTTTCCCAAATAACTTCATTGCTTACGAATGTTCGTTCTTCATACAAGATAGTATCTGTAGGTTTGTTATCCGCAGCAGAAGTTCGATGTCTCGTCTTTCCCCAATAGCTCCGAACTACGACCGGCTTGATTCCTCCGAGGATACGTAGGAAGCCTGAAAAGGTTCAGCCACCCGGCCGCCTTGGTCATTTCCTATTCCCTCTGAACTACGACCGGCTTGATTCCTCCAAGGATACGTAGGAAACCTGAAAAGGTTCAGCCACCCGACCGACATGGTCATCTCTCATCCCCTGCAGTTGCATTTTTTCCGGTAAATGCATTTTCCCACAGATCAAACTTCTCCCCAGCAGAAGATGTTGCTCCCCACCAGTAGACAATCATTCCCAATTTCCCATCAGATCTGAACTACGTTTGGCTTGATTCCCATGTGGATACGTAGGTCGCCTCCAAGGTTCAGCCGTTCCATCGATCCTTTCATCTGTTTTGAAACTCATGTTCCAGAACGGATCCTTCTTTTATCGTCGACCCTCCATTGCCTTGCAAGAAGCGTCGCCGAGGGGCTACTGTTAGTACCCGATATGAAAATGAGTTTATTAGGGCTTTCCCAAATATACAAGGACTTTATAGGAATTAGAAACCTTGCAAAGACTTGTCCCGGATTCCCAAAATATGTCTCATTATTCTAGAACACCCTAAATATGGTCAAAATATGGTTTCCTTAAACCATGCAGAAACCCTAGCTTAGGAATCACGTCAGCCCGCAACCTTGGCCAACCTTGCTGCGCCTCCGACCTTGGCCACGCGGCCACTCTTGTCGCCGTCTTCAATCATGGCCAGGCGGCCAACCTTGTCCCGGATGATCTCAGCCGTCAGATCTTCCCCTCAATTTACTATATAAACCAATCTCAGCCTATTGGTTTAGGGACCCCGGATTTTGAGAGCTTTAAGTCCGAATTTTAGAGTTCTTAAACACAATTTTCTCCCTAATTGAGCATTCAAACACTCAAGGAGATCAAGGTTTATTTCTTGCCAACATAGGTGAGTTTTCTAAACTTTTTCTTCATGTTCTTGCATCATTTTTAATGTAGATCTTTTATATTCATGTTCTTACATGTTTATTCATAGTTTCTTCATATGATTTGCATGTTCATTCATATGTTCATAATATGTTCTTCGTGTTCATAGATTAAAACCTTATTTATGCTATATTTAGGGTTGCGATCTTCATGTTTGCATGTTATTTCATAGCCGATGATGATCTAGGGTTCATCAACCCAAGGATGATCTAGGAACTATTTCTAAACCCTAAACTTTAGGTAATTACTCCCATGTTCAATAATCCTCCCATGATGAATGTGATGAATGTTCATCGAGATCTCATTGATGGCATAGTCATTATTCTAGGATGTGATCATCCTGCATGTTTCTTTCTCCTCCCTCTTCACTATGCATGATCCCTATTCTCTCTCCACATTCTAATTATGTGCGAACTACGCTGACCTGAGCTTTTCACATTGAGAGGAACGTAGGCAATCTTCGGATCCGGTCTAAATCACTAACACACTACTAACACCGCATCATGATAGAAAGACCGATCAATTCGGGCAATAGGAGTGATAACGTTCAATATTCTTCTCTTGTTGTAATTTGACCCCCGAACCCACTAAAAATGTTTTTTTCAATGTTTTGGCTTTAATTAAAACGGCGTGGTGACTCTCATAATTTTAATGTCGTTATGAATATTCCCTTTTATAAATAATAATAATCACAAGATACTTCCCATGCGTCGCTTCATCGGAAAGGGGTATTCACAGGGTGAGAGAGAAAAAGTTGGCCAAGATCAAGAGATGGATGATTGGATGACCGGTCAGACCTAGAAAATAGCTCGACGGAAAAGATATATATATATAATCCATACTTTACTCCCTCCAATCGTCTATAACAACACAACATTACTCTCCAGCGCCAGTCACATTTACATCTCTAGTCGTCTCCACCATTGCAGTGTATGACAACATATGTCTCTGAATTTCTTCACTCATCTCTCATTTTTTTTCCGGTTAACTTGGGTTGAAAATTAAGTAAGAGTGTTATGTCTAATAGTGAAATATCATGTATCATCTGACGTATAGTCTATAGACATGTATATATGGAGTACATGTTTTGTAGGTAATTTTTTTGTTGAATTTGATCATTTTAATGAGAATGAATTTGTTATTTTTGGATTATGTTTGCTAATTTTGGGCCCAAAGATATTTTTATTGGTTTTTTAGTTTGTTTTGGGTTGTAAAATTGACTCTAAAAGTTGTTTCTCGGTGTTAAAATTTGTTTTGTGAGAGATAGCTCTCATACTTTTGTGGTTGTTTTCGCTTTATTTCACCAAAATTTCACTCTGATAAATGTCAATGAGAATTGCGATGGTATACGTTGGAGAGTGCATGCGCAAACAAAAATAAACGGGAGCGTACGCGCGACAATAAAAATTTATAAAGGTTGTAGGGGTTCCATGCCCTTCTTAAAATGTTAATGTTAGGCCAAAGGGTATTAGAGGAATTATTTCAACTTGAAAATTAGATTTTGCAATGACAACCCAATAAAATAAATGAATAAAAACGGCTTACTATAAATATTAAAACGTGGACACCGTGATAAATGACTGAAGGTGCATAAAAGAAAAGATAAAGGTTGCATTTATTTATGTGCGTGGTTGTAACGACCCAGATTTTCATAAAGTAAACAAATCCATAAACCATGGAAATACCAACAGTTGTCTTACAAAATCCAACTTAAATAGCCCAACGGCTAGTCTCAACCATCAATTCAACCATAAATGCGGAAGCGAAATTAAATGCTAAGTCTTCAAGCCAGTACAACCACTAGCTAAACAAAATAAACCATAAAGTCTTAATATAACTGACACGGACAGCTTCATCTAGCGATCCGTCTACTTCTTTAAGTCGTTACCTGAAAAAGATTATTAGAGAAAGGGTGAGCGAACAATGCTCAGTAAGTTCATACGGATTTCTCTGATAGCTAATGATAAGTGACCGAAAGACGGACTCAATTGATAATTTCAAAGATCGGATATCATTTCAAATACTAACTGCATATAACGAATACAGTTAACTACTCAAAGATTGGTGGTCCTATTTCCATTCCATCAATTCCAAGTTCCAAACACCTTTTCAGGGTGTCACACCTTTTCAGGGTGTTAAGTGAATAAGAGACCTTACACCTTTTCAGGGTGCTCCCTTATTTAGAGTTATCATGATAATCTAGAGTTCCACAAAGTCTAAGTTACAAGTAGTTAACTAGACTTATTTCCATTAGTCCATTTCCTAGGACAGTTTCCACATTAGTCCTTTTCAGGGACTACTTAGTCCTTTTCAGGGACTACTTAGTCCTTTTTAGGGACTATGCAGCTACACCTGTTGCAATTAGATATAGCATACTTTCTAAAATAGTGTTCCCTAATCGAGAGCACATGCAATTTCAAATATTCTAAGATTCCCTACGACCAAAACATGTCATATGTAAGATATACAAAAGACGTTCATTAACGTGGAGTTCAACTGCTATGGACCATATAGCATTCATGAAAGAATTATAGAGTTCCAATGAATAAAGAATTCAAGATACTTAGGAACGTAATCCCTTACCTTGCTAGCGTTGACTTCTAGCGGGTCCTTGCGTAGAATCTACAATCACGCAAAGATACTACTTTTAGGGCAAGAGCAATATTTAACCCCGTCCCCAATTCCATTTTCTATCTTCAACCTTATGAGTTTATTTCTTAAACTCCTTTTTAAGGTCTTTCTTTAGTTTAGGGTTTACATTACCCTTTATAACTTTCCCAACATACCCTTAGGTTTTATGTAAAAGTCTACTTTCAACCCAAGTGTCTTAAGTTGACTTAACTTCATGAAAACACTATTCACAGCGTTGACTTTTACTATTCCATCATTGACTTTACTATTCACATTTTGACTTTCAATATTCCAGTTGACTTCCATACATCGAAACACCTTGAACAACACACACAAAACCCTAATTTGTGACACACACCCATCACACACACACACACACGGCACATACACACACTGCACATACACGAACACACACACTGCACACTCGCATAACATACACACTGCACACACACGCCCAAACACCCACACAAGGACACACACACACACACACACCACAGCCGCCAGCCGCCGCCGCTGCCGCCAGCTCCTGCCGCTGCCGCCGCCGTCGTGGTGGTGGTGGTGGTTCATGCATGCATGTCAATACCATTCCCAACTTTTCCATTAAAGAGGTTTTCAAAGGTTAACAATAAACCCTAGTTTTATCAATTTAGGGTTAGGGTTCTAAGTTTCGTTTCATAATTACTAGGCGATACCCAACCCAAGAATTAATATTTAGGGATGAGGGAATTACCTTCGAAGGGGGGTTGAATCTTCTTCTTCCTCATTCTCTCTTTCTCCTCCCTTCTTCCTCTCCCTCTCTCTCGGTTTCTTCTCTCTCTCACCGCCTCCTCTCTATCTTTTCTCTAGGGTTTTTGATTGACACAAAATAATAGGGAGAGGGTTAAAGAGTTGTTTAAATACTTAGGGTTCCCCTTTTTCTATTCCAAAAAGGTTTTCCAAAGTTTGACTAGATTGGGCCCTTCTTTATTAGCCCAACTCATTAATTATTTAATGAGCCCGATCGCAATATTTAATATAAAAGCATAATAATAATAATAATTGGCCAAAAAGGTCGGTTATTATACTCTTCCCTCCTTAAAAGGGTTTGGTCCTCCAAACTAAACGTACCTTAAGCAGCGAATAACTCGGGGTATGCTTCTCGCATCTCACTCTCGAGCTCCCACATCGCTTCCCTTTCCGAGTGATTGCTCCATTGAACTTTTACGTAAGGAATCACCCTCTTCCTCAGGGTTTGATCCTTGCGATCCACTATCTTTACCGGTGCTTCGTCATAACTCAGGTCGGCACGCATCCTCAGTTGGTTGTACTCAATTGCATGGCTTGGGTCAGGAATATACTTCCTCAGCATAGATACATGAAACACGTTGTGAACTCCTGCTAAAACAGGCGGTAAAGCTAACTTGTATGCCACGGTCCCAACTCGTTCTAAGATTTCAAATGGTCCCACATATCTCGGACTCAGCTTCCCACGGATTCCGAATTTCATCACTCCCTTGGTTGGCGAAATCTTCAAAAAGACATGGTCGCCCAGTTGGAACTCTAAATCGCGTCTTCGATGATCAGTATACGATTTCTGTCGGCTTTGCGCGGTTAATAACCATTTTCTAATTTGTAGAACCTTGTCGGCAGTCACTTGCACAAGTTCTGGTCCGGTTATCTTTCTCTCACCAACTTCGTCCCAACACGTCGGTGATCTACACCTCCTCCCATACAACGCTTCGTACGGTGCCATACCAATGCTAGCATGAAAACTATTATTATAAGCGAATTCTACTAACGGCAAGTGTTCATCCCAAGTTCCTTGCCAATCCAATGACGTAGCTCTCAACATATCCTCCAGCGTTTGAATAGTTCTTTCTGATTGCCCATCGGTCTGCGGATGGAAGGCTGTACTCATTGTCAACTCGGTACCCAACGCTCCTTGCAGACTCTTCCAGAATTTTGATGTAAACCTAGCGTCTCTGTCGGACACAATCGAGACTGGTATTCCATGTAATTTTACAATCTCATCTATGTAGAGTTTTGCCAACTTTTCCAGCGAATCGCTTACCTTTATTGCCAGGAAATGAGCAGATTTGGTGAGTCGGTCAACTATCACCCATATTGCGTTATACCCTTTCAGCGTCCTTGGCAAACCCACTACTAAATCCATCGCGATATGCTCCCACTTCCATTCGGGAATAGGCAGTGGCTGAAGCAATCCTGCCGGTCTCTGGTGTTCACTTTTCACTTGCTGGCATACTAAACATCTTGAAATAAACTCAGCTACTTCTCCCTTCACATTGTTCCACCAGAATGATTCCCTTAGATTCCTATACAGCTTCGTGTTCCCAGGGTGTGCAGAAAATCTCGAACAATGGGCTTCGTTCAAAATTTCCCTCTTGATATTCTCATTATCAGGTACACATACTCTAGACTGATACCTCAGGATTCCATCTTCTCCTACACGAAATTCCTTCGCCTTCCCATTAGCTATACTTTCCAGCACCTTCCTTAATTCTTCGTCTCCTCCTTGAGCTTCTTTAATCCTATCCATAAGCGTTGGCTGAACGCACTTTTGTGCCAAATACCCTTTAACTTCAACCTCCAGGTTAGTAATCTTCATGCGATCCCAGATACTCTTCTCCTTAGAAATCAGTGTTGCTAACGTCCCACTATTCTTTCTACTCAACGCGTCTGCTACCCTATTGGCCTTACCAGGGTGATATAAGATCGTACAATCATAGTCCTTCAGCAATTCTAACCATCTCCTCTGTCTCATGTTGAGTTCTTTCTGCGTAAAGATATACTTAAGGC
Organism: Campanula takesimana; assembly: GCA_026119855.1. NCBI lineage: Eukaryota > Viridiplantae > Streptophyta > Magnoliopsida > Asterales > Campanulaceae > Campanula > Campanula takesimana. Next base: position 117,605 of record JAOWBW010001827.1, read on the forward strand.
TCTTATGATCCGTGAAAATCTTACATGTAACCCCATACAAGTAATGTCTCCAAATCTTCAGGGCAAATACCACGGCTGCTAATTCTAAGTCATGTGTAGGGTAATTCTTCTCATGGTTTTTCAATTTCCTGGATGCATAAGCTATCACCTTATCATTTTGCATTAATACGCAACCTAATCCTTTAAGTGAAGCATCGCTATAAACCACGAATCCTTCGGTGCCTGATGGTAGTGCAAGAACTGGTGCAGATACCAAACGTCGTTTTAATTCCTCGAAACTTGTCTCACATTCATCATACGAAACGAACTTGGCTCCTTTCTGCGTCAACTTGGTTAGTGGTAAGGACAACTTAGAGAATCCTTCCACGAATCTCCTATAATAACCTGCTAGTCCCAAGAAACTCCTTATCTCACTTACTGTAGTTGGTCTCTCCCACTTTACAATAGCCTCTATTTTTGTTGGATCCACAGCAATCCCATCTTTCGACACTACATGCCCTAGGAATGCCACTTCCTCCAACCAAAATTCACATTTCTTAAATTTGGCATACAACTTTTGTTCCCGTAGGATTTGTAACACTAACCTCAAATGTCCCTCATGTTCCTCCTTAGTCTTTGAGTACACCAAAATATCATCGATGAATACGATCACGCATGTATCTAAGAACTCTTGAAATATTCTGTTCATTAGTGCCATAAACACTGCCGGTGCGTTAGTTAATCCGAACGGCATCACTACAAATTCATAATGACCGTATCTAGTTCTAAAAGCTGTCTTTGCTACATCTTCCTTCTTCGCCCTTAGATGGTGATAAACAGATCTCAAATCTATCTTGGAGAAGTAACATGCTCCATGAAGCTGATCGAACAAGTCATCGATCCTTGGTAACGGATACTGGTTCCTCACCGTCACATGATTCAATTCCCTATAGTCGATGCACAACCTCATCGTCCCATCCTTCTTCTTTACGAATAGAACCGGTGCACCCCATGGTGAAACACTTGGTCAAATCAATCCTTTGTCCAGTAATTCTTGTAGTTGCTCCTTCAATTCCTTCAGTTCTAGGGGAGCCATTCTATACGGTGCCCTTGATATTGGTCTAGTTTCTGGTACCAAATCGATGGAAAACTCAACTTCTCTTTCAGGTGGTACCCCAGGTAAATCTTCTGGAAACACGTCCTTGAAGTCTTTGATCACTGAGAGTGATTCTATAGTTACCTCCCTGGCATCAGTGGTACTCACGTATGCCAGAAATCCTCCACATCCCTTTCTTAGCATCCTACGCGCCTTCATAACTGAAATGATGTTCGATGGAGCCTTAGGTCTCGTACCTCTAAAGCAACACTCTTCTCCAGATGGTAGCTTGAATTTAACCTCCTTTCTAAAGCAATCTATATGAGCATGATAGGCTGCTAACGAATCCATCCCTAGGATCACGTCAAACTCATCCATCTTCAAACTGATAAGGTCGACTTCGAATTTCCTACCGTTCAATTCTAAAGGGCATCTCTTATACACTGAAGTAATAGAAATCGAGTCTTTAGTCAACGTATCTACTACTAACGAATGCTCTAGCACTTCAGGGACCAATTTCATTTTATTTGCTAGATGAGTGCTTATCACAGAATGAGTAGCACCAGAATCAATCAATGCACGAACATTACGAGAGTAGAGTCGTATCGTACCTGCCACGAGATCATTAGTGGCGCGTGCATCCTTAGCTGTCATAGTGAAGACACGTCCATTACCTCCACCTTTTCCTTTATTGTCGTCCTTTGCTCCTTTGGCCTTGTTGTCCCTCCTTGGTTCCGGGCACTTCCAATGGGGATGTCCCATCTTGTCACAATTGTAGCATTTCTTCTCCTTGTACCAGCACCCCTCAGTCTTATGCCTCCCGTCATATACTTGGCATTTCACATCTGAGCCTTGCCCTTTGGCATCTTCTCTTTTTCCATCTCTACGGCTTCCTTGACCTTTATTAGGGTACTTGTTAGCCGTACCATCTTTCTCACGATCATCACTCATCTTGCGCTTATTATCCCCACTCTTATTCCAGCTTCCTTTGGTAGGTTCCTTTTCGGTCGTCTTCTTCCTTTCATCCTTCTTGTTCCGATAATTGTCCGCTTCAGTTTCCACGATCTTAGCTAGGTCCAACACTTGATCGTACGTTGGCAACATCAGTGGGGTAATTCTGTAGCGGATTCGGTCACTCAGACCAAGTTCGAACTTCCGGGCCTTTTGCTCATCATTATCGAAGAACGCCGGAGCAAACTCTAGCAACTCTGTGAATTTCTCGCAATACTCGTCCACAGTCATCCTTCCTTGGGTTAGAGTCATGAATTCTGCCACTTTAGCGTTTCGAACGCTCATTGAATAATACTTTGCATAGAAGATGCGCTTGAATCCATCCAAAGTAAGCGCAGCATCACCACGAGCCGTAGCAGCTCTCTTCTCTCCTTCCCACCATTTCAGGGCTTGTCCCTTAACTATGAATGTGGTGAACACCACCTTCCTTTCTGGAGTACAATCCAGAGTTTCGAAAACTTTCTCCATGTCTTTCACCCAGTCTTCTGGTTTCTCATTCTTAGAGCCCGAAAATGACTCCGGATTCCGTTTCTGAAAGAGTTCTAGCGGATCCCTCATAGGAACTTGTGGGTTCTGCTGTGGTTGAGTCAATGCCGTCACAACTTGCCCGATGCCGGCCACGGTTTGATTCAAAGTTCTAAACAAATTCGCCATATCAGGGTCAACTCGTCCCTCGGCGTTAGCGTTTCTTCTGGATCCTCTTCCAGCCATCTGAATAAGATTATTCTTAGGTTAATATCGTAGGGGAGAACGCATTATTTACATTACACATGCATGGCTACTACGTCTAAACACTATCATACATATGGCCGTCCCCAAAATATAAAGTTTCCATATTAATTCTAGTTCTAGCCATTTACTAGGCTATATTCATTCATTAGAGGCCAATTCACTAGACCTTTTACCATACAAAACTGGTCATCAATCTATGCTAATTATTTCTACAGTTAACTACTACCATGAAGTCATTCACAGTTTTGTTTCAGTCATTCTACTAGACCAAAACTATTCCCACTTGGCCGCTTTCATGGCCATACTTTCTAATTAAGGTCTTTTCTCGACCTATATTTCTTGTTCTACTAGATTACACCCCATAATTAAACATAACAGATGATCAGGATCAATTACTAAAGAATAACTTCAATACTTTTATTAAATAAAAACTTCCAGAATCCAATAGTTAAGAAAGAAAAATTCCAACTAAACTTCTAACTATAACTACTTACTAACACTATGAAATAAATAAAAGAATATCCAACTTCTACTCTTTATTCAAAGGTTTACATTTTTCCTTGGTCTTCCCCTAGGTCTTCCACTAGGGACCTTGGGTGCCTTCTTCGAACCTCTGGGCCTACGAACTGGTACCTCCACTATCTCTTCATTATCCTTAACAAGCATTGGGGTAGCTTCATTGCCCTCCATGTTAACCTCCATTTCCTCGGCTTCTTCCTTGATTACCACATGTTTCCCAATTAGCTTTCCTGCCCTCTTTCTACTCTCTTCCATTAAAGTTGTTGCCATTTGTGGGTCTACCTCCTTCAATGCAAAGTAGTAGCTTCGCACATCATCACATAATATATCAGCCCACTCTCTAAATCCCATTAGTTCTTCCTTTCTTTCCTTTAATTCCTTGCTAGTGTCTCTTAGTGCTCCTTCTGCAAGCAGCCACTTGTTCAAAGTAATCCTTCCCTTAGCTTGTTCCTTCTTCAGAGTCTTATTCAACTTCCTTATCCGAAGAGAGTACCTCTTAACCACTTTGGTCACGTTCTTTCCTAGCGAGTTCATCGTCAAGTTTATCTCAACTCCGTTCATGACCTACAACCATGACATTACCACAATTAGTGACCATAATCTTAAAGATACGAATGATTAACAAAACCTCTTTTAAACACCAACAAAATGCATCAATGTAATACTTAAGGTTCACTCCTAAGTATTTCTTTGGACTCCTAAATTGATTTCAGATTCTTTCCCAAAATAGAAGGTTCCCAATTTAGAAAGTTTCCCGTAATAGAAAGTTTCCTAAAATAGAAGGTTTCCTAAAATAGAAAGTCCCACTTCAAGCAATCCTAGTATTCCTAGAATGCTCAATCAAGCCTATTTAATATCAGAGTTTCCTATCCCTTAAGTTCTAAAACCTTAGCTCTGATACCAACTGTAACGACCCAGATTTTCATAAAGTAAACAAATCCATAAATCATGGAAATACCAACAGTTGTCTTACAAAATCCAACTTAAATAGCCCAACGGCTAGTCTCAACCATCAATTCAACCATAAATGCGGAAGCGAAATTAAATGCTAAGTCTTCAAGCCAGTACAACCACTAGCTAAACAAAATAAACCATAAAGTCTTAATATAACTGACACGGACAGCTTCATCTAGCGATCCGTCTACTTCTTTAAGTCGTTACCTGAAAAAGATTATTAGAGAAAGGGTGAGCGAACAATGCTCAGTAAGTTCATACGGATTTCTCTGATAGCTAATGATAAGTGACCGAAAGACGGACTCAATTGATAATTTCAAAGATCGGATATCATTTCAAATACTAACTGCATATAACGAATACAGTTAACTACTCAAAGATTGGTGGTCCTATTTCCATTCCATCAATTCCAAGTTCCAAACACCTTTTCAGGGTGTCACACCTTTTCAGGGTGTTAAGTGAATAAGAGACCTTACACCTTTTCAGGGTGCTCCCTTATTTAGAGTTATCATGATAATCTAGAGTTCCACAAAGTCTAAGTTACAAGTAGTTAACTAGACTTATTTCCATTAGTCCATTTCCTAGGACAGTTTCCACATTAGTCTTTTTCAGGGACTAGTTAGTCCTTTTCAGGGACTATGCAGCTACACCTGTTGCAATTAGATATAACATACTTTCCAAAATAGTGTTCCCTAATCGAGAGCACATGAAATATCAAATATTCTAAGATTCCCTACGACCAAAACATGTCATAGGTAAGATATACAAAAGACGTTCATTAACGTGGAGTTCAAGTGCTATGGACCATATAGCATTCATGGAAGAATTATAGAGTTCCAATGAATAAATAATTCAAGATACTTAGGAACGTAATCCTTTACCTTGCTAGCGTTGACTTCTAGCGGGTCCTTGCGTAGAATCTACAATCACGCAAATATACTACTTTTAGGGCAAGAGCAATATTTAACCCCGTCCCCAATTCCATTTTCTATCTTCAACCTTATGAGTTTATTTCTTAAACTCCTTTTTAAGGTCTTTCTTTAGTTTAGGGTTTACATTACCCTTTATAACTTTCCCAACATACCCTTAGGTTTTACGTAAAAGTCTACTTTCAACCCAAGTGTCTTAAGTTGACTTAACTTCATGAAAACACTATTCACAGCGTTGACTTTTACTATTCCAGCATTGACTTTACTATTCACAGTTTGACTTTCAATATTCCAGTTGACTTCCATACATCGAAACACCTTGAACAACACACACAAAACCCTAATTTACAAACCCTAATTTGTGACACACACACACACACGGCACATACACACACTGCACACACACGAACACACACACTGCACACTCGCATAACATACACACTGCACACACACGCACAAACACCCACACAAGGACACACACACACACACACACCACAGCCGCCAGCCGCCGCCAGCTCCTGCCGCCGCCGTCGTGGTGGTGGTGGTGGTTCATGCATGCATGTCAATACCATTCCCAACTTTTCCATTAAAGAGGTTTTCAAAGGTTAACAATAAACCCTAATTTTATCAATTTAGGGTTAGGGTTCTAAGTTTCGTTTCATAATTCCTAGGTGATACCCAACCCAAGAATTAATATTTAGGGATGAGGGAATTACCTTCGAAGGGGGGTTGAATCTTCTTCTTCCTCCTTCTTTCTTTCTCCTCCCTTCTTCCTCTTCCTCTCTCTCGGTTTCTTCTCTCTCTCACCGCCTCCTCTCTATCTTTTCTCTAGGGTTTTTGATTGACACAAAATAATAGGGAGAGGGTTAAAGAGTTGTTTAAATACTTAGGGTTCCCCTTTTCCTATTCCAAAAAGGTTTTCCAAAGTTTGACTAGATTTGGCCCTTCTTTATTAGCCCAACTCATGAATTATTTAATGAGCCCGATCGCAATATTTAATATAAAAGCATAATAATAATAATAATGGGCCAAAAAGGCCGGTTATTACAGTGGTATTATGTTCATAACATTTAGTAAGTCATATAAAAAATTAGTTTTTAAACAACACTATCAGAAATTCATTTTTAGGGTAAAAACACACTTACAATCTTTTCAAAACTGTTAAAAGTAAACTAAGACTTTTAAATAGTGAATTAGGAGTGTTTACATGTAAAATGGGCTTCAAAATCCACAATTTACTACTGAATATCTGAAATTATTTTTTACTATTATTTAGAAAATGACTCATTTTTAACAAAATTTTGTATATTTCTTCATTTTTTAATATTTTGTATTTTTTCTTTTCTCTATTTTATTTTTTCTAATTATTTCCCTACTTTTTCCGTAAAATTATTAGTTAAAACGATATACTAAATGTACATCCAAATGACAAATATGCTCAAAGTAAATGCTGATTGTAGATAAACTAGTACTCGTGCGGCGTGCCCGTGCCGAGGACGGAAATGTGTAACGGATGTGGCAAATCTAAAGGATAAAAATGTATAGCTTTCAAGCTTATAAACGTACATGACACGACTATACTTGGTAATATCAATATTTTATTTCCTTTTCGAAAGGAATTTTGTAGATAAATGTTGTTATTACCACTACTATGATTTATCACTGTCCAAAAAGTTATGTAGTAAAAAAAAATGTTCCACAAACTTTTTGTTTCCTGTGTCTTCTTCGTTCTTTCTATTCTAACCACCGTCGGCATATTCAAATTCGGTGGTCGAGATCCGGCATTCATACTTTCCATTATTGTTTACGAATTTGTGATTTTGCGTTTGTGTTTTTCAATAATTTCTGACTTTGAAGAATCAATTTTGAGGTTTATTGATTTGAGAAACATCGATGGTGTTGGTCGAAGTAGCCATAACAAACGCTCCTCCCACGATCAATTTTCTCGTGCAATCAAGGCAATTTTCTCGTTACATTGTTTGTCTTCTCCCCTTTATTGATAGCCTTTGTCTTCTCCCCTTCGTTGGGAGCCTCTGTCTTCTCCCTTTCGTTGAGAGCCTTTGTCTTCTCTCCATCATGTTGAGAGCCTTTATTTAATGTCTAGATTTCTCTTTATTGAATTGCTTTGAATGCTTCGTCAGACATTTATTGTCGACCCAAATGTGTTAATTTATAGTGTCTTCAACGCCAAGTATAATCCGTGTTGGGATTTTTTGAAGGCCACTGTTCGGCCGAGTATGTTTGGAATAACATTTATGCATCGCAGATTATTGTTAGTAAGAGCGTTTGATAGAGATTTTGTTTAAGGTTGGGTTTTTTATTTATAGAAGAGTTAAACTTTCTCATGAACGCATATATTATTGTTAGTAATAGCGTTCGACGGAGATTTTGTTTAAGGTTGGTTTTTTATTTTTAGAAGAGTTAGACTTTCTCATATGAAGGCATACATTTTTTTCGGTGATTGTACGACTTTGATTTAAATCTTCTACTTTGGGATGAGCCTCCGAATATTACGGAGTGCCATTTCTTTGTACTTAATTAAATTAATGAAAGTTTGTGTTGTTTCGAAAAAAAAATCATTGTCCAAAAGTTCAATTCAAGTGTGTATTGTTATTTATAGCCTTATTATCACAATTTCATAAAATAAAATCAGACACAAACAGATAACCATTTCGAGAAAACGAAAACCCCATTTTACCTTTCCCCTTGCAATTATGATGACCAGAACAGAGCTTTTTGAGTGTCTCACATTTTTCGTCGTTAACCCTAACAAACTTGTTCGTCCGTACCCCTACTCCAAATGTAATTCAAAATTTTCCCCATTGCTGAATCTCCGCAATTTCACAGCTTCTTCATCAGGTACTTAACCTAGTTTTTTTCTTTACATTTTTCTTTACCTCTGTAAATTTAATTTCTCAAGTGTTTTGTGATCATCTTCAAAATGTGGGTTTTGTCGAAAACTTGAAATCACACTCACGTTACGAATTTGGTAGGCACCCAGCTCGAAATTTATGATTTTTCGTTCTGGCTGTTAGAGAATGATTACAACTACAAGTGTGTGTTAGTAAGTGTGTGTATGTTAATGTGTGTGTTTTTAGTTATGATTTATATTGTTTTTTTGGGGTTCTCTGATGAAGCATGTGGTCCAGTTTGTGTGAAAAGATGCGTTTGAAGGATACCAATTTATTTTTTAAGTTCTGGAAAGGTGATTTTTTTAATTTATTGTTGACGGTCAAAGTCTGTTGTGGTTGTTGGAATATTAAACTATCTGTGATGTATATTGTCCCTGTTAAATCAATGATATTCTAGTTGCTATCTGCAAGTTTTTTATTTATATTGTTTGTGGGATCACATTTCTTAACTATAAGGAGTTTATTTGTTTAATTTAGTATTTAGAAATAGCTACAATTTTCTGTTTGATGTAATTTGATATTCTTTTCATGCTGGAGTTAATATTTGGTTGATGGCTGGCGATCAACTGGAGTAATGCTGTTAAAATTTATCATAGTAGTTCACATTTTTTATGGTTGACCTTGACAAACATGAATCATAAATATGCTAAAGCAGTGCTCAAATGGATCTGGTTCTAAGCTATATAATTTTATATTTCTTTTATTTAGTCAATTTTCTGTTGTTCTGTTCTGACATATATACCCTTTATATCATTCTTATTGGTAGCTATGGGCGAGTGTGATTTTTTCAATACTATCCTACTGGTGAATAACTGTAAACAGCTAATATCGGAAATTAATGTAACTAGAGCTTAGAGTTAACTTTCGTGAACTTTTTGCATACATTCAATGATTCTTAAAACTAAATATTGTGACGGAGTATTATTTAGGAAGTACTAAATAAGTTAGTGGCAGTTTTGTTCATTTGAGGATAAATTATACTCATTTCGTTCCATTTATGGATATGATGTGTGATGTGTCTTTTAGTGCAAAACACCAAAGGCTTTTCTTGATAAGTCAAAGCTCCAATGATGCATTTCTCTTAAAAGTTGTGGAAATTGCATAGTTGTTGTTGAATTAGAGGAAGGTAGGAGGTACAGAGCAACATTGTTGATTTGGAATCTTGATGAGCCATTAATTTGATGCGGAATTTTGATGAACAATAATGTGTTGCCTAAAATCTTATGACACTCCACTGATAATTTCCCAAATTAGGAATGCATTCAGAACTTGAAATTTGATGTTTACAGTTTGCCTTACATTTTTACCTTCCTTAAAAGCTTTAGCCAATTCACCCAGTTGTATTTTGATAAATGCACTATGAATAAACGTCCACGGACTCCAGGAACCAGAACAGAAGTATGTTACTGAGTATCCTAACTGTTATTTTGCATATTGAACTTGCTCTTCATCCCTTTATGCCAAATTGGTTGTGGTACTCCTCTAGGAAAACGCCATAATCATTTACCCACTAGATTATCACGTCACGCCTACCCTTTTGATCCTGCCCACATAAAAATTCTACAATCCACTCAATATTCTGAGCCACACTAATCGAAACTTTATGAAGATATAGATAGACACACTCTAATATGCGCAGTACGACCACAAAAAAGAAATAAGCCTCTTCCAACTGTCGTGGCGCTTATTTACTTGTTCTACTACCGGATCCTAAAAAAAAACTGACCTAGGATTACCCTTTAGAGGAACCCCATGATAAAACAACAACGAAGGTAAAGCCAGAAGGATCATTCCGGTGATCCACTTCTTCCCCCATAATAACCTCAATAATAACACTCTTGACCAAATTGATCTTGAGCCAAAAGTCGTTCTAAAAATGTGAAGCATTGTTAGAAATTTTTAAAGTTTTAATAAACGCTCTCACCTAAGAATAAAATTGTGGTAGGTGAGAGGCCTTAACATTCCCCCTACTGTCCTTAAATCCTTCAATTAACCCAACGTCCTCTTGGACAACAACTTACTCAAACGAGCCACGAGAGTGAATAAAAAGGGAATAAAGACGTAACCCTCTCCTAGCTTGTAACCATTGTTGAGCATTCCCATTCATTATTTGGAAATACGGAGACATAAAGCATCTCTAATCCACTTCCTCCATCTTATTCCTATCCTTTTATCCCTTTCCGTTTCATTACAGAATTTGCCAACTCACTCTATCTCGGAGTTCAGAAAATACAAAATCACCGAGGAACATTTGCAGCTTGTTGATGACATGATAGTGTTCCTAGTGGAAGGTGACCGCAACTGTAAGAATGTTCTCATGGTGTTGCGGATTTTTTTAGAACATTTTTGGGTTTAAGAAAAAATCAGTGGAGTATGGGATTGCAAGGGTTACTGTGAGTTAAGACATATTCTCCTCTATTGGTTGTCAGGTGCTTTCGTATTTGGAGATGATCCTAGGCCTCCTTATGGGACCCAATAGTGTAAAGGGGGATTAAACGTCTTACTGGATGGATAAGGGCTTATTTTCACTCGGTGATCTTATCATACTTATTTGTGCCTATGTTTCCAGAGTCCCTGTATATAATTTTTCTCTTTTATTGTTTCGATTAGTGCGGTGGATAATTGTGAGAGGATCTTTAGGAAATTCTTGTGGGATAGTCCATGAGGGGGTACTAGAGAAGAGACCACTTAGTGATATGGGACAAGGTCTCATAATTTTGAGTTGGGTGCTTTGGGTTTGTGGGGTTTCCAGAGTCCCTGAATATTATTATGCTCTATTTATGTTTCTCTGTCATTTACTCTCTGTTCTTCCAACTCCTATAACTGACTTTTTGGGTTTGTGGGGTTTTCGTTAACTCGTGTGAAAATTTCATTGCGTTTGTAAACTTAGTGATCACAAGTCTATGAGGTAGGTGCTCTTCTCAGTTTTTTGTCTCAAGCGGAATTGTTTGAGAATCACGATTCTAGTACATGGGTTCTAGAATGATAAGGTAAATAGTCTAGATCATCTTCTTCTTCTTCTTCTCTCTCTCTTTTTTTTTTTTTTTTTTTTGTGCATCTTAATTGTTTTTTGCATTTTGAAGTCAATAACCCCACATAAATGACTAATTGCAAATTTGAAGGCCTCTTAAGTGTATTTTTTACCAATTTGGCGTGTGATGTGCAAGAAGATTAGCTGATGATCATTTATTCCTTGATTATAGTGGTGCTTGATATTTTCATAATCTCAATCATTTGAGGCATCTAGGGATAATTGGGTCAACCCTCAATCGTAGGGCTCTTTTATACAAGTGAGGTTTTGGGAGAGGAAGACACGTTGTTCTTTTATTGGAGTGTGAGGTATTCACTGTTTTAGTATACGTGGATGGAGCGAAATAACATGGTATGCTAATTTATCTTCTTTAGGAGAGAATGGGTTCTTTAGCATACCTTTGGACTTTAGCTAATACAGCTATTCGTTGGTTGTCTTTATCAGCTTTGAAGCGGGAGTAGGGTGCTAATTGGCATTGTGTAGATTTTGCTCTTATTATAAGTTCCTTTCTTTTTAGTTTGATGGATTAC
>JAOWBW010001827.1:131797-185078 GCA_026119855.1 Campanula takesimana
GCGCTACTTTTGTCACTTGCTAACTCAAAATAGAAGGTGTAGATGTGTCTCACCATGGCCTGAGGGATTTCACTAGCGTTTTCCTCCGAAAAGTTATCTAAAATTCCCAAAATTTGTAGGAATACTACTTATCAAAAAAAAAAAAAAAAAAATTGTAGCAATACTAGGTTTCAAATATCCTAACTCAACTTCATTTTATTAAAACACCGTAACACCCTTAATCTTAATGTATAGTGGTTTGTTTGAGGGTGATATTTATTTTAATTTTTGGGTTAACCATTTATGTTGTCTTCAAAACGTTCTAGGTTGGATGGGTAGGAGATTCAAGCATTTTGTTAAGGGTAGACATGTCATTTACACCGTACTGTTAACACCTATTAAATACTAAAAGGGTGTCAATTTAATAACTTCGGTGTCCCACGTGGACATCCTCCTCAACCTTTCCATCAACAAAAATGATGTCGTTAACTTTTGGGGGCAGTATGGAGCTCATACTTGTTGTACAATGGGTTTTATAAAAAAAGTGCAATGGTGAAAGTGAAACACTCTTTAAAGTACAATAGATGAAAAGAGAATTTGCCCTTGTTTTTCAGCAAAACAACAATACTTATAGATGGGTGGTTTATGGGGATCTTTAAGGGCAAGGGGTTTGCATGTCAAAGGGATTAGCTTAAACCTAGTTGGCAAGAGATTACAATATTTCTTACTTGTAAATGATCTTATCCCCACCCTTTCTATTGATAGATGTCTTATTCACAACCGCTGAACTGCATATTAATCTCCTTAATGATATCTTATTTTTATACCAAAACATTAAATGAACCAAATTTTTATAAAAGGCCAACAATCTACGCCAAGTGATCTTATATCTTCATAAATAATAGAGAGGGTGTTTATAGATGTTTTTTTTTAAAATAATTATTCAATTTGGTCTTATCTAATTGCGAGAAATGAAATAAATTTTAATCTTATAAAATTAAATATTAGTTAAGATTCCTTTCTACATACTCCCTCCGTTCCACTTTAATCTACAAAGTCAAAGAAAAAGTTATCAACTTAATTCCACTTTGACTAAAAATTTACAAAAAATTAATCATCTTAAAAACAAATAAAAAATTATTATTGATTCACCATTAATAATATAATCATTAGTAAGTTTTAGTTTTTCCAAAGGATATTCATTTTTTTTTTGCCACTTGATCAAAGTGTGATGAAATTGCCAATTTTTGCTTTGACTTTGTAGATTAAAGTGGAATAGAGGGAGTATATATTTTCACAAGGATGAGTGAAATTCCTAAATGGTTTGCAAATTACTTCCCCTTTTTGTGACATAAATAATTAAAGTACTTTCTTGAATCGATTGTTCTTGAAACCAATCACATTATGTACTCCATACGTCTTAGTTTAAGGTTCTTACTTTCCTTTTTGGTCTGTCACAGTTTAAGCTTCTTGGTTGCTTTATTCCATAAATTGCAAAGTATGAACAGTGTTTTGGACAATCTTGTCCTCATAAAGGTCATTTATTTACAAAAAAACCTTTACTTAACTTGCTTTTCACCCCTTTGCTTTATGAATAGTGTTTTGGACAATTATGTCCTTAACTCCTTACTTTTCTTGACTCATTTTCTTTGGTTTTTCATTGATTCCTCAATAAGCGTGCAAAGTCAAACTAAGAACTTTAAACCGGGATGGAAGGAGTACTAGTTAAGTTTGTCTCAACATTTTATGTCCATTGTTTTTTCCTTTTTGAGAAATTATTACTTAGAGGGTGGGTTAGCAAGAGCAAAGAAATATACTCCCTTCGTCCCTTCTTAAACTTTAAAGTCAAAGCAAAAATTATCAACTTGTTCACTTTGACCATGAATTTGAAGAAAATGTGATTATCCTAATAAAAAACAAAAAAAATTATTGAAAATTATTAATGGTGAATGAGTAATACTTTTTATAATTTCATTAGAATAGTTAACTCTTGTGTAGTATTTGGTTGAAGTATAATTAAATTGACAATTTATTTTTTAACTTTGAAGTTTAAGATGGGATTGAGGGAGTATTTAAATATAAGATTTGTGTGAATGATGTTATAGTTGAATTATATTCCATATTAAGAGAAATCTTGAAGTGGTGAATATTATTAAAGGCAAAATTAGGGTCCAAAGTTTAGGGTGTGTGTGCCAATTGGGGTAGGATGTTCTATTTTGTTCAATCTAGGTTCAATGTTAACAACGTTAGTCAGTTAGGTTTTTTTTACGGAGTTAGTAGAAAAATTCATTGAGACATCACGTGCCTTGCGAATGCAACTTAGCTGACATTATTTGGGGTTATACTTTCCAATTTACCTTTTCATTCCAGACCCTAAATTGACAAACCCTAATTTTGAATTAGGAGCACCCGCAAGTATGGACCCAGTTCGGAAATGCTCCCAAAGTTTGGACCATGTATTGTCATTTTATCCAAAGAAAAAAAAACTAGATTTTAACTATACCATGCCTTTTCAACCATGAAAACATGCACACATTTTACCTCTCAACACCACCCACCCAACAACCCACCACACGTTTAAACTACGCCCAAAGCACTAATTACACACACCCTCACTATGGAAAACATCCATCCATGCCCAACATTATCATTTGCCCGTCGTTCCTCTAAATCGCCAACGTCCCACTCAATCATTGCTGCACCAAAATGAATAGTTATTGTCTCACCCTTTCAAATGAATTACATAAGCTCTCACAAGAGGGACGGATTACTAGCTCAATAACCGGATTGCCTGGTGGCTCTTTAATTAAGCCAGAGATGAGGATTACTAACCAGATCATTTAGTTTCTAACATTGAATCTTCATTTCAAATTTGATTTCATTTTCTTTGGTAGTAAAATTGACAACTTGATCATCAATTTATAGCCTGTTAGATTTAATTTTAATTTTGAAGCGCATAGTGGTAGAGTATGAAGTCCAATAAAATCAATTGGGCAAATAGATTATTTTCAGAAAATGAGAAAATAGGGTTGAAAATTAGGGGGCGTTTTCAAATTGGTGTCTAAACTTTTGTGGGTGTCCCCAAATTGGGGTGTAATGTTAGGATTTTGTCAATTTAGGGTCTGAATTAATAAGGGGTTGTGCCAACATGAAAAGACTACATAACCTTATAAGTTCTGCTTGTGCAAGGCTTGCACATGATGATTTAACGTATTATTCTAACAATTCTGTCAAAGGCCCCTATTTGACTAATGCTGTTAACTTTGTGCCCCAAATTGATAAAATTGAAACCTCAGACAACCGCGATTGGCACCCCCAAACTTTGGACCCTAGTTTTTCATTTGCCCTAATATTAATATATTCTTTGTTATTTGTTTTAGGGCATTGCTTTTTTCTCCGGTGGGAGTCGAGCATTCAAAGTTTGCAAAGAGGTTGGTTGCTTGCAACGGCGACATAGGCCACATCTTCTTGTCATTTTTCCTTTCCTTCTGTATTTGCTGGAGGGATGGAACCGGTGAGCCATGTATAGAATTTACCTTCATTGATGTTCTTTTCTCAATCTTTATGTTTTTATTTAATTTTAAATTTTATGATGAATAGTTCTTTATGAACTTCAATTATATCTATATATATGATAGATTTCGTTTCCTATCTTGTACGAATTGTATTTGTGGTTTTAAGATTCCTTTTTATGATGAAAATGTATTGATTAGCATTGAAGGATTCGATTTTAAGGAGGAATAAAGTGGAGTGTTGGTTGTGTGGTATAGGAGAAGACATGTCGGTAGAACTTCATTTTATGTACCAAGGTATAGGGTTTTAAATGATAAGATGTTGAATTTGGTACTTGACTCTTCAATCCTAATTTGAGTTTGTTTATTTAATTATCATCAGAGCATATCCAATGTGATGATTGTATCCAATTTGACAAACTTATGCCTCTGTAGCCAAAACAATTTTATTAATTATTGTAGTGTTATTTATCTCTAGATTTTAACCAAAAAATAAATAAGTTTTTTCACTAGACAAGCACACCTGAAACTTTTTCAGCTTGATCTCTAGTTGTTATTTTGTGGAGAGTACTCGTTCAGCACTCGTCTAAGTTTAATATGGAAAGGGTAAGTGTTTTGATACGACCCATAATGTATCAAATATATACGATATTCATGTTTTTGTCTAGATTGAGTGTATATTTTGGCACCAGCACACATATATTTGATGTAGAATGCAGATTAGTGTCTGTCTCACATGCGCACCCACAGGCACACATAGATGGTATGTTTTATTTATATTGTCATATACTTGTAAATGAGCAGAAACGAGACAAACTTTCATTCTGTTCTATATGGGTCATATTGATTCTTATTTTGAGATTTCTGTGTGCATTTCCGCTAGATGAAAATACATGATATCAGTACTTGTGGTACTAGGGTTTTGACCATATTTCCATAGCTCTTTTGGGTACGTTGCTATCATTTCTTTTATACCTTATGGACATCCACAATGTAACTGATCTAAATACTGATTTTGAAGAATGTAGTTTTACTAATGAGATGGACTCTTTCCAGTCTAGTATTTATGTTTTGAGATACAATGAGACATATTGCTGGTTATGGCCATATCCTGACTCTAAATCTTGTCATGCATTTAGTATTGACATATTTCCTTTCGAAGGAGCATTTTTACCTTAACAGAACCAAGTTAAGGTGAATATGTAAGCAGATATTTCGTTTAAAATATAATAATCTGGAACATATATTAGGCAAAGAGGCTATGTTGTAAGTACTTTTTCTAAAAGAACAACTAATCTTCCCGTAGACATAGCAGGAGAGAGTTGACCTATCAGGAAAAACTGGAGTCTTTCACATTGGAGTCATTGTTACTCCCTCTGTCCCAAAATGATCTTCCCAATTTTTTTGCCGTTACTACAGATAAACTTTGAGCAATAATTTTAGGTTGATTTAGTTACATTAATGAAAATCTAAAACTTGTTATTGATAGACCATCAACAAAACTATCAATAACATGTCAACTGGTGCCATGCCAGGTTCTTAATGTTTTGTTTGCCTCGTATATTTAGTTGATGGCACTTTTTTTGACATGTTCAGGGATCACGTGTCAACTCTACTAGGGAAATTTCAAGATGGCGGCGTGATGAGGTTTACCGACGGAAGACCAAAAAAGTTCATTGGAGTCCTGATGTGAAAGATACTCACAGAAAGACTCCAGAAGCTAAGTCATCTGCTGTGGGTAGTCCGAAAAAGAGAGATTTGATTTCCTCTCGTTTTGGAGGATCGTACAAATCTCACAGAATTTCAAGTTTGGACTCTCCTTCTAAGCTGCAGAAGATCAATGAAACTTCAGGTGTACAGTTTTTAACTGCTGAAGAAGTGATTAATCGAGCTTTTATTGAACTGCCAACAAGTACTCTTGTAGGCTCAACTGAGGATAATAGTTTATCTTCTCCAAAAGGTTCTCAAATCGTGGGAAATTCTCACTCTCCAAAATCTGTCACATCAAGAAAGAGGGCAAGCCCACTTGCACCTAAGAGTAAGCAAAGTAGTTCTTCTGACCAGCA
This sequence comes from Campanula takesimana, assembly GCA_026119855.1. Lineage (NCBI taxonomy): Eukaryota > Viridiplantae > Streptophyta > Magnoliopsida > Asterales > Campanulaceae > Campanula > Campanula takesimana. The sequence goes on from JAOWBW010001827.1 coordinate 137,355, forward strand.
TCAAGGTTCTTGGAGGTCCAAATCAATTGAATATGAGGAAGCCCCTCCAGGTTTTACTGTCAAAAATTTTGTAGTTGGAGCTGTAGATAACCATTGTAGACAAGCATCTTCTGATGGACAAGATGGTCGAAAGTCAACAATGGATGTTTCTGGGATGAGCTTCGAGTCTCGACTTGCTTGTGCATTGGACATTTCACAACCAGGAAATACTGCACCAGGTATATCCCATTTCTGGACTATATGTAAATAAAAGTGCGGCACAAATAAAGCCATTTGAAATATTTTTCTTTCACAGTTGAACTTTACTTTCGATTGTTATATAGTTTTCAGGAAAAGAAGGTTTCAGGAAAATAAGTTTGCAGGAAATGGAGATTTACTTTCTAGGATGGATACAGGACAAGAAGACGGTGATTTAGATGCTTTACTTCCCAAAAAGGTTGGAGAAGCGTGTGAAACTTACGAAAGTGGTGGTGCGGATGCCCTAATGCCTGAAAAGAGTGATGGTCCTGATACCCTAATGCCTGAAAAGAGTGATGGTTCAGATACAAGCACAAAGTTAATTAGCAATCCAGCAGGTGCACCATATCACCACTCTTTACATATATTTTGGCAGTAGGACTAAGTATCTTTAGCTTACTTTGAGATTTTATCGTCTACTTTCTCAAATATTTCTAGATTGATTTGGATGGTATATTTAGTTCCACCTTTGGTTTGGTATGCGACATTCTCTTTATGGGCCAAAATGATCTTTTGTCTTTGGGCGTCTGCCCAGGGAGGTTTTTGTGGGGTTCCATTGTCGAATTCAAGGCGAGCATTGTCTGCTGCGATTATTTAGATTAGGCTTTTTTCTTCTTTGTAGTTTCCGTGGACTGCTTGCCCTTTTATGTAAATCTCTTCTATATTCTAAAGCAATTATTTTCTCACAAAAATGAAAAGAAAATAAATCCTTTTAAAGTTGCATGCAGGGGTGGGAAGGTGATCTCTTGTTCAGTTAGTAGCAGGATGGGGTGGTCTCTTATAGAGCTAATCACGAGAGCATATTTGAACCTTGACTGGTGAGGGGAGGGGAGTGGGTCGGTTACCGTGGTGGGAATCTCCCGACACTACAACTTGATTGCTGCAAAGACTGAAGTAAACAAAGATGATATTTGTCCTTCGTCAAAATAAATCGTCAAGAAATTCAACATTGCAGATACCAAAATAAAAATAAATTATATCGATAAATCTTTTCTTTCCCCTGATTTGAGTGAGGAATTGATATGGATGAATGTATATTTGAATGTTTCCCAAATGCTGAACGGCATCCTTCAGAAAGTTATACCACTGCAAGGTTGATAAATTTTGCGTAAATTAGGGCTTTAGGTTTTGGGGTATGTGACTTTTGATTCCATGATTGCAAAGGTGCATTTATACACACACATAGCTGGTTAGGAGGTGTTGTCACTGCATATGGAACGGAACCCCAAAAAAGGATTAAACCGGTTCTACCAATTCAATGAGATATGACCTCCTAAGCGCATATACTAAGACAATTACACAACTTGACACAATGGTGACATGTTGACATTTGATTCTCCTCAAAGAATTGAAGACAACACGCTGCCCAAACATTACATTATTGTTGTAATACCCCATCCCACATCGGAAATATGTGGGAATTTAGTGTGATACTTATAATCCCACAAAGCTACCATTGAGCACCAACATCATCCATGGACTTTTGGGTGGGCCTGTGGTAAGCCAAGTGGACCCAGATGTTTGTGCTCAGTGGGCCAGTGCGTGGTGCTTATGTAGCGGGTCGGGCTTTCGGGTTCGGGTCGTTACAAATGGTATCAGAGCGGGTCTTGGCCGGAAGTGTGGAACAAAGTGCTACACCGCAGAGACTGTGGGAGCCACCTCTTGAATCCTACACTGACCGGAGTTCCGATCTGGGCCTTGTCGGGGACGGCAAGGATTTAAGTAGGGATGTTTGTTGTAATACCCCATCCCACATCGGAAATATGCGGGAATTTAGTGTGATACTTATAAGCCCACAAAGCTACCATTGAGCACCAACATCATCCATGGACTTTTGGGTGGGCCTGTGGTAAGCCAAGTGGACCCAGATGTTTGTGCTCAGTGGGCCAGTGCGTGGTGCTTATGTAGCGGGTCGGGCTTTCGGGGTTGGGTCGTTACAAATGTTATTAATATTAATCAGCTATACAACATATTTTACACTTTTATGTCATATGAATCCTAACAACCTAACAATTACCCTAGTCAATGGACAGACTATTTGCTTGTCTTTCATCTTGAGCATTTTCATCACTGTTTAATGTAATTTGATTGTCAAATTGCATATCACATTACAAGTAGAAAAGACAAATATTTCAAGGGAACTTGTTCGTCTAATGAAACTTAAGACTGGCCTCCTTTTACCTATTGCTTCGCAGATAATGTGTATTTTTTTTTGTACCACATGGCAGAGATTGTCCCTTAAGAAGATTTGTGACTTTCTCTTCATCCCTCACACATGGAACTTCCTTAAGCAATGCAATGGTCATTTGTCCTTGCTTGTATTTATGAGACATTACATAGTTTTTTCTGTCAGAAACCTTTAAAATTCGATTTTCACTGAACTTTGAAGCATTTTGAAGTATTTGTGATGTGCTCTAACTCATGCTGAGATACTACTCCCTCCATCCCGGAAAGTTAGTTCCTCTTTTCTCGTTATTAGTTTGAATGAATTTTGAGCAATAATTTAGGTTACTTTTAGTTTTCTTAATGAAAATCTAAAACTTGTTATTGATACACCATTATGAATGTTGTCAATAACAAATTTTAGATTCTCATTAGGATAATTTGAATGGATTTTGAGCAATAATTTAGGTTACTTTTAGTTTTCTTAATGAAAATTTAAAACTTGTTATTGATACACCATTATGAATATTATCAATAACAAATTTTAGATTCTCATTATGATAATTAAAAGTAACCTAAGTTACTGCTCAAAATTCATTCACACTAACAACGAAAAAACAGGGACTAACTTTCCGGGATGGAGGGAGTAAATTTATAATCTGAACATACTGCAGCTGATACTCAGTTGCTCTGGTGCGTCAAATCCTTGCCTTTGATTATACTGATCAGTGGAATGACTATTTCATTAGGTCTCAACTTTAAAGTTTGGTCTAGTTCCAATTGTATCGATGGCCGAGAGAGGAATCTCCAAAGGAACTTGCCCAAGTCTCACAAAGATCCTGAGAATGTTCCTGCTATAAAAGTGATATGGGCGTGAGTATTTCTACTATTCTGCAATTTATATCGTGTTAACCTGTTCAGCTATTTAATGCTTTTGATCGACTTTATGAAACTTGCTTTTCCCTATAGTGTCTAACTTGTCACATGAATCTTTAAATGTACAAACAAACTTTTTATAGATCAATGTTAAGTGTGATATACTTTGTTGGGTTTCTATCAAACAACTTAGACTTTAGATGAGTTGTTTACTTTACATGGTCTTGGAGCTAGTTTGTGAAGATCTTGGGTTCAAGTCAACTGCCAACCATTGTGAGTGCATACTTCGGCTTCATGTGTGACGGGTCAAACATGAGGGGAAGTGTTCAGCTTGATATGAATTGTTGGGTTCCTATCTAACGACTTACGATTCTGGATGAGCTGGATACTTAACACTGTAAAATCCTTGTCAGTTAAAGAAATTTTGTATTAAAATTTCTCTCACTAATTATGTTTCAGATAGGATCACTTTGACTACTTCCCTATTTGTTGACTAGATTCCAGGTATGCGGATTCCAATGCTTTTGGTTTTTGAAAATCTGTTATCATGACTTTGCTGGGCATTGAAGGGGTAGTCAGAAATGTGTTCTAGCGGCCTAGAGATTTGGGAGGAGCGGAGTGTTTGTTTCATGCATAAGCTTAAAGGATGGACGATAAACTTAATAGTTGAAAGAGGAGGTGTTTAATGGTATTTGTCTTTTAAAATAGGCCACATTTATTGGAGTTACTTGCATCAGTAAATTGGAAGAGCCATTACCTCATTGAGGATTGATTTGGAATTGGTGATTGCCAGGTAAGACACTATGTGGAGCTAAAAAACTCTTTTAAATTGCATCATTTTTGGTAGGAGTTGAAGTTCTGAACAATCGTGGGGCAAATTTGTTCCAAATATGGACTCAATCTATATACATGTTAAAACTTTATTCGGGGTTGGTGGTCGTAGGATGTTCTTGTGGATGTTAGTCTGAAAGAGAGAAAAACTTGATATCTGAAACGTTAGTTAATTGATTCTTGTAATATTTTTTTGTAAATCAAGGGTTTGGGGGTAAGATGGTTGTATTTGTTCTTGTTTGTCCAAGTTACTCTTGACTGGGTTCTGTTGTTTCAATCTTCCTATTTTCTTCTTACCGTAAAGTTGCAGGGGATGAGAGTGTAAAAGATCTTTTTATGATCTAGCATCAAGGATGGTAAAAGCGATCATGTGATTTATTGGGATACGGTTTATATAGTCATTGATGTTAAGGGGGAGGATTAGACTTCGATATTCTAATTATTGGAAACATCTCCCATGCCAGACAACCTCAAAGTCCACATTCCATGGTTAGTGAGTTATGATTATTGAGATTGATAGTTAGCAAGGAATACTCAATCAATAATCTAACACAATCACTCGTAAACCCCAACTTTATTATCGGAACCCGTGACATTGATAATATAGTTGCATCAACTTTTACCATAAGTTGGTACTTACTTTCCCCAACACTTCAACTACAAACGTAAATCAAAATCGATGAAGTCCATTAATATAAAAAGTAATCAGTCTATTGGCTCTTGTATATCATTCTCACGAGGTTGGTGTCATTGCATCGTCCTTGATAATCACCAAGTCTAACTGCAAATAGAACGTTTCTTGAACAAACTGATAATGTTACCAATCAATGGTATTGCTCACTTTTTGAGGATGTAGCTCTACTTAAAGTTTTGACCTTTCAACTCCCTTGGTGAGATCACATTCGGAGAACATTTGTTATTAGATAGGTTGCAGACCCTTTGCCCACATTAACAATACTAGCAAAATGAACTTGGTTTCTGATCATCACCCTTGAGAAACTTCAGCAAATGTGAATTCCATATGAAAAGGAACTGCTGTGATTGAAATATCATCATCGCCCCTTTTTTTTGGTGGTAGTACCAGTCTGCTTCAACTCATCTGGTCATGTCTAAAGGTTCAACTACTAAAAGTTTCAGTAAAAGGGTCCACATCTAGGTCTGGGCTTGCAATTCAGTTTTGAATTTAGTATGTAAAAGCGGTCCATGGCCTGGATCTATCTAGGATTTTTCTTTTCTTCGAATTAAAGCTTTCTGAAAATTTGTCGTGTCAACACGGGTTCTTTGGCAAAAATGACGTATCTCTTTTTTCATTGTTTTCTCATCTTTTCTTTGGTGTGTCCATGAGATTTCATGTTAGATGTATATGTGTGTATATTTCATAATGACTTTGAAACTATCTTTATTCAAAATTTAGGAACATGTATATAATTATGTAAGCTTTAGTTTTTATGCTTGTTGTTTTCTATTCTTAGGGGAAACTTTGATGTCCGTGATAAATCAAACTACATACGGTATGAAGGAATTTTGGCTCATCCATCAGCCAAAGTTTCTCGAAGAGCATACGACTTAAGCAAGCAGATTTCTAGAGCTGTTGTACTCTTTGACATTCATCCTCGACATAACTTTTGGCCCTCGAGTTTTCAGACGAGTTGTCCTGGTCGGAATGACATCGCGCTCTATTTTTATCCCAGGCGTAATGAGAAGTAAGATTAACAATAGTTTTAGGGTTCATTTCAATTATTAATATTGCACTTTTTATCGTCAATCTAATTCTAAGCCATGGTTTTATTTTAATTTTAATTTCAGATCAAAGCGCCATTACTCCTCCCTGTTAAGACTTATGTTGAAGGGTGATCTGGTGTTGAGGACCCACGTTGGTAAAGTGCAGTTGCTGGTATATCCATCTAAATTACTTCCCGCAGAATTGCAGCGTGAGTTTCTCGTTTAAGTTAAAAAGTACAACCTCTGTCCCGTAATAAATGTCGCCGTTTTTCAGACGTTTGTACGAAGGAACTTTGAGCAATAATTTTAAGTTAATGTAATCAATCTAATGAAAATTTAAAAATTGCTATTGATAAAATTGCTATTGGTGTATCAATAACAAGTTTTACAATTTTTTTAGGATAACTAAATCAACCTTAATTTCTTGCTCAAAGTTCCTTCGTACTACTAACGTCCGAAAAACAGCGACATTTATTCCGGGACAGAGAGTAGCTGGTTTTGCTCATTTTGATCTATTTGTTATTGGTGAACCAAGTATCATATCCTTATTGTCGGCCATCTTCTAAATAAATTCGAGTTTATGTTTTGGTTTGTGTATCCTAGTAATTTGCCTTTACATTGCGGGATTCGGGAGGTCCTAGGGGTACGAGTTCTAGATTTGACAAGTCATAGGCTCATAGTAGTCCTGGAAAAAAAATGTTTATTCTGAACACTTTATGGAAGTTTCTACTCCCTCTGTCCCAAAATGATCTTCTCATTTCCCATTTTTCATTGTCCAAAAAATTTCTTCCCATTTCTCCAATTTGGGCTTAAATGTGCATAAACACAACATAGCTAGTGAAGCAAGTGTTCATATCCTTAAAAAGTTTGAATAGTCAAATGGGAAGATCATTTTGGGACGGATCCCTCCTTCCCAAATTGACAGTCCGGCTTGACTTTTCAAACATTTTAAGGTTACATTGTAACTTTTCTTTTGAAAGAATTACATCTATTTGCTTACAGATTTTGGTTTATTATTTCCAGTATGCATTTTTCTTATGTGAAAGCTTTATTAGAAAAATTATCCCGCATGTTCGCTTGGTAACTTTTCTTATTTTTGTAACAGTGTTAGATAACAATTATTTCATGTGGGGAGTATTTTGCGGTCCAAAAGTTGCTCTCGAGGGAACCTCTCTTCCTTTTCCTTCTTCAACTTGTGTAGTATGATGCTAGAAGATAGAGGCTGACAACTTCAATGGGAAATAGTTCAAACCGAAGAATTAGAAATGTTTGTAATATATATACAAGCAATGTTCAGATGATCTTGAATTCTCCGGAACAAGTCCCTTACAAGGGGTAGAAGATCCATCAAGAATACAGTTTAATTCGATTAGTATTTGATTTCGTCTTGTTGGTCATTAAACTCCAGCAGTAGAATGTAGAAGGATTTCGTTGAAAGTATTTTCCTTTCGACTATCATCGCATCTTTAGTTACTTTATTTACTACTACTTCCTTGTCAATTTTCTCTCTTGAGTTGCAGTTTGTTGGAGATGTTGTTAGGTTCCCGAACGGAGAAACATTTAGGTCAAGATTCCGACAAATGTTTTCTCTGGCTGGGAACATCAACCAATATTCAAGAAGCATCAGTTTATCAAAAATCCATCATTTCCACTTTAAAGAAACATAAATCCCTGTTGGTCATACACAGTTTTCTTCAGCTGGGCAATGGGATTCAATTTTCTCATCGTATCTGATTAAAAAAGAAAGTTTACTAGTCGATTTTCTCGTCAGGGGATCCGCCTCTCCAATATGCTCTCCATTGGATCGATGAGGTCAAAAGCCGCTCCATTCTCCAGCCAGATGACTTGAGCTGCCATTTTTTTTTTTTAAAAAAACATTAATTTTGGAAAAGAAGAAAAAAACCCAGAATTTAGAAGAACTCATGTGATGCAGTTATTAGTACTCAAGAAAAAGATGCATTAAACAAGATAACAAAGGAGAATATTGGCGTTTAGCAGTACAAAATAAAAAGGAAAGCCTGAAAACGTCGTCTTACTAACTAAAAGTAAGACTAAAAATAGGGAATGAAGTTTGGTGATCTTTCTATACTACCCAAAATAAATGTCGTCTTACTAAAAATAGGGTATGAAGTTCGGTGATCTTCCTATACTACCCATTTTAATAGGCACAAGCATTACAATGCCATATGAGGTGTTACTTTACCCATACGAATAAATTAGGGCAATTTAGGAAACACAACTAAAAGCTTAAAAGCATTGACTGCTCAAATTTATTCCGGGACAGATGGAGTGAATGGAAGAGTAGCAGAAAACAACAAGAGAATGTATCATCTTTCATAGTCGTCAAAGCTGTGATCTATATCCATCTTTTTTGATTAATCTGATACTCCCTCTGTCTCAACATGATCTTCCTACTTTTTTATGCCATTACTACGAATGAAGTTTGAGCAATAATTACATGTTGATTTAATTATACTAGTGAAAATAAAAAACTTGTAATAGATACACCATCTACAATAGCAATAACAAGTTTTAAATTTTCATTAGGATAATCAAATCAACATAAAATTATTGCTCAAACTTCATTCGTAGTAACGACAAAAAAAGTAGGAAGATCATTTTGTGACGGAGAGAGGATTTGTAAAGGAAGATGATGAAAATGCCAACAAGGAAGACTTGCTCATTTTCCAAAAACAACATACCTTATGAACGAAGCCTTCATAGTGTTCATCCATCCATATTTGACTCTTGAGATGTGGAGATCCAAATTTATGAGTGAGATTTGTCATAGCAAGAGCATGAATGAAAGCCTGCATGACGTCTCCATTTGTTGAATCTTTATGCACAACAATGCTGATGATTCCATTTTTCTCAACCAGCAAATATTTTGCTAGAATCGCACAACAAGAACAATTTATATCAGTGGAAAGAAAAATGTAGAGCCATTCAGAAAAAGGTAATAACATAATAAACCTCCTACCTTTCTGGTAATGATATCCAGCGGACCATAATAGTGCTGTCCTGTTCGGGAAAAGCATGAAATGTCATTTGCAGAATCTATGTGCGGCGTGAATTTTTGTATGTTGCAGCAGCTACCTCAGAAACTAAAATTAATCGCCCTTTGTCCGAAAAATGAGTCTCTACTTTTAGTTTTTCAAGGAAAGTAATGAAGTTCGACTTGTAAGCACTTTTAGTGATGTATGTGCATAGCATAAGTACCATTAGTGACCACATTATACAATTGAAAATGCTATAGTTTGGAGTCCCCCCCCCCCCCAAGAAACTCTGGATTATAAATAAATTGATGTTACATTTATTTGGCAAAAAAATAAAATTGTTTTTCTAAGTGTAATCTCCACCAGACAATTAAAGACAGTGGAAGGTATCATTTATATGCCATCCTCAAGAAACTTTGATATTTGCAAAACGATATCATGATATCCCCAAGGTTGGTCCAACAAAACTTGTTATTAAGCTACTTGAAACTGATAAGCCTAACATTGCTTGCAGAGAAGTACGAAACTAATAGCACAAGTACTTCAGCTTTTAATGTGAATTCAACAAAACTAAGAGCTCAAAACTCACATTTCCTGGTTGTCAAGTGAGGAAATCCTTACACCTAAGTGTACATTTGTGTGCAAAGGCTTGATATTCTTCGAGCTCCACGGTGTCATCCATGACGGTAAGACATGCTCCAAGGCTGAGACCTGTTTAGGGGAAAGCACTGGCAACAAGTACAGATATAGGAGTATGCTTTAATGATCATGCATCTTTGAATCCACTAGAAATAAAGTGAAAAGGAAATTTTGGATGCAGTATACTCCCTCCGTCCCATTTTACGCTCCAAAATAAAATGGGCACAAGGATTAAGGAAAAGAATCCTTTTATTATAAAATATGGAAAGTGGGTAGGAGAGCGAAAGTGGGGTAGAAAAGTTGGTGGATAGTTGTTGTGAGTATGACATGTAGGGTCCATCAAATTAAAAAGTATAAAAATTTTCCTTTTTGGGTTTTTGAAGTATAAGTTGGGACACCCAAACAGGAAGTTTTTGAAGTATAGAATGGGACGGAGGGAGTATATTTGAGAAGCATGTCCATGCTGGTTTTCTGAAATAATATGGTAGGAACTTAAATTACAGAGTACTTTGTGAAGGAAAATCACTTGACTACATATAACTCTATGATGGCATATTATGCAGCTCACCTTGGCCAGTTTGCATATAATGTTGCAAGAGAATGGAGCTTCTTTCACAGTTTAACGTAGTCAAAGAAAGACACCGCACAGCCTTGTAATTTGCTGCAAACATCAAAAGTGGGAAGTGTAGAAAATTTAGCACTAGTTTCATTTCCGTGTCGCATATCCATGAATTTCAGTGAAATGTGGTTCAAAATGGTTACTTAAAATGTGCAGGAAAACTAACCATACATGTGGAACATTGTGAGTGACAGAAATGAAAACCATATAGCCGCAGAGTGTCCCATTGTGATCCGTGCGAGTAACATGCCTATAGCCATCCCAACCATTGTTGCAACTGTCTCTTGGCTTCCTTCCTATTATGAACAAGTGGATGGGATGGTAACATAGGAAATATTCCTCCGTCCCGGAAAGACAGTCCCACTTTGACTTTCATGGTGAACTCAAACAAACTTTGACCATAACTTTATGACACTATACTTATCCCTATGAAATTATAAAAATTGTTACTGATTCACCATTAGGAATATTATCGATAACAATTTTTAGAATTACATAGGAATAATTGGGTTTTCATAAGATTATGGTCAAAGTTCGATTGAGTTAACCATGAAAGTCAAAGTGGAACTATATTACAGGACGAAGGGAGTACTGGTTTTAACGAAAGTTCATCCAACTATTAGCCTACTGAGAGATGATATAACTCATTACCTTTGCAGAGATATCTGCAGCATTATTCTGAAGGGCGAAATGCTGGGTTAAAGCAGCTCTAGTCGCTCCACTTGCAACGCCAGCTAAATGGAGTCATATAGTAAGAACAGATCACTTGGGACAAAAATGGACAAGAATGGAATTTTGTCTCTGTAGTAGGCATATGCAGTTGAAAGACTTACTGAATGATCTTGACAAGCTCCCTAAGCAAACTATGAAGACAAATGCTGAAGGGAACAATGGAGAAAGAAGGTCCATCAACATCCCTGCAATCAATATCATATTCTTCCATGTTATCAAAAGAAAGCCAGCAACCAACTGAATAGAGGACCTCGTAAAAAGATTAGGAAAATAAGATTGCATCTAGCATGTGAATAATCATGTTCTAATTTAATTGCATTACACGACTTTGATCTACTAAAATGATACATGGTCCCTCAATTCACCCATGCAACCGTGCTACTTGATCAACTTAATTTTGTTTGGTTCGCAATACCATTCTGTCATGGTCTTTCAGAACAAAAATTTCCTGAACTATTCACATTATTATATAACTACCCATTCCTATACTGAACTCCAAATGATATATCTTTCACAAACACTCCTCATTTTCATTTTATATAATTTGTTCCCACAGAAGATCTTCGCTAAAGGGAGTCATTGTTCCAAACAAATAATGAAGAAACAAGATATTATAATGGAAAAAATCCAAACAAGATTACTGGATATGCAGCTGAAAGGTTCTGTTGTAAAGAAATAGCGGAATCTATATAAATGCATAGAGTTTTTAAAGGGGGGCTCTCTTTTCATTTGAAGAACGTATTTAGATACTAAAATCTTGAAAGTTTGATTCTGGTAAATAATGCAGAAACAAGATTTTAAAATGGAAAAAATCCAATTGCAGAAGGGATTTTTATGCTACCAAGATCATTCATGAGATCTGCAACCAAACGCCACATTTTGGCATTGCTGTCCAGGTTTGAACCCTGAAAAAGAAAATCTCTCTTATAAGTTGGCGCATTAAATAAAGTATCATTGGACACTGAATGTTCTCTTTCAGTAAAACTCAAATGTTCTATATGAGCCAAAATAAAATAAAATGATAATCTATGCTCAACCAATCAACCACTTGATTGATACTTCTAGAACCATGTGCGGATATATATGTTAAACCTCTGTCATGCTCAACCAAGAACAATTCTAAAAGCATAATAGAGAATTATGACAAGGCAGCATAATCCTAGAAGTAGAATAGAAAACCATATTGAAGGGACGTAAGAGGAGTAGAGTGTATGGGGTACATCAATCAGAGACCATCTACATGGGGTGGAGAAACACGTGTTGACCAAATCACCTATATAAAGGTGTCCACACACTCCATTAGTATGAGGCCTTTTGGGAGATGGCAAAAAAAAATCCGTGCGGACTGAGCCCAAAGCAGACAATATCATACTAATGTGGAGTGGTGGGTGTGGTCGCGGTCCCAACAACTGGTATTAGAGCCATGGTTAGTGGATGCCTGGATGGGCCCAACACAGTGGACCTGCGATATGTGGGATTGCCCATGTGTGATCCCACGAATGGAGACCCTTGTGTCGAAAGTCTTCCTAATATTGGTAGTCAGGCGGCGTGTCCCGCAGGTGATGATAGCGGCGGTACAAGTTTCGCTGGAGGTACTTGGTTTGAGGGGAGTGTTGGGGTATCAACCCAAGTCTCGCATCGACAATTGAAAGAAGAATTGTCTACTATAAAAAGGTGTCCACCCACTCCATTAGTATGGAGCCTTTTGGAAGATATCCAAAAACAAATCCATGCGGGATGGGCCCAAAGCGGACAATATCATACTAATGTGGAGGGGGGGGGGTCGCGGCCCGACAAAAAGGTAGGCTGGAAGCATAATGGAGAATTCTGACTGAATTATCTAACCAGAAAATAGCAAAGAACTTGAAAAATGGCTTAGCCCATATTGTATCTCTGGAAAATCATAAAATCTAAAGCAACATACCTGATAAAATGTGAATAAGACACCTCCAAGCATCCCAGTTAAATCTCTCAAGAACCACTGTCAAACTCAAATCCAGAAGTATGATCATCATGAAGATTAGTTGGTGTTTCAAACAAATAGGTTTAGTACAAATAAACGATACCTGAAATGTAGCCCCAATTACAGTAGCAGACTTCTCCCCAACTCCTATAGCACTCAGGAGAGCCTAAAACATAGTTCAGCACTCGAGAATTTCAAGTCAAGTTTCTAGTTGTACAAAAACACGTAGAAAATGCCGAAGCGTGTACACTAAACCTTACTTGTGTTGAAAGCATGGTCCTTATGTATGTTGAAAGACCCTACAGAAATATTGTTCGCATATCATTCAATAAACTTGAAAATTCAAATATTCAAACTGTTGCATCAATATACAATTGGTAAGAACGAAACGAGACTTGGCTTTCACCTGTAATGAATCCCATATTTGGAAAGGGGTATAATCTGGAGTCACGCTGCTAGGAAATCCCTGTAAGAAATGAAGGATAATTACAATCCGCAAAACAGCAAGACACCCCCCAAATTGTAGGTAGCACTTGATTTCACCATTCTATTTCATAATCGAAAACCAAAAGATGCACCATATATTCTCCAAGAAATCGACCCGTAGATGTTTTAAATTCAATTCAACCATATGCATATTGCACATACAGTACAGACAAGGGATCTCACTTTTCTACTGAATAATTGCACCTAAACTAAAAACAGTCAAGGAATTACTGATAAAAGAGTTGACTTGATGAACCAACTCTTGTGTGCGTGAGTGTGTGTGTGTGAGAGAGAGAGGGGGGGCTTGCCTCGGGAACAAATGCTTCGAGAATCCTTCGGGAGACATGGCTGAATCGGGTGCCGTATCTTTGTAAAGAGTGAGAAGATGTTGTCGAGGAGGAATAAGTGATGGTGGCGGTCTTTGATAGCTTTATTGACGACGAGCCACTCCATTCTTCAACCACGATCTGCGACGGCGGCTGAAGTGGTTCTTCTCCGGCTGGTTCCATTTCTAGGGCGGTTGAATTGTTGTGCTTCCGGCGATTAATACCTGCAAATTCGATCGATCTTGATCTTACATGACCACAAAAAAAAAGAAAAAAAAAAAAAAATTATATAGAAACGCTAGAAGGAGGGCTTGAACCTCCGACCTTGTGGTTAACAGCCACACGCTCTAACCAACTGAGCTATTCCAGCTTGTTGGTTAAAACATATATTTTTCATTATTACAAATAATTAAAATAGTTGTAAATTACTCCCTCCATCCGTCACCGTTTAAAATTCTTACTTTCTTTTTTGTATATCACACTTTAAGGTTTTTAATTGCTTTATTCCTTTAAATGACAAATGATGAATAGTGTTTTAAACAATCTCGTCCTTATAAAATTCATATATTAATTATATAAAAAAAAACATCATTCACCCATCTACTTTTCACTCACTTGCTTTATGAATGGACAATTATATCTTTTACCCACTATTATTTTTTACTCAAGTTTGTCTTGATTCCTTAATAAGCGTGAAACTCAAACTAAAAACTTTAAACCGGGACAGAATGAATATGTAATTTGCCTTATAAAATTTTATTCTTACAATTAAAAATTATTTTTCTCTTGATGAATAAAAATGTTTCATCATGAATGGAGTACTACTTATTGTTATTTAGTTAAAAATATATTTCCATATTAATTTTATCATTTTTTCTAAGCAAAACTACATCAAAAATCACTCAACTATGATCAGTTTTGGTATTTGGTCACTAAACTAATTTCCTTTTGAAACAACACACCCAACTAAGAGTTTATTGAATCGAAAGTCACTATCACTAACACCGTTACATTTTTTCGTTAAATAGTCATGTGCCAATGCACATGACTTTTTATCAAGGGTATTTTCGGTAGAAATTAGTGGTGACTTGTGCAGTGACGTATTTTACCAAGACAAGATACTCCACTCCACAAGAGACTGAAATTCGATAAATCAGCATCTCTAATCCGCTAATCATCCATGGCGGAATCAAGCACTGTTCAACAATCCTTTCCTCTCCAAGACCGAATCGCCATTGTTACCGGCGCCTCCCGTGGTATCGGCCGTACGATCGCCCTCCACCTAGCTTCCCTCGGCGCCAAGATCGTCATCAACTACACCTCCACGTCCAGCTCCACCACCGCCGACCTCCACATAACCCAACTCAACTCCGGCTCCCCAGATCATCCACGCGCCGTCGCCATCCAAGTCGACATCTCCGACCCAACCCAGGTAAAATCCCTCTTCAACGCCGCCGAATCCGCCTTCAATTCGCCACCTCACATCCTAATCAACTCCGCCGGCATCCTAGACCCAACCTACCCATCAATCCCCAACACCTCCATATTTTTGTACCGAAAATACCCTTGATAAAAAGTCATGTGCATTGGCACATGACTATTTAACGAAAAAAATGTAACGGTGTTAGTGATAGTGACTTTCGATTCAATAAACTCTTAGTTGGATGTGTTGTTTCAAAAGGAAATTAGTTTAGTGACCAAATACTCAAACTGGTCATAGTTGAGTGATTTTTGATGCAGTTTTGCCTTTTTTCTAACATGTGGGCACTTGATAAGAATTAAATATGGAAGTGAATTTATTTAATTGTAATAATTTCACTTATAAAATCTAAACATGTTATCAAAAAATACTAAAATTAAATAGATTCACTTCCATATTTAATTGAGCAATGCAAGGAGCACAAAATAAGGTCACAAAATCTTGCTCACAACATGAGGTGGCGATATTTTATTGGTTGCAGCGATAATGGACCCGTCACACTCTAACTAATAACACCAATAAATTTATTACACCAATGATTTTGTAAGTAAGTGACTTTTTTGTGCCCTTACTATTAATATATGATTCTAATTAATTCTTATCAAGGGGCACATGTTAGAGATGTGGAGCGGGAGGTGTGTGCGCTTGTGATTACGTCCTGGAAGAAAGAGATGTGGAGAAGAGCTCTACCGTTGCTCCGGCGACGACACTTCTCTTCCCAACCAGAAACCCCTAATTTGTACTCTTTCCTCCAACCCTCAATTTTCTCTCTAAGAAGATCCCAACCCCAATCCCAATCCCCAAACCTACCACCCCATCCCAAATCCCAATCCCCACTAACCCTAACCCAAGAACAAAAATCCATTCTTGAATCCACCCTCCAATCATCTCTCAATCTCAACAACACTGATGAAGCATGGAAGTCCTTCAAGACTCTAACAAACACCTCTTCATTCCCAAGTAAGCCTCTCACAAACTCTCTAATCACACATTTATCCTCATTCCATGACACCCACAATCTGAAAAGGGCATTTGCTAGCTTGATTTTGTTGTTAGAGAAAAACCCAGATTTGATTGAGTGTGATACTGTTGAAACTTTCTTGAATTCGTTGAAGGTTGCTAATGCTGGAGGTGCCCCTGCATTTGCGTTGGTGAAATGTATGTTTAAGAATAGGTTTTTTGTGCCGTTTTGTGTATGGGGAAGTGTTCTTGTGGAGATTACTAGGGAAAATGGTAGCTTTGCTGCGTTTTTGCAAGTTTTTAATGAGAATTGTAGGATAGCTATAGAGGAGAAGCTGGATTTTATGAAACCTGATTTGGCTGCGTGTAATGCTGCGTTAGAGGGTTGTTGTTGTGATCTTGAGTCAATTACTGGTGCAGAGAAAGTTGTTGAGACTATGTCGGTAATGGATGTAAGACCGGACGAAGTGAGTTTTGGGTTTCTTGCATATTTATATGCATTGAAGGGGCTTGAACGAAAGATTACTGAATTGGAAGGTTTAATAAGTGGGTTTGGGTTTAATGATAAAAGGGTATTTATTAGAAATTTGATTAGCGGGCACTTGAAGTCAAGAAATTTCAAGTGTGTTTCTGAAACTATTTTCCGTTATTTGAAAGAGTTGGATGGAAAAGATTCAAACTTTAGCGAAGAAACTTATGCTGAAGTGGTGAAAGGATTTATTGAACATGGATGTATCAAGGATTTAGCAAGTTTGATAATTGAAGCCCAAAAGTTGGAATCTTTAACAGTCCTAGTTGATAAATCTGTTGGATATGGCATTATTAATGCTTGTGTAAGTCTAGGTCTCTTAGATAAGGCACATAGCATTCTCGATGAAATGAATGCACAAGGAGGCTCGGTTGGGCTTGGAGTTTATGTGTCAATTTTGAAGGCTTACTGCAAAGAACAAAAGACAGCAGAAGCTGCACAATTGGTTACAGAAATATGTAGTTTGGGGCTAAAGTTGGATCCTGATAGCTTTGATTCTTTAATAGAGGCATCCATGGGAAGTCAAGATTTCCAGTCCGCTTTTTCTTTGTTTAGAGACATGAGAGAAGCAAGAATATCAGAGTTAATGGGAAGTTACTTAACAATAATGACAGGTTTAACAGAAAATCACCGACCCGAACTTATGGCTGCTTTCTTGGATGAAGTTGTTGAGGACCCGCGAATTGAAGTTGGGACCCACGATTGGAATTCAATTATCCATGCCTTTTTTAAAGCGGGACGGTTAGAGGATGCGAGGAGGACTTTTAGAAGGATGACTTTTCTTCGTTATGAGCCAAATGAGCAAACTTATCTCTCTCTTGTTAATGGGTATGCCGCTGCTGGAAAGTACTTCAATGTTTTGATGATGTGGAATGAGGTCAAGAAAAGGCCGTCTGTTGATGGAGAAAAAAAGTTCAAGTTAGATCATAGCTTGATTGATGCTTTTCTGTATGCTTTGGTTAAAGGGGGTTTCTTTGATGCGGTGATGCAGGTTGTGGAGAAATCTCAAGAGTTGAAGATATTTGTTGATAAGTGGAGGTATAAACAAGCGTTCATGGAAAACCATAAAAAGCTCAAAGTGTCGAAAGTGAGAAAGAGAAGTACTAAGAAAATGGAGGCGCTCGTTGCGTTTAAAAATTGGGCTGGTCTTAGTACATAAGATCTTTCAGTTACAACGCACTTGGTGGTTTCAAGATCAGGGATCGCGTTTATCAGAAAAGCGTCAGAAGCAATTAATCCATAAGCGTCAGAAAAGATCTTTCTGGCCTTCAGGGTGGGAACTCCTCCTGCATGGCAGGGCTCATGAACTGGGGTTTCTTTTTCAGGGATTTTACTTTCATGGATGGTCCTCTTCTCTTCTGAAGCCAAGGTAAAGAAGGTGAAAAGCGACAAGCTTTGGAAACGTGTCTGTTTATTTTTTTACACAGGCAGCGATTTTCATTGTTTTCTCACCCCTCATTGACGAGTCCACAAGACGTTTCATGTTAGTCGACCTCAAATCATTTTCGGATAAAGGCTTTGTTGTGCTATGGATGTAAATTTACTTGTGTACTCAAATTAGGATTATCATGTTAACTGTGCAATTGGATTACATGACAGTCTGACTTGTATAATAACATGAGTCACATTTTACGGTACGGTAACATGAATCATATTTTATCGGATGAGAGTGACACGATTTATATTTTATAATAACAAGAGTTATATTGTGTAATAAGATTAACAGTTGTCCACCATCACCTCCCATAAAGTGGGACAATATGTGGAATCTTCCTTAAAGATACCGAATGTTCTCTAGGAAAACATGGCTAGATCCAAAACTCTTAATATCACTTTCAAGCCAAAATGTACAATTATCTAACCATAATGTACAACTACTAGCTGTATCACTATATATGCCAAAGCAACATGATGCAAATATTTAGTACTCCATTAACAAAGTTGTACCAAGTAAATAAACAACTGTACCTTACTCTGGCAGTAGTAACTATTACTCTGGCAGTGGAATTGAGCATTGTCAGCTTTCATTTTCTGTAAAATACAAACCAAATATTACAAAAATTGGACAAAGTAATCACCTTTCAAGTCATCACTCATTTCAAGGCTGGTGGGTTCTTCTTGCAAACCCAGTTCTGATCATAAGCTGTTCTTTCAAGTCCAACCCAGGTTAGCTAGATCTCTCAGTGTGTGTGTGTGTGTTGTGATTTGTGCGTTATGTGTGTGTGTGTGTGTGCTATTTATAGTTCACACCTGCTTCCACATACATCAACTAATCCAATTTCTTGATCAAATTAAAAAAGAAAAGGAGAAATTGATATCTCAAGTGTATAATTTGGTGTATTTAATTTCTTTCTATTTTAGGGTTGCTCATATGTTTTCTGCCTCTGTGATTTAGATAATGGGTGGTGGCATGCAAATTTTAGGGTGGAATTTGATTGCAATTTTGGGGGCTTTGGTTGGTCTGAAAGGGGTAATTTCACATGGAGATCATCCTCTATCTAAGATTGCAATTCATAAGGCAGCGTTTGCACTTGATGACAAAGCCTATGTTAAGGCCTCTCCTACAGTTCTTGGATTAACTGTAAGTTTCTCAACTACTTTAATCATATGTGTTTGTTTATCGGGATTACGAATGCCTTATCATTAAGCTGATAATTAACTCATTTGAGCTGCGGAAGCAGCATTTTGCATTAAAATGCAAGAGAAGACTGTTTATGTTAAACCCATGTGGGTCCGTCTTCCCTGGACCCCACACATAGAGCGGGAGCTCTTTGTATGTTTGAACTCACCCTCTTTAGTTCAGAGTTGGGTGTAATGTTATCATAGCATAAATAAGCATTTGACTTTTCAAAGTTGACTTTCTTGGAAAATCTGAAGAAAAGGTGGATACTTATTCAAGAAGGGTGTTGTAAACTTTGTGATTACTTGGGGTCGGTCCCTCTCACTTTTAGGACTTTATGCTTGAACAATCTTTATTCGGAAACTAAAGCTTACAACTTTCATGTGTTACCTTTCGTTCATCAAGTAAACTAGTTTGAACCCGTTGACTTTTAGTGTAGTGTGATTATTTCAGGGCAGTATTGTCTTCATTGACATTTTTTGACTTTGAAATAGGGAACTTTTTAATGAAACTGATTTTATGTTAAGACTCATACCAGATTTTCTCTCAATATCCTAGGGAGTGAACTCAGAATGGCTGACCTTAGATTTTAGCACTCCAAAACCATCCATAGATGACTGGATCGGAGTGTTTTCTCCTGCTAATTTCAGGTTAAATGTTTAATTTCTGGATATTTCTAATTTCCCAGTTGTGTAAATGTCTTTTATCCCCGCAGATGTTAAATAGTGGTACTGTGCTTTGATTTTGCATTTTCTTTCAATGTTTTCAGTTCTTCAATTTGCCTTCCTGAAACTGAACGAGCGTTTCCTCCCCTTTTGTGCACCGCACCTATTAAGGTTCATGATTTCATACCTCTTTTTTTTTTTTTTTTTTAATCTTTTCATATGTTCTTAAAGACGATGTGATCTTATATCGAAGCTATGCTTATGCTGCAGTTTGTATATGCAAATCATAGCAATGCAGAATACAACAGAACAGGAAAAGGATCACTAAAGCTTCAGTTGATCAATCAAAGATCAGACTTTTCTATCGCTTTATTCACTGGTGGAGTGCTCAGTGTATGTGTATATATAGTATTGTACTACCTCCGTCCCAAAATGAATGACCAAATTTGCTCTTGATCAGGAGCAAATTTGGTCATTCATTTTGGGACGGAGGGAGTAGTATATATAATACATACAGAATTAAGAAGACAGAGTTTAAACATCATTGACTTTTGTTGAACAGCCAAAGATGGTGGCAGTGTCAAATGTAGTTGCTTTCGCAACCCCAAATGCACCAGTTTATCCTAGGTTAGCTCAAGGAAAATCATGGGACGAAGTAAGTTTGATTTCTCTGTTGTTGTTGTTGTTGTCTGTACTGACATTCTTCATCGACTACATTTATGTGATGGTGATTAACTTGATTGTCAGATGACTGTAACATGGACAAGTGGGTATGGTATTGAAAAGGCGGAACCTTTTGTTGAGTGGGGTCCAATGGGAGGCGAGCAACGGCGTTCTCCAGCTGGCACACTGACTTTTGACCGCAGCAGCATGTGCGGTGTGTGAACAATACTCTTTGTTTTAAACCCCCTTTTTTTAAGTATGACAGAAGTTCATTTCCTAGGCATTGTTTCGAACAAGAATGTTGTTTCCTTAAAACTTCCATTTACAGCAATATTATACGACTTTACGAGTCACATTTTTTATTACTCCGTTTAATGGTACTCACACAGGTGCACCAGCAAGAACCGTTGGTTGGCGTGATCCAGGATACATTCATACCAGTTTCTTGAAGGAGTTGTGGCCCAATTCAGTGTATGTTATTTACATCTTTGAACTTTACACACACCCACACACCCCTGCATACACATAGACATATACACACACATACATACACATATACAGATACGTACATACACATATACATACACATATACATACACATATACATACATATATACACACATATACATACACATATACATACACATATACATATACATATACCTTGTATTGGATCACAACCTGCAATGTCTACTCAATTTTGCAGCTATAGTTACAAGTTGGGGCACAAATTGTTCAATGGTACTTACATCTGGAGTCAGGTTTACCAGTTCAAATCATCTCCTTATCCTGGTCAAAACTCCCTACAACGGGTAGTCATTTTTGGCGATATGGGAAAGGTTTGACTTTGACCTTTAGTTTTTATTATACATTTTATGAGATTGAAATTCTCAAGAAATAACAATCAGAACTTCATTTGTGTAGGGCGAGGCAGATGGTTCAAACGAGTATAACAATTTCCAGCCTGGCTCCCTTAACACTACCAAGCAGCTAATCAATGATTTGAAGAACATCGACATAGT
The DNA here is from genome assembly GCA_026119855.1 of Campanula takesimana. Taxonomy (NCBI): domain Eukaryota; kingdom Viridiplantae; phylum Streptophyta; class Magnoliopsida; order Asterales; family Campanulaceae; genus Campanula; species Campanula takesimana. The sequence goes on from JAOWBW010001827.1 coordinate 158,884, forward strand.
CTTTCACATTGGTGATATATGTTATGCTAATGGATACCTCTCACAATGGGATCAATTCACTTCTCAAATCGAGCCGATTGCCTCAACTGTTCCATACATGATTGCAAGGTAATTTTCTGCAGCTGCATCTCATGTGATGTGATGGTCAACAGTGGTGGATCCACGCCTATGTGTGTGGGTGCAAGTGCATCCACACAATAAAATTGTTTGTCTAGTTCAGTGCTAAGATTTTAACATTATGATCGTGGGTTTGAGTCCCAAGACACGCAAAATATTTTTACACTTACATTTTGAAGTTTTAGAGTGTAATTTGTGCACCCACTTGCAAAATGTCTCGAGTCTGCTACTGATGATCAATGATATCTCATTAAAACATGTGATGATCAACAATGGTGGATCCAAGCCTATGTATATGGGTGCAAGTGCTCCCACTTAATCAAATGGTTTTCTGCTAAACTTTTAACATTATGTTTGTGGGCTTGAGTCACAAAACAAGCATTCCCCCCCCCCCCCCCCCCCCCACAATTTACATTTTGAAGTTTTACAGTGTGATTTGTGCACTCAAGTACAAAATATCACACTGATATTTAATGATGTCATTTTTAGTGGCAACCACGAGCGAGACTGGCCTGGAACAGGATCGTTTTATGGAGGAATGGACTCTGGTGGAGAATGTGGCGTTTTGGCAGAATCTATGTTCTATGTTCCTAGTGAGAACAGAAATAAGTTCTGGTACTCGACAGACTACGGTATGTTCAGATTCTGCGTAGCTGACACGGAACACGATTGGAGAGAAGGGACGGACCAATATAAATTTATTGAGCATTGTCTTGCAACTGTGGACAGACAAAAACAACCATGGCTCATTTTTCTTGCACATAGAGTGTTGGGATACTCTTCTTGTGAGTATTATGCTGCAGAAGGTTCGTCTTCCGAGCCAATGGGAAAAGAAAGCCTTCAGAAACTATGGCAAAAGTACAAGGTCGATATAGCAGTATTTGGTCACGTGCATAATTATGAACGGACGTGTCCAATCTACCAGGTAACCACTCTATCACAGTCTTCAATACATTTTGGGCAAATTGCAATTTAGTTACCTGAGTTTTACACGATGTTTCAATTGGTTCCTGAATCCGTTTTTCAGCAAATTGGTTACTCCAGTTTGTCATTTAGTTGCAATGTGGTGTATAAAAATGGATGGATTGTTAGTTTTTTAATGGAATGGATGGAAAATCTAACAAGTTTCTTTTATAATTGCATAGTGCACCCTCCAACTCAACTTATTCACATTTTTACCCCATAATAAAAAATTTGTAACATCTAAAGACATTAATTAATAAACCTACAAATTCTAATTGTTTGTTTCAAAAAAACTTGAGCAAAATAATAATAATAATAATAATAAAAAAAAAAAAAAAAAAAAAAAATCTTCTCGCTCTCACTTAAAAAACATTGGGCATTTTCTTAAGTATATTATGCATTGTCCGGAAACAGTAAATTGACAAAAATTGCGCCGACAAGCCACAATTTCTTGTGCAAAAACGTTTCTCCAGCCATCAATTTTTTGATTAGAAATGACAAAGAGATCATGAAGGCAAGCACTACCAAACCCACTTGGATGGAGCAGAGAGAAAACAGTGGTCGCGAGAAGGGGGAGAAGGAACGTGGGTGGAGAGATCGCCATTTTTGGTGGTTTCCTTTGTTTTTCGACGGGCCAAAACACTGTTCCGCTCTGGATATCATATTTTATAATTTTAGTTAAATAAAATTAGTATTTTTATGAATGATATGTATTTGTCATAAGTTAAATAAAATTATTATTTTTATGATAGATATCATAATTTTTATAATTTTGATGTAATAAATAAAATGAAAATGACTGAAACACTAATCTTTGGACATATGCATGCAAATTATGTTAGTTTTTAAACATTCGTTAGGAGTTAGGGGGTGAAGTGGGAAAATTTAAATTGTGGGTTAACCATTGCAATTTTGAAAGAAGCTCGTTAGGTTTTTCATCCACTTTTGTTAGTTTTTAAACGATCCATCCATTTTTATACCACATTGCAACTAAATGACAAACTGGAGTAACCAATTTGCTGTAAAACGGATTCAGGAACCAATTGAAACATTGTGTAAAACTCAGGTAACTAAATTGCAATTTGCCCATACATTTTTGACAACCCCGTGTTTGTCTGAAACCACTGGCGAAGCCACACAAAGCCCCTTGATTTTGGAGTCGTGTCATTTTTACTACCTTGTAGGTTTATTTTAAAAAAATTGAATAGTCAAATGGGAAGATCATTTTGGGATGGAGGGAGTTATTTTTTTTATTTTATTTTTTGCAATTTTCAGCCCATTTATTTTAGGGAAAAAGTCTCTATCTCATAATTTTGACCCCCTTTTGTAAAATCCTGGTTTCGCCACTGCTTGACACCTAGTATATATATATATATATATATATATATATATCTTCTTGAATGCAGAATATCTGCACGAACGAGGAGAAGAAGTATTACAATGGAAGCTTGAACGGGACGATACATGTGGTTGCAGGCGGTGCAGGAGCAAGTCTTTCGGGTTTTATAAAAACACAAACCAAGTGGAGTATTTATCGAGACCACGATCATGGATTTGTGAAGTTGACCGCGTTTGACCATTCGAATTTGTTGTTCGAGTACAAGAAGAGCAGAGATGGCAAAGTGTATGATTCTTTCAGAATATCCAGGGATTACAGAGACATCTTGGCCTGCATTGTGGATAGTTGCCCAAGTATGACCTTAGCTCAATAATACTCGACTTCATTTCGTGCATTAAGTTGTACCACGGTTGTACATTGATGGATGCCAAAAATAGAAGGATGAACTAATAATAGCTAATGTCTTTATGGGTTCCCAAGTTCGCTAAAAAATAGAAGTATGATCAAATAAGCTAATATTTTTAGGATAATGATATGTATAGTGAAAAATCGTAGTGAGAACTTATAGTGAAACTCTGTAATCCGCTGGATTGTAATAAATCTTTGTGAACATCACTTATAAAAATTCATCCAAACGGATTACTGAGTTTTCACTATGTATATTATTGTCCATATTTTTATGGGTTCGCGAAAAATAGAAGGATGATAAAAATAAATATTTTTCTTTATACGAAAAAAATACTCCCTCCGTCCTAGAGTAAGAGTCTTACTTTCTATTTTGGTACGTCCCAGGGTAAGAGCATGTTTCCTTAAATGACAAATAATCTTTACTATTCATCACTCATTCTCTCTCATACTTCACTTTTATACTCACAATACCAATCAACTTACTATTCTCTCACACTCATTCTTTTTTTTTAATTTACTTTTACAGTCACAACACTTAAATCACTTCCACCGTTTTTTAATCTCTGTGCATTTGAGAGGTGAGATTTTTATTTTGAGACGGAAGGAGTAATATTTAATGTGATTGTAATTTGACACCATTGGTTTAAAGATGTGCGGGATGTTATATAGGGAAATGCTTATAGTGTGACAGTTTTTATAAATCACTTCCAAGTTCCAAGGTACAAAATACAAATATGGAGTACGATAAACGGTTGAATATTTGTTACTCCCTCCGTCCCAGACTAAGGTTCTTACTTTCCTTTTTAGTTTGTCTCAGACTAAGGTTTTTAGTTGTTTTATTACCTAAAATGAACTATGGGACTCACTTGTCATTCTCACAACAAAAACTCCCTACCCACTTTATCTCTCCTACTTTCTCTTACTTACTTTTGCATACTCATAACATTTACTTTTTCTTAATCTCCGTGTAAAGTCAATGAACCTTAGTCCGGGACGGAGGGAGTAGAATAAATCTGTCAATAGTATATAATCTCTTTTAAAGCAACTTGATTCAAACACGGCATCAAAAAGCTGTACTTTTTCTTTGAAGATATACCCCTTCATGCACGTTAAGGAATAATGCCTACAAAAACAAAAATCATACAGAATGTTTGTCTGATTTTAAAATTAGTTTTGTTTTGACTTTTTATGGTTAACATAAATGAAATTTGACCGAACATTGATTGATGTCTACTTATGTTAGAGAATTTAGGTTAGGGTAATTGATAATCCTGGATAATTGATCGAATTGTGATTAAATCACTTTCCGAATAAAGTATTTCGCCCCTCAATGCCTGGGTTACACGAAATCTTTATATGGGATAAGACAATCCAAACAATCTGATTCTAGGCAAAGAAAGCAGATTAAAACTCAGAGAATTGTTAGGGTTTTTCGTAAGTTTAACTGAGGCCAATGATCTGTTTATAAACAGATTACATTTAGTAGTAGTCATGACTGTTGGTTTCTAACAATCTCAATTGTTAGCCAACAGTCATGTTTATTAACAGACTGTGTCTGTTCCTTTTGGCGTGTAAAACTGGCGGTAAATTATTTGGAGTATCAACAATACCGTTTAGGTTTCGGGACCCCAACAAGGGGCGCAGCCCCTTGACCCCGCAAGGGGGCGCAGCCCCCTTGACCCCTGCTATTTTATCGTGGTCGAAAACATATTTGACTCAAAATGAGTGTGTACTCCACACTTTCCCTTACTCATATCCGAGCCTAATATGAGATCGCATTGGTCTCTAGTAAATCCAATTACATAAAATCGTTGATGACACTAAAATCACCAACAACTTAATCATTCTAGTGAAATTCTAAAATTTGTAATTGACAAATTATTAAATGACTTAACAATAGCAACTTTTAAAATTTCATTGTGATCATTAGATTGACACCAATGCTTAGTTCATTTATAATAACCATAAAAAATAAAAATGAGACTAGCTTTCTGGGACAGAAGTACTACACAAACAAAAAAAATCCAGATTCCAGAAATATTTAATATCCTTTCCACAGATTTTAGGGGGGGGGGGGGATCCTTCCGTCACAATAATAATAAGTACTCACTTCGTCTCAAAATAGATGTCGTTTTGAAAATTAATTATTGTTTAAAAATACTTGTCGTTTTACTATTTTCAATACTTTTTTGTTGTATACCGCCCTTATTAATGATAGAGAACTACTCCCTCTGGTCCATAATTAATAATACTTTTAATAACAATTTTTAGATTTTTATTAGGATCATTAATTTTGGTTTAAATTTATTGGTCAAAGTTATATTTGTTTGACCAAAAGCGACAGTTATTTTGGACCAGAGGCAGTATTACTTTGCAGAAGCATTTAATTGACTAGGTAATTGGATTACTTTAGGGGTATATGAGACTTTTTCACATGCATTAATTGTAAGCATTAGGCAAATTCTCAAAACGACATTTATTTGTCATTTGTATCTAGAAATAAAATCTTTTTTCATTCCGGGAGAAATTTTATGATATGAATAGGAAGTCTTTCCGGTGCAATGAGAACTCAAGACTTTAATGTGGAAAACTTTTCCTTCAACTGTTTACATGGTAATGGCAGTAGAATTATGAATTGGCAGCTTATAAATTAATTTCCACACCTTCCTCTTTTTGAATCCTCACACCCTTCAAGGCAATTGGTTCCCAACCCCACTTCCCTCAGGTAAGCTCTCTCTCTCTCTCTCTCTCTCTGTGTGTTTTTCTGGTCTTTGCATTTCACTTAGTGATGATACTCATTCTAATAATTTCATCCCAGATTACTGAATCTTGAACTATACCCAGTATCATATTCAATTTGTTGATCTCATTCCTTTGAAATTGAAAAAAAAAAATAAAAATGTAATCTTGCCTTGTCCTTCCAATTTTGAGCTGATGTCTGTTCTTTTAAAAGGTGAATCTTTGTGTGTATTCATCACAGATTCCTTACTCTTTAACTTAAATTATACTTGTGATTCGTCTGTTCACTTAATTTCTTTGAAGTGGAAAAAAAAAGTAAAATATAGATATAATAACAATAATAATAAATATATAGCCCTGTGCTTATTGTTTTCAGCTGATTTTTGTTCTTCAAAGATGAATCTCTGTGATACTAAAGGGATAAATTGGTTAACCTACTTGTGTGCATGTGTTTGTGTGATTCTGGTGTTTGTAGTGATGTACTCCCTCCGTTCCAACTTTAAGAGTCAAAAATTTCCCAAAAGGGTGTCCCAACTTAAGAGTCAAAATCCAAAAATTGAAAGTGGATCCTACATGTCATACTCACAACAATTATCCACTAACTCTTCTCTACCCCACTTCCTCTCTCCTACCTAACCATCAACACTCACAACACATCACATTTTTCTTAATTCTTGAACCCAAAAGTTTTTTGACTCTTAAGTTGGGACGGAGGGAGTAAGTGATAATTAAGGCCTGTTTGGTAGAGCGGCGCGTTTAAAAAGAAGTGGAGAAAAGACAGTTTTGTGCTAATTAAGCGTCTCAATGGAGAGTTTTCAACCGGAGCTTTTTGAAAATCTTGGGTAATTTTGGCCGCTCAAAATAGTAGCATCCAAAAAGAAGCTCTGTTTTAAAAAATCCCCGTTTTTAAAATTGTGCACCAGACAAGCCCTTATTATGCATATCATTTCAACCCAGACTACAAAATCTTGAATTATATACTCCATCCGTCCCCTGCAGATAGTTTCACTTTGATATTCGTGGTCAATTTGATTGAACTTTGACCAAGACTGCGTGAAAATTTACTTAACCTATTGAAATTCCCAATAATTTATATTGATAAACCATTTAGAATACTAGTATCAATAACAAATTTTACAATTTCATAAGGATTTTTTTGTATATATATGTTCGTAGTCAAAGTCAATTAAGTTGACCAAAAAAATAAAAGTCAGACTATCCTTCCAGGACATGAGTATTTTATATGGTCTCGTACTTGTTGATATACTCCCTCCGTCCCAAAATGATTTTTCTATTTGACTATTCAAACTTTTTAAGAATATGAACTCTTGCTTTACTAGTCATGTTTGTTTATGCAGTTTTAAGCTTATTTCTGATATCTAAAGTGCCCAATTGGTATTCTTGTTTGATTTTCTTGATGGATGACAAAATCTTCTTTATGTATTTAGATAATGGGTGGGTTGCGATTTTTCGGTTGGACATTGAGTACAATTTTGTGGAGTCTGGTTTGCCTTAGAGGGATAGTATCTCATGGAGATCATCCTTTATCCAAGATTGCTGTTCATAAGGCAGTTTCGGTTCTTGATGACAGAGCATATGTTAAGGCCTCTCCTACAATTCTTGGAGTTAGAGTAAGTTTGACTTATATCAAACGCCGTTTGACTTTCAGACGATGAGCACTCACGTGTTGGAATATTCATTTTGACTTATGCCTAAATTTTTCTCGTTGTCCTAGGGAGTGAATTCAGAATGGTTGACTTTAAATTTTAGCTATCCAAACCCAACGGCTGATGACTGGATTGGTGTTTTTTCTCCAGCTAATTTTAGGTAAAATTGTTCATCTTTACATTTTTCACCTTCTTAAGCTGTATTCCAATCTGTGTTATTTTCTTTAATCCCATAAAGATGTTACTTAGTCGTGTTTTCGCATTGTATTGGTTAAATGATTCTCAGTTCTTCAATCTGCATTCCTGAAAATGACAATTCTTTCCCACCAGCTCTGTGCTCTGCACCTATTAAGGTTCGTGTTTTCCGCATTTTTTTTAATGTTTTTCTAAAATTCTGAACTCTTCTTATGGCCTGATAATCGATCTTACACTTATGATGCAGTTTATATACGCAAATTATGAAAATCCCAAGTATGAAGATACAGGAAAAGGATCTCTCACGCTTCAGTTGATCAATCAAAGATCAGACTTCTCTTTTGCACTATTCACTGGTGGATTATCGAGTGTATGCCGAGACCAAATCCTCTAGAACAAACATAATTTCAAAAAAAAACAATATTCATTGACCAATATCATATTGTTTCCTTTAACAGCCAAAACTGGTGGCGGTGTCAAATGTAGTTGCTTTTTCGAACCCAAAGGCTCCTGTTTATCCTCGGTTAGCACAAGGAAAGATGTGGGATGAAGTAAGTTTGATCTCTCTCTCTCTCTCGTTTTAGCCTCTTCGTGAGCTTTCTGAGTGTTTATACCTATGTGTGGGGGGTTAAGTTAGTACTGGTTATCTTGACTGTCAGATGACTGTGACATGGACTAGCGGATATGGAATAGATGAGGCAGAGCCGTTCATTGAATGGGGTCCACGAGGAGGAAATCAGAGACGTTCACCAGCTGGAACACTAACTTTTGATCGTAGCAGCATGTGTGGTATGTGAATATTTCTCTTTGGTTCCAGAAATAACGATTCGTGTGAAATTTTATTTCTTTCTATGGGATTAAATAAGAAAGTTTTGCTCTTAAACTTCATTTCAAGAATTATTTATGGGTCACCAACAATTTCGTAATAAACTTGAATCTTGTAAATGAAATATGCAGGCGCACCTGCAAGAACTGTCGGGTGGCGTGATCCTGGATACATTCATACCAGTTTCTTGAAGGAGTTGTGGCCCAACTCAGTGTATGTTATTGAATTTTTCTACCAAATTAATCAAGATAGTTGGTTCGTAATACAAGAATTCCTTCATCACTATGCAAAGTTTGTCTAATTTTGCAGTTATAGTTACAAGCTTGGGCATAAATTATTTAACGGAACTTACATCTGGAGTCAAATACACATGTTCAAATCGTCTCCTTATCCTGGTCAAGACTCTCTACAACGTGTAGTCATTTTTGGCGACATGGGAAAGGTTTGACTTTCTTTGACTTTATGCAGAAAAATCAAAACTTTTCAAATGTGGAGCATAAAAAACATCTTTCAATTATTTGGAAGTGCAGGGTGAGGCCGATGGTTCAAACGAGTACAACAATTGGCAGCCAGGTGCACTCAACACGACCCAGCAACTAATTAACGATTTGAAGAACATCGACATAATTTTCCACATCGGAGACATATGTTACGCCAAAGGATATGTCTCACAATGGGACCAATTCACTTCTCAAATCGAACCTATTGCCTCCACAAAACCATACATGATCGCAATGTGGGTCCCACAGTAGTATTATTTTGTATTTTTATTAATTTAATTCGCGTGTTTAACGTCAACTCATGTCTGATAATTGTTGGTTTTTCTCATTTTAGGGGGAACCACGAGCGTGATTGGCCTGGAACCGGTTCTTTCTATGGTAGCATGGACTCGGGAGGAGAATGTGGAGTTTTGGCGGGGTCCATGTTTTACGTTCCTGCAGAAAACAGAGCTAAGCTCTGGTACTCGACAGACTATGGGATGTTCAGATTCTGCGTTGCTGACACGGAACAAGATTGGAGAGAAGGGACGGACCAATATAAATTCATTGAGCATTGCCTAGCAACTGTGGACCGACAAAAACAACCATGGCTTGTTTTTCTTGCGCATAGAGTATTGGGATATTCTTCATGCGAGTACTATGCTGAAGAAGGTTCATCTTCTGAGCCAATGGGTAAAGAAAGCCTTCAAAAACTTTGGCAGAAGTATAAAGTTGATATAGCTGTGTTTGGTCACGTACACAATTATGAACGGACGTGTCCAATTTACCAGGTATTCTTATAATTAGCTAATTTCTTGAAGCCATTCCTATTTTATTTTGAGTAAACTAACAAATGAACCCACGTACTATTAAATTGTTTATTTTTCTAACGGACGTTAATGACTTAACGAATAGTACAATTAAAATATTCAAATGCGACCCCTGATGGTTAAAGAGGGTGAATATAACCGGCATATCTAACAAACGTTACTCTCTTGTTCTCCACCAACCACCATTGTTATCTTCACACTCTTTAACCATTAGGGTCATATTTGAAAATGTTAATTGCATGATTCGTTAAGTTATTAACGCCCGTTAGCAAAAATTAACAATTTAACAGTAAACTGGTTACATTTGCTAATTTATTGATAGTACGCAAGTCAGTTTTGTTGTTTATGAAGCACGTAGGTTAATTTAATATTGACTGAATAGTACGAGGGTCATTTAGTAGTTTACTTGTTTTCTTTCTGTATACCATCAATTCTTGTAACATTTTCTTTATGAAACATATATTCTCTGGTACAGAATACTTGCACGAGCGATGAGAAAAACCATTATAAAGGAAGCTTAAACGGGACAATACACGTAGTTGCAGGAGGTGCAGGAGAAAGCATTTTTGATTCCACTTTTACAGATAAACCAACAAAATGGAGTATTTTTAGAGATTTCGACTATGGATTTGTAAAAATGACAGCATTTAATCATTCAAGCTTGCTTTTCGAGTACAAAAGGAGTAGTGATGGCGAAGTCTATGATTCATTCAGATTATCCCGGGATTATAGAGACATATTGGCCTGTGCAGTGGATAGTTGCCCAAGTACGACCCTCGCTAACTAATGATCGTTAAAGTCAATATATGTCATTGACCTGATGGATCGACAATGTACAAGTCAGAACAGCAGAAGAGAGATGATGAATGTTTAGGTTTAGATTATGTTATTTTTTGTTTGTCTGAACTTTTTGACAAGAAGATATAAGAAACTTTTGGTTTGAGTTAAACTGAGTAATTCAGTTGTGTAGAAATTAACATTTGTCTCAGTTTTCTTCTTTCTTTGGTACCACAAACTTATTTAACAGTTGAGGCAGAATCTTTTGTCACTTGACCTGTTGAAGTCAATATTAGTAGGCAATATCATGAGCATGGAAAAAAGATTTTCACACTTTTGGGTGGTAAAGGGGACACTGAATTTTTTAAATAAATGACAAAAACTCAAGTGAGAACAGGTATACCCGTCTCATCCATGAGACGGGTCATTCCGACCCAACACCTGCCCCATCACCCGGACTGTAAGTTAATTGCGCCCCGGAAACACACACAAAACACATAGTAAAAAGGTGTGTGGGATCGTCAAATTGACCGGCCATCTTCCTCGCTTTCAACTGTTCATTCTCGTTTTCTCTGCTCAGTAACCGTTTTTCAACTGATCGATATCATATTTCAAGTCGATTTTGAAAATCGATTAAGTTCTTCTAAGCTTTCTATTAGGTTTTGGTTCGAAGATTAGGTAAGATTTTTCGATTTTTTTCTTCATTTTTCAGTTCTATTTTACAGCATTTTTGTTTGATTTTAAGTGCGGCTCTTGCATTTTATGCTTTGTTTTGTCTTTTTTTTTTTAATTTTTTGTTTCAATTTTGCTGGATTTTGGTAACATTCTTCATTTCTAGGGCTAGAGATGTTGTTGTTTGGTTGTACTTTTTGTGCTTTTTCAATTTTATTGAGTTTTTATGTGAATTTGTTGTAGTGCATGTTGTTTATTTTGTATTTTTTGTTGTTGTTGCTGTTTTTGTTCATTTTTTTGTTGTTTTGTTGTTGCTGTTTCTGTTCATTTCTAGGGTTAGAGATGTTGTTTGGTTGTACTTTTTGTGGTTTTTCAATTATATTGTGTTTTTATATGATTTTTATTGTAGTGCATGTTGTTTATTTTGTAATTATTGTTGTTATTGCTGTTTTGGTTCATTTTTTGTTGTTTTGTTGGTGCTGTTTTAGTTCATTTCTAAGGTTAGAGATGATGTTTGTTTTTTGTTCTCTTTTTTTGTTGTATATATATGTGTTAGTATCTGATTTTTGTCTTGTAGTATTACTTTTTGGTGTGTAGGTGTTCATATGATGGTGTAATAGTCAGAATAAGATAATGTAATAGTGTTGACAGTCATTATGTAATAGTTATATATTTGTTGTTAATCATTATGTAATAGTTTAATAATGTAATATAGTATATAGTTACTTAAAGTAATATACATAACATGTAAATATAATATTGATATTATGTTAAAGTAATATTTTGTTTATAGGTGTTCATATGATGGTGTAATCGTCAGAATAAGATAATGTAATAGTGTTGACAGTCATTATGTAATAGTTATATATTTGTTAATGACGCAGGACGAAAGCGATAAGTTTCGTGATTTAGCGCACTAATCACAAAATCTCATCCAGCGATGAAACCTCAAACACAAAACCTTGGAATCCACCAAGAAAGAGAGATAAATCTCCAAGAACAAAAGTTCAATTGATAGTAAAAGTTGTTCCTAACACAATGAACTAAAGAGTATTTATACTACTAACCACTAACAAACCCTATTCTAATAAAATACTTAAACTAAACAAATAATACCAAAACTAACCCTAATTCTGCGCGTAAAACATAAAAATACAAACTCTGTAATTCCTGGCCGACATAGCGGGTGGGCGCCCGGTTACCACCAAGCGGGCGCTCAACATGGCAGAACATCAGCATTCGAAACCCAATTCCAGGCGGCCGCTTGCTTGCTATCGGGCGGGCGCTCGGTCTGTTTTGCCGGAAATCCTGTTGTCTTCTCTCCTACATCAGTCACCACTTCTTCAAAAGAACTCGACCCCGAGTTCATCTCCGATGTTTGGAAATTTCCGTCCCAGTTAAATAAATATTTTGAATAGATCCGCTCCTTAAACACAATTTGACGCAGAACGAAATTTTCAAAACAAATAATCAAACCTTCACTATTTTTTTCTCGAACTGTTGCCTTTGAAACGTGATCTTCAACCATGGACAGAAAATTATTACTAATTTTCTCTCCTTTGAAATCTTCATTCATTATTTGTAGATCTTGATTCGCGGATTTGACTGCCACTATATCTTCTCCATTTGAATCTGACTCTTTCTCTTCAATCGGATCGACGCGGTGGATATTTTCCTCTCGACTTTCTTCTTCAGCAATAGTCTTGTTATTCTGCAACAACACCTCGAACTGAGCCCGACGTTCTTCTTCAGCACGCTAAAAAACAACAGATCTGCGCGCTTCCAGTTTCTGAATTTTTGCAGTATAATGATCGGCTTTGTCAGCAAAATTTTTGGCTTCCATCCTATGTCGCTGCCTAAGCACTCGCTCTCTTGCTGCTCGATTCAGATCTCTGATTGATTTATATTTCTGCACGCGTCGATCATGCTTATCCGCTTCGTCGAGTTCTTCGTCCTCTAACGCTTGGAAATACTGTTCCTGTTGTCGAGCACGATCCAATCGAAGATTGATTTCATGAATAACTTCGTCATAAGATCTGGAACCGGAATCCCCTTCATCCCGATTTTCTGTCCCTTGAGGACGTCATCTTGGATCAACCCTGTCTCTCTCACAATGACAGTTTTGATTAGGGTTTTGACCTTGTTAAGCGGCAACCAACGCTGCAATCTGCGTTGCCAGGGAAGCGATAGCGGTGGTTACACCATCGATACCAACCTTTGTTGCCTGATCCCCCATAATACTTCAGTATGATGCAAAAGACAGGATATGGCCTGCTCTGATGCCAACTGACGCAGGAAGGAAGCGATAAGTTTCGTGATTTGCGCATTAATCACAAGATCTCATCCAGCGATGAAACCTCAATCATAAAACCTTGGAATCCACCAAGAAAGAGAGATAAATCTCCAAGAACAAAAGTCCAATTGATAGTAAAAGTTGTTCCTAACACAATGAACTAAAGAGTATTTATACTACTAACCACTAACAAACCCTAGTCTAATAAAATACTTAAACTAAACAAATAATACCAAAACTAACCCTAATTCTGCGCGTAAAACATAAAAATACGAACTCTGTAATTCCTGTCCGACATAGCGGGCGGGTGCCCAGTTACCACCAGGCGGGCGCTCAACATGGCAGAACATCAGACATTCGAAAACCAATTCCAGGTGGCCGCTTACTTGCTATCGGGCGGGCGCTCGGTCTGTTTTGCCGGAAATCCTGCTCTCTTCTCTCCTACATCAGTTAATGTAATGTTTTTTACTACTAAAAATTTGTTTTGTTGTTTTTTAATGGATATATAATGAAGCGTAAAGATAAATAGTTTAGGAAAGGGCAGAGGAGTTCGTCAAGGATTTCGTCTATTTTTAATAGAAAGAACACGAAACAAACAGGCCCAATTTATCTTGATGTTAGCTCAGATTCTGATCAATCAACTCCATCTCCTCAACTATGTATGTTTTTATTAAGCATTATTTAGTAAATTATGATTAGTTAACTTTTTATTCTGATTATATTTCTACTATATTGACAGTTACTCGGATGGAAAGAGGATTGGTTGATTATAGTTCTGAAGATGATGATAAAAATACATCAATGGATAGAGCTTTGGTTCTTTATGGACCTGTTCCTCAAGCAGTTGTTAAAGGGGATATTGGGCAGGATACTGATGGATTAAAACAGAGTGATGAAAAAGATATTTGTAAGGATACTGATGTAGTAAAAGAGAGTGATGAACCTGTTCGTCAAGCAGTTGTTGAAGGTGATATTGGGGAGGATACCGATGGATTAAAACAGAGTGATGGACTAAAACAGAGTGATGAACCTGTTCGTCAAGCAATTGTAATACTTAATACAGGAAAAGGTAATATCTCATTACATCATGTGTAATAGTTGAACTAAACTAATGTAATAGTTAATAAATAATAATGTAATACTTAATACAGAAAAAGGTAACATCTAGTAATATTAATTCTAAAACAATCTAACATTTGGTGTTTTTGAACCAAATTCCCTTGGCTGATCATTTCTGTTAACATGGGTTTCTGTACTCTTATTTCCTCCTTTTTCGATAGCCCCTTTGATCTTTTTTTTTCCATCCTTTAGTGACTGAACGAGCTGGATCTAAAGTTAAATTTGATGTAGATGAAACATGTGAACCTGAAGTTTCTTCTTGTTCTTGTCGATTGCTCAATGAAGAAACAACAATGCATAGATCTTCGTAAGCGTCATCAACTTTTTTCTTGCTGCTTCACTGTCTTGGCACTTCAAAAGTAGATTATAGAACTTTCTTGACATTTCATGCCGCCATGGAATCAAACTGTTATTCCTGTCAAAATTTTCCAAGGTGTGGAATTTATCCCAAACTGATGATTTTGCAATTTTTGTCCATCTTTTCAGTATATACTTTTCCGGTATCTTGATACGATCATTATGATAGAGGACTTTCAATATATGCCTACACAAAATACCACATTCTTCAATTTTTTTACAATTGCAACTCACAAAGTCAGTCTTTGGATCCATCATGACATATCTTGTATGTCCAGAACCATCAAGTCCGCAAATCTCATATTTTTGCAGCACTTCATCAACATCCATAAGAGTACATTTTCTTGTAAGTGCTAGAATGAATTTTTTTTCAAAACGTTGAAAGACAGATAAAGTGTATACCTCTGAAGCGTGCTTAAGCAATCCTGTTAATAGAAGTGTAGACGTTTGAATTGATCTTGCAGTTTTGAATTCATCTTGTTCTTCTGTCTTCCTCCAATTTTCTAATATACTTTTAAAAATTGAATGAAATTCTACAAGGGTATAGAACCGCTAGGGGGGGGTGAATAGCGGTCCAAAACTTTTTCGAAAATACCCTTAAAATCAACCGAGTACTTATCAGTTTGGCCAACTGCGGTTCAAAGCACAAGAACCGAACTGATAAAATGCACAGCGGAGTTTGCGGTTTGGCCAAATAGGTTAGTTAAAGAGTTGTGAGGTATGACTCAGGTTGAGAAAACACTATGATGCAACTGAATAGTTAAACTTAAAGTTCAAAGGAAAACACAATTCATCTTTCAAGTCATTTCGTATATGGAGACAAGTTAAAAGACCACAAACAAGAAATATAAATATCAAGACAGAAAATAAAGATCAAACACACAAATTGAAGAGGTTCGTTCTTAAATGAACTACGTCCTCTACCTAGATTGTTAGTCTAGGATTTTCTAATAGCTATGAGACTTGTATTAATTTAGAGGAGGTTTTACAAGATGAATCTAAACTCTAAACAATAAGTCTAACCTAAGCTATAATAACAACCGGTGTTTTCGAAGTATATAATCTATGTGATCATATAAATCGGGTGTGTGTGTGAAAAGAAATAAAATGCTCTAAGTATCTAAATGATGGTTGAGCAAATGAAAGTCTTTTGGTGTAAAGGCTGAATATGAAAGGTTGTTAGGCTTGAAGCTTTGATGAAGAAAACTGGGTTTGCTATGGAGATGGTTTGAAGATATGAATATCTAGGTTTGAATCTTCAAAGCAAACTTGAACACTTGGGAATGAATCTCTTGAAGCTCAGCAACCTTCATTGTTGAATAATGGAGGCTATTTATAGGCAGAGCACCCTTGTGACCGTTAGGTAAAGATTTGAATCAAATCTGAAGGGTACAGTGCTGTAGAAATCCCATTGGTTGAGCTGTCATTTTCGTCCTTAGTTTTGTCTTGTAGTCCTAGGTAGTTGTTGCACCACTACCTGACATTTGTCCTTTGTTGCAGAAAGGACTAACGGTAAATAATTCAAACTGATAGACAAACCGACAATCCTTACAGAAACTCCAAGTTAACTTAGAGTTATTTTGACATGACATAACAACATCCTTTTACGGTTAAAAAGGGAATGTTTGTCTAAGGAATAAATGACATATCTTTAATTCTTCAATAACTGCTTTGCGGTTTCACCAAGCATATGGGCGGTTTGAAGAATGATCTTGATGGGCGGTTTCATCAAACATGCAAACTGCAGTTTGATGAAAACTGAAGGGCTCCATGCTGGCGGTCTCAAGATAACGGCTTGAAGCACTAAACCGCTAATGATACAACCGAACTATACTCAACCTAGACAATCAAAAATCTAGAAATGGACTTATCTAAAAATTGAAGTAGAACTTCATTACATGCGGTCCTAAAGTCCATAAAAAGACATGTGGCATGGATCAATCAAATTAAGGTGGGTGTACTAACAATGAATCCTAACAATCTCCCCCTATTTGATTGATGTCATTACCACACTATGATAATAGCAAAACATTATACTTGGTAAGAACATGTCCGAAATAAATTTCATGAAATTGCATGTCCCAAGTCAATGCACACACTATGCTAGATCATAGATTTCTAATCTATCAAAAACAAAGGAAATGAAGAAAAGATAGAAAAGAAATACATTCAGATGCATATAGAATGATATGATTTTGAGAATCAGAAATGCATGTTTAAACTGAATGTTTAAAACACAATGCACTTAAAAGTATTTTCATGATGAATGTAGTGCATGAGGTTTTAAGAAATGCAAGCATTGTTTCACAAACAAGCAGTTTGAATAAACAAAGTTTTGGAAACAGAATGCTATGCAGTCATTCTCATTATAATTCAATCATAAAGGATAGTAACTTACAATGTATGAATTATAAGAGACATCAAAAAGAAAGACTAAGAAATGAAATCTAGTCTACTTCATCTGCAACAGAACCCCTTGCAGCGGCAGCATCATCTGCGGTTTGGTTCTGATCGGTTTGAGCGTCTTGAGCAGCTTGTTCTTCTGCGGCTTGAGCATTAACAGCAGGGGCGGTTTGATCATCATTCCTAGAACTGGAGCCACGGGCAGCTTCAAAAACAAATTCAGCTGCACAAAGCCAAACTTCAGTCGGTTCATCAATCTTTAATTCAATTGCAGCGGCTTGCTTGACAAGTTTCCCGGTTTTATGCAGGATAAGCTCAGAAGAATCAAACGCATGCTGGGCCAAAATGTCAAGTTTCTCAACAACAGATTGAAGTGATGCATCAACGGCTTGAAACTTTAAGTTGCAAATATCATTGTTGGTTCTGAAAAGATCTTGAAGAGCCAGTTGATTTTCCAAAATGAAGTTCAATCTCTCATCTAATTGTTGTTGTCTTGATCTATCATCAAATCTCTCATTCACTCTCTCCCCCATAATGGCATCAAGATCAGTTTGTATAGTGAGGAGATGAGTGTCAAACCGAGAAGTGGCGGTTTGCTGATGAACTTGAATATTCCTAACCGCATCTATTAAATCGGCGGTTGTAGCATGAAGAGGTAGAATTGGATAGGAAGGAATTAAAGAGGGCGGTTCATCAGAAGGAGTGTAGTCAGGGATGTGCTCATCACTAGCAGTATCATCATCAGAAATTGGGATGGCATCATCAGACTGATGGGATGAAGAAGGCATTTTGGCTTTGCCTTTTAAAAGAATGTGTGCCTCTTCTAAAGTTTCACCCATAGACACCCTAATGGCGGTTTCAAATTCTATGGGATCAAAAGGAAGGAAAAAATAATAAGGAAAATTTTTGGTTTGAGGAGGAGGAGGAGGAGGAGGGGCATCATATCTCATATAGTCATCATAGAGAAAGATGGAAGGAGAAGGCACAATGAATATTCTATAGAGATTGGGAATGCAAAGACAATTAAAGAATAGAAAGAATTGGGAGGCAAGAGTGGGATCCATGAGTACCTGATAGGCAATCTCTCCCATCAACTATTCTGCAACTGAAAGAATTATATTCTCAACTGCTGCTTCCATATCATCCTTGGGAAAAATAGCATAAGGATTAGGGCGACCAGCCTTCAAGAATCTGTCTTCGGCTTTGGCGGTGGCACGAGCATGGGCTCCAGCCCTTCTTTCCCTAGAGGTTTCAGTCTTGAACCGCTTCAGATATCTTGCTAAGTCAGCAGCATTCCTTCTTTTCTTTGTCTTCGGTTTTATGATTGAAACCGATGTCTGTGGAGATAGTTGAACTGGTGGCTGATAGAGAGGTTGAGCTTGAGTAATAGCCAGCGGTTGAACAGAAGGAAGAGGTTGAACCGAAAATGTAGAAACCGAAGGTTGAGCAGTTGAGAGAACTGGTGATGGTTGAACCGCTGCAGCATATGGTAAGTCTGGAGATGAAGATGGAGTATGTTCTGGTGAATCAAAGTTCAGTTTTCTCTTGAGTGTTGGAGGTGAGTCCTCAATCATCATAGGATCTATGCCTGCCTTCATCAATTCATCCCTTTTTCTTAGTTCCTTAGCAAATGAGCCTTCATGAGGTGAATGGTCTCTTTTGTAATCAGCCTCACTGAAGTCTACAGCTCCTGGTGGCCTTGACTGCCAATGTTCCACGAAATCACTTTTCTTCACCAACTTTCTTTTCTTCTTTGGCGGTTGAACCTCAAGGATTTCAATGTCTTGCTCACGTTCACCAAGTGCCTCAGACGCATCAGTCTGCTCAGGCATAGCCGCAGCCTCAAATTCTTCGGTTTGCTTAGGCTGTACCGCAACCTCAGACACTTCGGTCTGCTCAGGTCGAACCGCAGCCTCAGACTCTTCGGTCTGCTCAGGCTCGGTTTGATTAGAAGGTTTAAGGTTGGGAAAGGATTTATAAATCTCAGCCAACTGTTCTTCAGAGAACTGAACAGAGGGCGGTTTAGAGGTTGAAGGTTTAGGAGGAGAGGAGATAGGAAGGAAAAGATGAGGTGAAGGAATGAGTTCAGGAATGGATTTGGCTTTGGCAGCTTTGAGAGAGGCGGCATCCATAGCAAAGTTAAGGGATTTCTCCACATTCTGATGTAATGGAGAGAGGGGTTTAATTTGAGGTTTGGGAATTGAGGGTTTAGAAGTGATAGGTTTGGAGAGAGTAGGTGATAGTCTGATAGGGGGAAAAGAGGTTGAAGAAGATGAAGGTTTTGATGACGGTTTGGATGAGGGTTTAGGGGGCGGTTTGGATAGGTCTGCTTTTGTAATTATTGAAGGGATTTGAGAGGTTCCCTTTCTCTTCCTTGGAGCAGCGGTTTCCTTGGGACGAGCCGCAGGTTTAGACCGAACTGCAGGCTCCCCCTCAACCGCAGACTCCCCCTCAGCCTGTACCGCGGTCTGGGCAAGATGGCTTAAACCTAATTTGTTCAAAGTAGCCGTCTGACCTTCATTTCTTAACATCGTAGCATGGGCCTGATCAGCAATGGCACCAGCATACGGTATCCCAGACTTGTTGAGCCGAGCCTCAGGAAATGGTCCACGTTCGGCTTCAGGAAAAGGGTCCTCATTCCAAACTGCCTGTGCATACCGCCATCCAAATGCGGTTCTGAAGGCATCAAGCTTTGATAATCCAAAAATAGATTTCTCAATTGGATCCAACCAATAGTCTTTGTTATCTGAACTGAATTTGAAGATATCCACATCTTGATGCAAGAACTTGGTCAGAAGCCTGCAGTGGGTCCTGATCTTAGACTTCCCAGCGGCTTTAGCGGCATGGAGGCGGTTTAGAGCATTGATGATCTCCTTCATCACAACTTTGGGCCAGTGCAGTTTCTTCCCTTTAAGAATTGCCACGCAGTAAGCATACTGTTCACTTGTAAAGTTATTGTGGTTCCCATTTTTGCACATGACACCAGAGTCAACCAATTCACATAGATGAGCCATCACTTCTCCAAAGTCCTTTTTGGAGGAATTCTTGGTGGAGAAAGAATTAACTCCAATTAACTCCATAGTTGTATTGCTCAAAACCTTCGGTTTAATCCCCAAAACACCAAAATTCTCGAGTCCTGCTAGGACTGCAATTTTGGAGGCGGTTAAGATCACTTCTTTGCCACAGACGGTGGACTTGATAGCATCCTCATACTTCACCTGACCTGTTTCTAGGTCTCTGATTTGTTCTCCCCTAACATCCAACAAAGCTGCATTAGTAGCAATCCCATTTTCAAAGAATTCAACGCAGATGATTGTAACAAACTGCGGTTCATCCATAAGGAACAGAGGGAGCAGCTTCGCATCACTCAGCAGTTTGAGGAGCTTCCTTCCAACTGCATCTTGTTTAACTTCCTCTTCTAGTATCCTAGAACCGGGTATAAAGTTTGAAGAATCCTGAAAAAAATATTCTAAATCAGAAATGGCTTAAAGAATGATAGTTTGAATTCTTAAGTAAACCGCGGTTTGATTAAGTCTTACAAACTATATCAAGGAATTCTAACAATGAAAACATGCGGTTCAAGGAGAGTAAGGGTAAAAATGTAAAAACAAATAAATAAGTGAACAGTAAAGATAAAACGGATCAAAGAGGGAAAATTTTGAAAAAAAATTTGAATGCACGAAGAACAGAGTATGAATATGCAAAACAAAAAGTTAACCAAAATGTGAAAGAATTATACCAAAACGATCACAAATGGCAGATTCTAACAAAGTTCTAAATAAACTAAGACAAATAACATCATTAGAACCCAGAATCTGCAAATATGCGCAAGAACACCAAATAACCCAAAAATCGATTTTGCCCAAGAATTGAACACAAATCACAACATAAAGTAATCAAACAGTATATATATGACAATCCGAGTTCAGGCCAACCAAACATTCGAAGAAAAAGCATAAAATGATCAAAGGAAGATGAACAATCTTTTAAGCTACAACAATGGCGGACAAATGAAATAAACTGAGTTAGGGTTCAGAAATTCATACCATATCAGGCTTCGAAGGTTTGGAAGATGTAGAAGTAGAAGCAAGATCGATTGATTTCTTTGGTGCCATTAAAAAAAAATTGTTTAAGTAAGAAAATTTTGAGTGAGAACAGAGAGTGGAGAGTGTGAGCAGAGGAGAGAGAAGGTTTTGCTAAAAAGAGTAAGAAGTTAAAAGTTAAATTAAAAAATGGTTTGTCTTTTATACTCAATTAACCACCTCGGGTAGTGGAGCGACCTTTACGGCGGAAGGAAACTTAACCGTCAGCGTACCTGTCGATTCGCATTCAATGCGGCAGAGATAATTGCAAGAAGGTCCTTAAAGAATGAAGTGACATAAAGTAGGGACTAAAATGCAATTTCATACCTGAGCGGTTTGAGTAAACCGACTTACCTTTTCCTCATTCTCGGTTTTGATGAAACCGATATCTCTCAGATCTGTATTCGGTTTCAGTAGAGAAAAACCGAGTCCTTGCTTTGACAATTCGGTTTGGATCAAACTGAGGTTGCTCTTCTTGACTTTTCGATTTGAGTCGAATCTTTAGCCGAACCATTATTGTTGCGGTTTCGTCGATTGAACCGCAAGCTATTTGCATTTTCTTAATAGAGCCAAAATACTTAACAAAAATCATTAGAACAAAAAAAAATAGGCATGAATTATATTAAGTAAGTTCCAGCATACCCATTTCTCCTCGTAAATGAAAGAACCTAGAATTTTCAATCGGTTTGGTGAGAATATCTGCAATTTGATCATCGGTTCCCACCTTTGCTAGAAAAATGTTCTTCTTTTCAACATGATCTTTGAGGAAATGATATCTTATGTCAATGTGCTTGGTTTTAGAATGTTGTACTGGATTGTTGGAGATTGATATTGCTGCGGTACTATCATAGTAGATAGGGCAGTTTTTCTCAAATACTTCATAGTCTTCCAACTGCTGTTTCATCCAGAGAATTTGAGAGCAACAGCTTCCAGCTGCTATGTATTCAGCTTCAGCGGTTGAGACTGAAACAGATGCTTGTTTCTTGCTGAACCATGATACAAGCCGAGATCCAAGGAACTGACATGTACCACTAGTGCTCTTTCTATCAATCTTACATGCTGCAAAGTCAGCATCTGAATAACCTAACAAATCAAATAAAGATTCTTTGGAGTACCAAAGTCCAAGGTTAACAGAGCCACATAAATATCTAATAATACGTTTAACTGCTATAAGATGAGATTCTCTAGGGTCAGCTTGAAATCTAGCACAAACACACACACTGAACATTATATCTGGCCTACTTGCAGTTAAGTAAAGAAGAGAGCCAATCATACCTCGATAGAGTGTCTAATTCACTTTCTTACCTTGTTCATCTCGATCCAAACTGCAGGCCTTTTGCATTGGGGTATCAACTGGCTTAGCGGTTTCAAGCCCAAATTTCTTGATCAAGTCTTTGGTATATTTGGATTGGTTGATAGAGATTCCATCATGACATTGCTTGATTTGGAGTCCAAGAAAGAATGTCAACTCTCCCATCATACTCATCTCAAATTTACCTTTCATAAGCTTCTCAAACTTAACACACATAGTTTCATTAGTAAAACCGAAAATAATATCATCAACATATATTTGAACTAATAATGAATGACCTTTGTGTTTAGCAATAAATAAGGTTGTATCAATTTTACCTCTAGAGAAGCCTTGTTCAATAAGAAATTTAGATAGAGTGTCATACCATGCTCTTGGAGCTTGTTTGAGTCCATACAAGGCCTTCTTGAGCTTGAAGACATGATTAAGATATTTGTTGTCTTCAAATCCTGGCGGTTGAGCTACATAAACTTCTTCTTGTAGTTCACCATTCATAAATGCACTCTTCACATCCATTTGATATAACTTGAATTTCTTGAAGGAGGCATAGACCAGGAAGAATCTAATGGCTTCAAGTCTGGCTACAGGGGCAAAGGTTTCATCATAATCAATTCCTTCTTCTTGCCTATAACCTTGAGCTACCAACCTTGCTTTGTTTCTTGTTATAGTACCATTTTCATCCATCTTATTTCTGTATACCCATTTTGTTCCAATTACAGTGTGATCTCTGGGCCTTGGAACTAGAGTCCAAACTCTGCATCTTTCAAACTGATTAAGCTCTTCTTGCATTGCATCTACCCAACTTGGATCACTTAGAGCTTCATCTACCTTCTTCGGTTCCATCTGAGATAACAGTGCGGTTGAGAACAAACTGTGGTTATCTCTATGAGTTAAGCTTCCTCTTGTTTGAACACCAGAACTGATAGGACCTATAACATTGGTTGTTGGATGGTCTCTATGCTCATTGATTTCTGGAAGGAGGTATTCATGAACCACTATTTCTTGAATATTTTCTAGAGAAGGCTCTTCTTGATATTCATTGAAATCTTCATTGAAGGTGATGTTTGGAACTGGATCAACGGTTTGAATGGGATCAGAAGAGTGCGGTTCTACAACAACACATTCGGTTTGGTTTGGAGCGGCTGGAGAACCTGATGGAGCGGTTTGAGTAGGTTGGTCATTTGCGGTTGCATGATTAGGGTAAGATGTACCTGTCTCAAAACCACTAAAATCATCAGCAACATTTGGAGCCATATGTGGCTCAAGAAGATCATGTTCATCAAATGTAACATGGACTGACTCTACAATTTTTAATGAAGTTTTATTGAAACAACGAAAAGCTTTAGAGTGTTTTGAATAACCAACAAAAATACCTTCATCGGCTTTAGCATCAAATTTACCTCGATGCTCTCTGCCATTGTATAAGATGTAGCATTTGCATCCAAATATTTTAAGAAGGCAATGTTGGGTGATCTGCCTCTCCACAATTCATAAGGAGTCTTGTTGTGAACTTTGATGATTAGGGAGCGGTTCTGGGTGAAACATGCGGTATTGACAGCTTCGGCCCAGAAGTATTTGGGAAGCTTTGCTTCTGCAATCATGGTCTTCCCGGCTTCAATCAAAGTCCTGTTCTTTCTTTCTACAACTCCATTCTGTTGTGGAACTCCAGCGGCAGAGAAATTATGATCAATTCCATGATCATCACAATATTGGGCAACACCATTGTTTGTAAATTCGGTTCCATTATCTGAACGCACGGCAACAATGTCATCCAATTTCTGAGTTTGGAGCTGTCTAAATAGAGCGGTTACGATGCCATAAGTATCATCTTTTGATGCTATCATTTCCACCCATGTATATCTTGAAAAGTCATCAACAACCACCAAAGTATAGCGGTTTCCTCCTATACTGGCGGTTGGGACAGGTCCAAATAAATCCATGTGAAGCAGTTGTAAGCAGCGGTTCGTTGAAGATGCGGTTTTGCTTGGAAAGACTGTTTGGGCTGCTTACCAAGCTGGCATGCTTTACATTTTTTATCATGATGGTCAGCCACTTTGGGTAGTCCTTTGACAAGACCATCCCTTTGCAGTTTTGCTAGATACTTGAAGTTCAAGTGGCTGAGCCGCTTATGCCATAACCAGCTGCTTTCACTAACATTTTTTGCTACAAAACAGAGGTCAGCAATAGAAACAATATTGCTTAAATCTATCATATATACATCACCTGTTTTGTTGCCAGTCAGTAGAGTAACTCCGGAAGTTGCATCTTTGATGAAACAATTAGTTGAAGTAAAGTTGCAGTTCATTCCTTTGTCACAAAACTGAGATATGGAGAGAAGGTTGTGCTTGAGTCCTTCTACTAGTGACACATTTTCAATGGTCACTTTTCCTCGTTTGATTGCTCCATATCCTACTGTTTCTCCTTTTTTGTTGTTTACCAAACACTACTGGGGGACCTTTCATTTGGATGAAACTGCAGAGTAGTTCGGAATCTCCAGTCATGTGTCGTGAGCATCCACTATCCAAATACCAGAGATCCTTCTTCTTCTTAGCGGTTCCATCCATAAAACATGAAATCTGTAAAATAAACATGAAAGGTTTTTGGTCCCCCTTATTCCTTGTCCTAGGGTTAGCAGCTTTTTGGGGACCCACACCTGTTTGACCTTAGGATTTTTACGTCCCTTGGCATTGGTGTGAATCTTAAAAGACAATGACCAGCACTATGACCAAAATCAGCACAAATAGCACAATGAATAAATCCAGGTTTTTAGTTGCGGTTTTACAAACCCTTTACTGACCTTCGGTTTCTCATGTTTTACTGGGTCAGCGGTTTTGGCTTTAACAAAGATTACCTTCTTGAGCTCAACCTTCCTCTTAGGTGCGGCTTTAGGGAAATGATAGGAATTTCCTTAAAACCGACTAGGAGCGGTTTCATCACTCAATACTTCCTTGGTTGCCTCAGCCGCTATGGATTTCTCTTTCCACTTTGAATCTCTCCCAGTCTGGTTTTTAGGGTACTCAAAGAAATAATTTTGCCTTTTAATTTCTTGTTTTGAGCCCTTTTTACCAGCATGATTAACCTTAGGAATTTCTTTGGTTTGTCAGTAGGTTTCACACCACCTTCGGCACAGAAACAAGGACACTTACACCCATCATCGGTTTTTAACCCCAATCCACTTTTATCCGAAGTAGAAATTTGTGAATTTAGGATTTGTTCCACGGTGACACCCAGACTTAGTCCATACATCGGTCACTTTTTGAGGTCATCCCCTTGTACGGTAAGCTCATGGATTTGGGTGAGAAGTACCTCGGTTCTGTCCTTCAGATAGCGTTTTCATCCACAATAGTAGATATCCCAGCAATTTGGAGCTTGAGGTTTTCAATTTCCTCCTTGTGGGATTTACATACACGTTGGGATTCTTCAAGTTCCGCAGCCATTAGTTATATGCCTTTTTAAGCACAGTGTGTTGTTGACATATAATATTAGCACGTTCTAGTACCTGGTCATCATGACTTTGGTCTGCTTGAACCTCAGGAGTGTAGTTTGGTGTTGTAGGAGCTGTGCTTAATCTCAGCCTCAGGAGTCTTAGGTGAAACTGACTTCATTTGTTGATTTGGCAG
>JAOWBW010001827.1:185178-216817 GCA_026119855.1 Campanula takesimana
AGGGCGGAGCTGGAGGCTTACCTATTGGTGAAAGTGAGTTGGGAGTGAATTGTACTTTTATCCTTTCACTTCCTAGAGATTTTAATTTTCTTTTTCTTTTTCGTTTAAATATAATCACCTAGTTGTATAGTTTTCATTTTATTTTATTTTTGGTTGAGAAAAAAAAAATACTAGTGCAATATCGGACCCGGATCTATTGTCTATGACTTCTTAACTTTTCTCTTTTGTATTCATCACATACCTCATCACAATATTAAGGGTAATTTCTCACTACTTAAATGTTAAAATTTAATTTATTTTTATTATATTAATACTCTATTTATTCACAAATAAGTGCCGTGCTTTCTCTTTTAATATCTCTTAAAATATGTT
This sequence comes from Campanula takesimana, assembly GCA_026119855.1. NCBI lineage: Eukaryota > Viridiplantae > Streptophyta > Magnoliopsida > Asterales > Campanulaceae > Campanula > Campanula takesimana. The sequence goes on from JAOWBW010001827.1 coordinate 185,551, forward strand.
TTCAAATAAAGAAAAAAGTCACAATGTATTTTTATTACTATATAATTAATGTGTAAATAAATAAAATTTATTTTTTAAATCTTTGGAATAAAAAAGAAAGCAATATCTAAGAATATATGGCAAAGGGAGTATGAGTATTAGTGTACATGAGTGGCCCTTAAATGAATTTGAGAAGGCACACGTTGTAATTGAATAAACAGATTATACCTTTGGGATAAATCATTGATGATCTATGTTTGACTCTCACTTGGACTTGGTGGACTATTGAAATTATTTATCTTTCCTTATACTATAGCCAACTTTTTTTTTTCTTTTTTTTTTTGAGAAAACCGATTTTTTTATTTTGTAGCCTTATTATATAATGTTTGAAATTGACATTGATGCACGAAGACTCTGTCTTTATATAAAAACGTAATATTTATTTTAAAATATAATTAAAAAAAAAAGATATGACATTTTATTACTAGACGGAAAAAATGCATGATTAGGAAACTCAGATCCTAAGATTTTCTAGATAGGCTTGACATCAAAGCACGGATTTCGAACCGCTCCATCGAGCGGTTAGCTCCACCCCGGTTCACCAAATGGTGGAGATTAGAGCCACCTCATTTTTTTTTTTCGACGGATGAGATGTGTCCGAGCTCGGTAGGACCCACAAAAAATTGAAATCATTTTAGCCGCACAGATGATGAACTCACCTATATGGTCTTGATCAGAGCCGTTGGGTGGAGTGGTGGAGCTAATTTGGGTGGAGCGGTTCCGGGTCCATGAAAGCACACTAATAATTCACATTGGTTGAAACCTTAGCATAATGAGTAGCAAGTTTCAAACTAGTGCCTTTTCCAATTTCGCAAACTATTGTTAGCACTATTACTTTGGATAACATTTTCACCTTTCCAAGTGATGCTTATTTTCAAGATCAACTTAAAATTTCAAAGGGCACTTGTATTGATGGAAGAAAGAACAATCTTGAGGGAGACAGACAAGTGCGTTACAATAATTCATGTTAATCGCAAAAATCAATCCATGTCGATGACTTTTATAAGCCAATCGGAATATGGAATGAATTTATTTCAATGATGTTGATGATTCCTTGATTGATTGGATCTTCCTTTTGTTGATCTGTCTCACGGCAAGTGTTGTGTTTTTTGCAAAAGTGACATGCGTACTTTGCGCAATATATCAATTTGACTCGCGTACTTTGGAAACATCAAATGTGGGTTGCGTACTTAATGTTTTGAAAATTTTGATACCACTTTTTCTAACACCCGTTAAAAACATAACGGGACATTTCATATAAGGAGTAAAAGTGTAACGAATAAAACTTAAAGTGCTAAAATAAAAAAATACCATCTAAACATCTCTCTTTAGTCCGTGACTCCGTTGTTCTTTCCCATTAACAACCTGCGCAGACGGTGTCGTCTCTGAGCGTGACTAGTGCGGCCGAAGTCGGAGATGGTGGTCGAACAGTGGCAGGGGATGCACTATTGTTTGCCGGAGTTTGATGGATGACCGGAGTTCGATGGAGAGAGAAACCAGATTGTTTTTAGTTGTTGGCCGGAGTTGTAGATCTGGCCGGAAAATTTGATTTTTGCAACGAAGTGTATGGGAGGGGAGGGGAGGGAAGGGGTAGCCAGAGAGGGTGAAGTCGATGAGAGGTCGCCGGAGTAGGTGGAGGGGAGATGTAGCCGGAGATGGGAGGGTAGAGAAAGAGATGGAGAGATTGTACGTGTTTTTTTCGGGTTTGCCGGGCGTTGGAGAGTGGTCGGAGGGATTCGCCGGAGGTGTGGAGGAGGGTCGTCGGAGATCGGATGAGAAAGAGAGAATGTGTGTGTGTTTTACTGTGTGTGTTTCACTGTGCGTGTGAGGAGGGAGGGAGGGGGATGGGTTTTGTTTGAAGCTGGGGGTAGTCTTGGCATTTTTAAAAGTTATAATCTCTTAAATTTTACTTCTTACAGTTTTACCCCTTATATGGAATGTCCCGTTATGTTTTTAACGGGTGTTAAAAATGGTATCAAAATTTTCAAAACATCAAGTACGCAACCCACATATTATGTTTCCAAAGTACGCGAGTCAAATTGATAAATTGCACAAAGTACACATGTCACTTTTGCAAAAAACTCAAAAAATATTATGATAACAGAAATGATGCGCAGTTCATCGTCAATTGCTAACAGAAATAAATTGAATTTACGGGCTTTTGCCGACTTTTGTGAAAGCTTATAGTACAAGGTTGAGTTGTGTGTCAGAATAAAGTCAGAGTTTGTGTTTTAGCAGCAAGTTTCTGGGATTTTTCTCAACATATTAGTTCATTTACTTGCTGATAAGCAGCATAAAGTCAAAGAAGAAATACAAGTTTGCCTTGACATAGGTTAAAAAATGGCATTAAGATTTTAAAACATTATAATTATAATAAATCCAAGTCAATATGTGGAAGTGTACCTCCCTTTTTTCTTTTCTTAAGTCAGAGCCATGTCACCACTTAGTTAACTTTCTTCATATGCACTGATAACATGAGCGACGTTGACATGACGCTGACGCTTGACAGTTTCGTTAATTTTTTTATGCTGAAAATATTTAAAGTAGTACATTGCATTATATTGACAGTATTGAGAACGTTGCGTTATTCGTAATTTTGAGTACAATAGCATGAAATAAACAGCAAACTCAAAAGGAAATTGTCAAATATGAGAACAATTAATTTGCCAGTGAGAAATTCATTAATTAATACATATTAACATTGTGCCATATATTGGCTACAAGAACAACAACATTTCATCTTTATTGTGACACCTCTACAGAAGCTCAGTTCAGTCCAAAATCAAGCACTATAACCTCTGTTTGCAGGATTCCACTGTCCCAAATTATACCCTTTACATGCCTCCTTAGTAGCCTCCTCCGCAGCTGACATGGTAACACCATTGTTGCACACATTAGCGAACGCTCGCATGTATTTCATGCCATAAGAAGTCAATATCCCGCAGTGTGTCTCAAACGTACGAACCTGAGGTCAAAAGTCAACTATAAATAACCCCACAAAACCGAATTCTCAAAAAAAAAAAAAAAAAAAAAAAGGTACAAGGAAAGAAGATTATGTTTACCATAGATTTAAGGCATCCCCAATCATCAACAACCGGCAAACCTTGATCTCTTATGTGACTAATGATGGAATTACCCTTTTCTTGACCAAATAAAAGCGCGCCAATCTTGCCAATGCTGCTGGCCAAATGTGCCCTGTGATTCTTTATATCTGTAATCTGAGTTAGAAGTTGTGCCTTCTCTTCTGATCCATCAGTTAATCTATTGTACTGTAAAACAATAGTTATACATTACAAGTTTGTCATTTAAATTACTCTCAAAACCCAACAATAATACCCCTTCCGTCCCAAAATAAATGTTCGAACTTGTTCATGACGAATTACCTTTTCCTGGAGATAAATGAGATCAGCCTCTCTTTGGTCAATACCAGTCATTACTCTGTGTTGAAGTTATGAGATGACTCTGCAGAGGAATTTTTAGCGGAAAAAGCCTTGATAAAGATAAAGTTTTTCAGATTTCAATCCTTTCGTTCCATACTCCATCACGTGCGATCCCATTATATGATGATGATTGTAAGTCCTCTTCTTTACCTATACGAAATACATGTTCAACTTCACCAAAAATGTTGAAAAATTTAAATTACCAAGACGGCCATGTAAAATGGAACTTATTTTTAATACTAACATTTTTGTATTGTTGTCCTAGTGTCTCTATTTTCAAGTCGTGCGTCTCACTGCAGGGGAGCCAAATTTACACAAAAAACACGACGTAGTTAGAACTTCGATGCAGATCCAGAGAGAGAGTGGGAGAAGACATATACATATACATATACCTGTCCTCTAACCATGCCACACTGAACAAGTCTCCTAAGCAAACATTGTACTCATGAGGTGGAGCAAATTTATCATATGGGCAGTATGTACCATAGCTATTCTCGTATGCATTTGATGCTGTCATGGCGTATATATTAAGGTCTTCCGACAATAAACCTTCAAAAATGCTTCCACTTTCGCACGCTTCAACATATATAACCTACATTATACAGATTATACATATACATATTTATTCAGTAATATTACCGCACCCATATATATATTTAGAATTTACTTAAACTTGCATACTCGTGAGTTAAATCTTACCATTTCTTTGTAAGTACCGGCTGCATGCTTCTTTTTCAAAACATCATTGAAATCATCAGCATAAAGAAAAGGCCCGCTTGGCATCTCTATAATACGAAGCAAAATACATTACTCGCCGACAACTAAGATAAAAAAAATAATAATAATAATAAAAAGTGATTTACTAGTAGTAATTTAATTTACCAAGACATCCCTCGCCTCCATGATCTGCGTAATAGATAAAGATTCTATCTTCGGGTTTGCTATCCACAACTTTCCCGCTTCCTCCATTCAAACCTTCTCTGTTTGCTAGAATCACATTGTATAGATTCTCAGCTGTGGCGTTTTCCCCTGTATAGTCCTGCATTGTACAATTTCATCGTTGTCCCATCAATATACAACCAAAAGATAATTCTACCCTTAATGAGTTGATCTAACGGTTAGATTGGACTGTCTATGCAGTCTTACTGCACAGGCCCTGTAACTATATTTTGTATAGTCCTCTTTTGTTTAAGAAGTTTTTACCTTGGGCACACCAGCATACACATCAGTACCATTAGGGTGGTTGATAATGATACCAGGTCTTGGATTATCAGGACTATTCGCAATGTCATCGTACATAAACACTACTATATTCTCGTCCTTCAGTCCACCTCGTTTCAATATTTGGTATGCGTGACAAATATCCGCCTACATAATCAACCAAAAAAAAAAACAATAAGGCGGAGAAAATTGACGTCGAGTGATCAAAATAAGAACATTTGAACATGAAAATTTATGTACCTGATGTCGATAGTTATAGTAGTCCGTTGAACCAGCAACAAGAACAGCCCATGTAGTGCCACCATTTCCTTCTTCCAGCCAATTTGATCGACTGGTAGATTTAGCTAGAGAAGGAAGTATGATCGTAAGCGAAAGTAGCAACGAGGAGAAAGCGAACTTAATACTAGCCATTGGATCAAGAGGAGGAGAAGAGGGGTGATCAGAAAGATGAGTTTTTGTTTGAGAAGACATGGAAATATATATAGGGTTTCAAGTTTGCATGAAAAGCAAGAGGCGTAATAAAATGTAATTTATGTAGTTATGTTGGAAATTAACCAAATAAACAAGTTTGTTATCAGTCTTAATACAACAGTGTGTATGTACAAGAAAGTAGAAGAATTCCAAATTAATTCCATTAATTGAGTGTTTTTTCACTCTAGCATGCCTTCCCTTATTATCAATCTTTTGTCTTATATATTTATATACTCCCTCCGTCCCAACACAAGTAGGACTAGAAGAGTGGGTACAATAATTAAGAAAAAAGTAGTGTATGTGTAGTAGAAAATGAAAAGAGAGAATGAGAGGGGTAAATGGTGTGTTAGTTGAATAAATTGAATGGTGGAAAAAGAAGAGAGAAAATGAGTGGAGGTTAAATGGTGGGGTTGGTTGGATATAAATATATTAAAACATTTTCATTTTGAGTAGTCTCATTGTTATGGTACAGCCTAAAAGGGAAAGAAGTCCTACTTGTGCTGAGACAGGACGGAGGTAGTATACATATATATATGTATGTATATATATATATATATATACATACTAGTGAAGCAATGAGCTGAACAAAAGATGTCCAAATTCCTTGCTCATATGAATTACATAGGAGAAAAAATATACTATCTTGATGAATCAGCATAACAAATTCTTGTTGTAACTCTTGGATCTCCAAAACAAACTCTTAGTTGTAGTGTTGATTTTTGTTACTCCATCCGTCCCAGACCTACAATTATTAGTTTGACTTTTAGACGAAAATTAAGAAAAAATAAATATTAAGAGTATAAAAAGTAAAGTAAGAAAACGTGGGTAGGGATTTTTGTAGTGAGAATGATAAATGAGTCTCATTATTCATCTTACGTCGTTCGTAAGGCGTCGAAAGTGACAATTTTTTATCTTAAAGTAATAAAAAAGAACCTTAATCTGGGTAAACCAAAATGAAAAGCCCTAAGTAATAAAAGTAATAAAGAAGAACATTACTCTGGGCAAACTAAAATGAAAAGTAAAAAACTTTAATCTGGAACGAAAGGAAAGGAGTACAATAAAACAATCTTTGTTATGCATCACAGAAAAAAAAAATGATATGTGACAGATTTTTTTCATTCAATGTTCTCCAATAAAGGAAAGAACAAAAGATAGACTAAACTATGGTATATTATTCATTTTGAAAACAGAATCAACTGCCACAACACACTTTACAAACCCAAATGTCTATATCTGCTACTCATAAAATGATACAATCAAGGGCAAGGACTAGAGTTTTACTGTTTTACACAAACTTAACAACCCTACATCACAATCTTCCACCATATATATATATACAGCCTCTCTATAGGCTACAACTTACCATAATAATCAAGCACTATAACCTCCATCTACCGGACTCCAAATCGAATTATTCCCACCACATGCCGCCACAGTCGCCTCCTCCATTGCCGCCTCAGACACACCATTGTTGCAAATGTTTGCAAAACCGCGCATATGCTTCATTCCGTACTGGGTCAACGATCCACAATGCGTCTCAAACAAACGGACCTTCAATACAAATAAAAACTTGATCACTAAAAGTTAACGAAAAAACAGATATTTTTCGTTAAAAGTCAAAACAAGTACAAGCAACAAGAAGGGTTGGTCAAACCATGGATTTGAGGCACTTCCAATCGTCTACAAGGGGCAAGCCGGGGGCTCTGACAGAATTAAGTTCAGAACGTCCGTTTGCAGGTCCAAAAAGAAGCATTCCAATCATATCCATGCTACTATCCAAATGCTCCCTATGCTTCATCGTATCCATTATCTGCTTTAAAATCTCTGCCTTCTTTTCTGACCCCTCATCCGTTCTCTTATACTGCAAAACATAAATACGCGTACAAGATTATCAAGCAACTTTATTAGACCCAAAAAGAATGTGAAAAACAAAGAGGAAGATCATACCATTTGCCATAGGAATATGAGATCAGCATCTCTTTGATTAACACCGTCCATTCGTTTATCGAAACAAATTTTATTACCGGGCAAGTTGACAGTTGCTGGATCGAACCCTTGATATAGAGAAACCTTCTCCGATTTGAAGGTTTTCGTGCCATACTCCATCACATGAGACCCCGCATTGTAAGTATTGTAATTTGAAGTCCTCTCTTTCACCTATGTAAAACACAAAATCTTAGTACCAAACAAATCCGACACTCAAATCCTAGGTAGGCCGTAATTGATAACCAAATTTATTAGTCTAACCTTGTTGTATTGTTGTTCAAGTGTTTCTTTCTCCAGGTTATGCGTCTCGCTGAGACCAAAAATGCACATAAAAGACGGATTAAAACGGAAACAAGGAATTAAATCTGTACACAAATCACGACCCACTGTGTTACTAAAAGAAATCGAAGGGTAGGGGACTTGTACCTATCTTCCATCCAAGCAACACTGTACAAGTCTCCTAAGCAAGTCATGTACTCGGGAGGTGGAGGGGGGTCCATCCCTGGACAGTACGTTCCCCAGCTGCTCTCCTGAGCGTTCGATGCAGTTGTTATGTACACATTAAGATCTTCCGGCATCATACCTTCGAAAACGCTTCCACTTTCACATGCTTCTATGTACATTACCTATGAAGATGAGAAAATATTAATTCAAAACTAAAAACATTTGACGTGTTTCTTTTTAATTTCATTCCTTATAATTAAGTTCAGATATTGGAATAAAAATTCTGACCATTTCTTTGTAAGTACCCGCTTCGTGCTTCTTTTTCAGAACCTCAACAAGTTCTTTTCCGTAAAGAAAAGGCATGTTTGGCATCCCTACGAAGAAAACGAAGCATCAAAGTCACTGATTGCTCCTCAAATTACATATATACACACACAAACATACATTGGCTGAATAATTTTCTCTACTCCCTCCGTCCCAAAATGAATGTCCGAAATTGCTTTTGATCAAGAAAAAAATCGGAATTCATTTTGGGACAAAGGCAGTACTCCCTATGTCCTGAAAGTTTATCCCATCTGACTTTTTTATGGTCAACTCACGTTAACTTTGACCATACATCAGTGTCACTCTAATGATCACAATAAAATTCTAAAAATTGTTATTGATAAATCACTTAACGATTTATCAATTACTCCCTCCGTCCCACTATAAGGTTCTTAGTTTGACTTTACACGGAGATTAGGAAAAATAAATGTTGTGAGTGTGGAAATTAAAGAGAGAGAAAGTGGGTAGGGAGTTTTTGTTGTGAGAATGACAAGTGGGTCCCACTTTCCATTTTAAGTAATAAAGTAAAGTAAGAACCTTAAATTGAGACAGACTAAAAAGGAAAGTAAGAAACTTAAATCGGGACAGAGGGGGTACATTTTTTAGAGTTACACTTGGATGATCAAATCGACATCATTGCTTGGCCAAAATTCATTTTTGTTGACCGTAAAAAGTTAAATGAGACAAACTTTCTGGAACAGAGGGAGTATGAAACAAGGGAAAAGGCAAGATTGGATGAAAATCAGAAATTTACCGAGTACGCCTGGGCCTCCATGATCAGAGTAGTATAGAAAGATCCTATCATTGGGTTTGCTATCAACAACCTTACCGCTCCCACCTTTCAAAGATTTCTTATCACCAAGAAGCACCGCGAACAAGTTTGCTGCAGTCACTTGCTCTCCAGTATAATCCTGCCCAAACAAAATCCACAAATATATATAATTACTTGCTCACATTTAATACAAATCAAGCCCTTCCTCATAAACTTTCCATTTTTTACTTTCGGTAATTGTAATTTACGTAGAATTAGCAAGTTAACATAATTACCTTGGGCACGCCGGCATAAACATCACTACCTTGTGGATGGTTGATTATGACACCACGCCTCGGATTCAATGGATTATTGGCAATATCATCATACATGAAGACGACTATGTGCTCATCTTTCAGTCCCCCTTTCTTTAGGATTTGATAAGCGTGGCAAACATCTGCCTGCATGTTCCAAGATCACCCTATTCGGTCAGGAAATGGGGATGAAAAGGTAACATTAAATATTTGAACTTAGTTATAAAATTTTACATATTTCTAAAACAACATTGATTAAAAGTATTATCAGTATTGAATTTCATTATTTGATGCTAGATAAAATGCAGCCGAACTATATATGTAGTACTGACAACTAAGAGTATCAACTTTAGAAAAAAAATCTTGGTGCATTAGCATACTTTTTAAGGTTAGTAACTAGCTCAGGGGTTTTGAAAAAATAAAATAAAATGCCGGCCTTTGCAAGAGTGGCTTAGCAGAATAAATGGTTTTACCGAGGATCCGGGCGCACACAGCTGACGGCATGTATATTTCTTGAGGGTCATTTTGGAAATGTCATTGATTTATTATGGGGTGTATATTTCTTGTGGGTCATTTTGGAAATGTCACATCCTCCCCCAAACACCCAAAATCTTGGCTTGATATGTCCTAATGTTGGGGTGTCAATTAAAAGTCCAACATTGGTAATTGAGCAAAGTATTGTTAGGTAATATAAGTTCACCAACCCCACTTCATTAGTATGAGACCTTTTTGGGAGATGCTCAAAAACAAATCCGTACGGGTTGAGCAAAAAACGGATAAGATCATACCGAGGTGTGGATAGTGGTGGTCTGACACCTAAATCTAATCTATTGACCCTCTATCTTGATGAGGGAGGGTCCTTTAAAAAGAATTTCGAATAGGTGCAATCTACATAACAATTGTTTGTGCCAATAGCCCAGGTTTAATCTCAAACAAATATTGGGGCGAACGACCAATTTATGCAACGTAGTGTCCGATTTATATCAATTAATGCAACGTAGTAGCGACTTCTTACATTGTGAAACGTACTTGAAGTAGTTGTATCAAATAATGCAAAATTCGAACAATTTGACAAACGTACTTGAAGTAAGTTGTATCAATTAATGCAACGTAGTAGAGGCTAAAAAGTTATTACGTTGCATTATTTGATACACAATAAGCAAGTACGTTGTCTATTTTCAAAAGTAAGCACTACGTTGCATTAATTGACTTTTAACACCCGGTACGTTGCATATTTCAGTGATTTTCCCAACAAGTATTTGACCCCAGTTTTTAGGTGAGCGGGGTTTACAACAGTTGTACCCTTAACGAGTGATCAAAGGATCCAAAAAGAGGATTGTTGGGTCATTGGACTGCGGATCCCTTCACAAAGGGCTTGCAACACTTTGATGGGTATACGATTCTGTAATAACCGGAATTTAATTTATTTATTTATATTATTTTCGGTTTTGTTAAACTAATTAAATGATAATTAGAATTATAAAGTAACTTAAAGAAGTGGGCCCAAGGAATTTGGATTGGCCCAATATTTGTATTAGTAAACCCAACCCAATTAGGAATCAACCCAAGGTATAAATTAATGAGTTAGTCAACTTAGGAATTCATTATTATCATAAACAAAAAAAAAGAAAAAAGAAAAACAAACCCTAGTTCTAAGTGTAGCCGCCGGCCGAGCATAAGGAGGGGGGAGAAGGGATTTTCCGGCCATTGTTTTGGAGATACAATCCGATCATTCTCAAGGTAATGCTAAATCCTACTCTCCAAAATTTATTTCATTGATTTTGGATTATTAAAACTTAATCTACGCATGATTTAAGAATATGAACATTAGGGTTTTGCATGATAGTAATTATTGGTAAAATCCTAAAGGGAAAATTGATTTAATCAAGTTGCTATGGTGAATTAGTGATCTTCATGCCTAACGTTATTTTTAAGATTGATTTATGATCATGATTCAAATTGATTTATATTATGTAGTGCTTGGGAATTTAACATATAAATCATTGAGGTCGAATTGGGTTTATCAAAAGAAGAAAAAATTATGGATTTCCCCAAGAACTAGTTTCGGCCGAATGGCCTAGATCATTGAAAATTTATTTTGTTGATTTAATTGATCCTCGTTAAGTGTATTGTAAATAATATTGATGTTTGGGAAATTAGAAAAATTTAAAGAACTAGAAAATTGATCAAATCAAGGGATTTTAGGTCATGCATGTCTCGGCAATGGTAGTGAATTATGGGTGTTGAATTCGATTTGAAGATGTTAAGAATTGGGACGGAAAGTTAGTGTTTCCGTTAAGTTTCTAATGGAAAGAAAACAAAAATCGTTAAAAGAATTGTTGACAAGTTAGAAAGATTAACTTGAGAAAATAGAATAGTACTTGGAAGACCTTGAAAGTTAAAAAGTTAACGAAAAAAAAAAAAGATTAGAAATTTCAGTTAGTTTCCTAACAGAAAAAGGGCTAAACTGAAAAGAAGTAAAATTAGAAGAAAGAAAAAAAGGGAACCCTTGAAGTTAGAGGGGCCTAAGTGATTAAAAAGAGAAACTTAGGGGACCTTATGAACAAAAAACCAAAGTCCAAGGACCTTTCTGTAATTAAAGAAAAGTTGAAGGACTAATCTGCAATTAATCCAAAGTGGAAGGACCAAATTGCAATTGAATTAAAGTTGAAGGACTAATCTGCAATTAATCCAAAGTAGAAGGACCAAATTGCAATTGAATTAAAGTTGAAGGACTAAATTGTAATTAACCCAAAGTCAGAGGACTTAATTGCAATTATATCAAAGTTAAAGGACTGACTCGTAAATCAAAGTCAGAAACTTAAACGTAAGAAAAGAAGTAATGAAGTAAAGAAGTTAAAACGCATCTCTCAGTTAACTAAGTACAAATAGTTAACAATGTAGAGAGTACTAAAGAAAATTACTCCGTGCTTTGTAGATTTGCACAGAGAGGAGATTGCGAGGAAAAGCAATTCAGGTAAGGGATTACGTTCCTTACAGTATTTGAACTCCTGTTTATTGGAATTCGGTATTTCTTTCTAAAGACAGCTATCAGTATGGCATGATAGTATTTGAATGAACTCTGCGTTATTAAACGTTCCTTGAAATAATCTATACTTAGTGATGTCCCCATCGATCTACTAAGTATCGAAGTTTGAAACTTGTATCACATACTTGTACCATGGTATGTTCTAATTTTAACTTGTAAGTTAACTACTTACTTGTTAAGGCATCCAATGTCCAGTTAGAAAAGACATTGACGGACAGTCCAGTTAGAAAAGACTCGTCCTTAAACTAGGGATTGCATGAGTGATCACATGCCTTCTCTCAGGAATTGTCTGATTACAAGGATGATTCTAGACCCCGAGCATATGTGTGTGGATACCATATATGTTTCGACCCACACTATTGGCTGAAGAAGCTAGGTGTACAAATTGTACCTTTGGCATTGAGGTTATAATGTACGTTACCAAGGAATTGACGGAAACTTGAATGAATCCCTTTGGATTGTAGTGCCATAATCCTTTGAAAGTGAAATCTTAAAAGTAATAAGACTGTATTGTTCTGCAGCCTTGAATCCAAAAGTAACTGAACCTATCTTTGAAAAGTTATTCTAAGTATTCGTTCTGGTCGTCTCTCCTTAGTAACCGGAGAGGCCACGTATGAACTTACTGAGCATTCGTTCGCTCATCCCTTCTTTATAAATTTTGTTTTCAGGATTTAAGTAGAAGGACAAGACAAGGAAAGTAGCCGTGGGAAGACGGTGGATTTGAAGATTCTTAATTTAGTAGTTTTAAGTACGCTTATTTATTTGATGTAAGTTGAAGTACATTGAAGGTTAAGGTTGTTGCCTACCAAGACATGTTTAAGTTACGCTTCCGCTATTGTTTTGAATTTATGGTTAATTAAGGGGCTGTTGTGAACCCTAAATTGAAGTATTTATTATTGTTATTTATTGATATTAAATGCCATTAAATGCTCAAGATACATTAAGAAAATTCGGGGTGTTACAGTTGGTATCAGAGCAATGGCTTTAGGTCTTATGGGAGAAAACTGAAAGTTAAGACTAATGGGAGAACTTAGTACTTGACTTGAATAAGATCTTACTTGAGGAAGTTCAAGTGATAAAGTCTAACTCTAGGAATAATACTAAGAGTGTACATAAAGTATGAATATACTTGGGGAAATAGAAATCTCTTTATTGTATGTCTATCTACATTCTATTAATATGTTATAATGGAATCTTGAGGTTATGTACTAATTAAGTTTACTATTGGTGTGTGTAGGATCATGCCGAGGAGACCCATGAAGTCAGTAAGGTACAGTGCTACTCTAAGGGAAGAAATAGAAGCTAAAGAAGAGATTATTAAGCAGCTAACTAAGGAACTTCGCTCAGCCAAAAGAGAGCTTAGGAAGGAGACTCGAGGAGTCGACAGCTTACAGAATGTCATCAAAGAACGCGATGAGGACACGATGTATGTGGAAGGAAAGTTAGCAGTACAGCTGAAGAAGGTCAAAGGCCTAGAAAGCCATGTGGTTAGAGCTAACCGCGAATGGAATCGAATCAGTGTGCAACTGGTGGATGAGATAGAACAAAATAATGAACTGAAAAAGAAGATAGATGAACAAGAAGCTTATGAAGAAGAGCTTAGGACTTCAGGCTATCAGATTTGGGCTGAGAAGTTAGAATTGCAAGAAAAATATGACCAACTTGCAGCAGAACATGCACACTGTGGGAAGTGATGAAATTAGTGACAGATAGTTATAAGAATAGGTTCTTTTGCTTTATTATTAGTGGAGTAATACAGTTAGAATTTTTCTTATGTTAAAGTTGAATTTTGGGTGTATTTGAGATGTTTAAATCTCACACCTTAGTTGAATAAAGTAATTATTTAAATTAAATACCCAAAAGTTTGAATTTACTATTGTTGTGTAAACAAAAGTTAACTTGTCGAGAAAAGACAAGGGAAAGCATCGGAGTGATTTGAAATAATCTCCGTAACCATGGTACGAAGTAAGACGACCATTGGAATAAGTTAAAGCTAGTTAAGTAATAAAAACTAGTGAAGTAAAGAATAATAAGCAACCAAGTAAAACGGTTGTAAATTATGAAGTATGAAAACTCCTGAACCGGAGAAGAAAGGTTAAGTAAACTAACCACATCTGAATAATGGTCTAGTACAAAAGACCTACGAACATGAATCAAAACTAACAAGTACCCGTTAGTAAAAGAATAAGTTAAGTATACCATGAATACTGCACGTATTTTGTAGTGATGAATATTGCTAGAGCACGAACCTGTTCTAAAGTAAAAGTAAATCTGCAGATGAATACCAGAAGCGGAAATAACAGGAACGGTGAGGGAAATGACAACACCGGTAATGCGGGAGGACAGTTGGATCCGGCCCTGGTAAACCTGTTGCAGACACTATCGCAGACAGTAGCTGGGATAGGTCAAACTGTTGCTGGAATTGCTCAACCACCACCACAAGCTCCATTACGTGATCCGTTGGAGCTATTTCAAAGGAGAAATCCGGACTCATTCTCGGACACTGCTAAAGAGAAACCTGAGGACTGGATTAAGAGCACCGAGAGAATATTCGAAACTCTGAATTGTACTGAGGAGCAGAAGGTAGTCTTTGCGACCTTTATGTTGAAAGGTAAGGCTCAGACATGGTGGGAAGCAGAAAAGCGAGCTGCTGTGGCTCGTGGTGATGCAGCCTTTACTTGGACCAGATTTAAGGCTATTTTCAACAAAAGTATTATCCCGCAAGCACGAGGAATGCTAAGATAACGGAATTCCTGACTTTGGTACAAGGGAGTATGACTGTAGCGGAGTATGGTGAGAAGTTCACTGACTTACTAGAATTTGCGCCAAGATTCTTCGATACGGAAGAACAGAAGGCAAGAAAGTTTGAAGCGGGATTAAGTGATAGAGTTCGGTACCGAATCACACCGCTGGCTCTGCCTACGTACTCAGCGGTATTGGATAGGGCCAAGATAGTAGAACGGGAGTCGGATAACTACCGTAATCGACGGGAAGAGAAAGGCAAGGCAGGGACTGAAAGATCGGAAGGAAATAAGGGTGGTAAGGACCACAACAATAATAAGAGGAAAGCAGTGGATGACAGTCGAGACAAGGGCAGTCATGGGAACAAACACTCCAACAACGGCCATGGTGGGAATGGTCGGAACTTTAATGACAACAAGCGTGAGTGGAACAAGGGCAAGGGCCAAGGTTTCATCAGTTATGATAAGTGCACTATTTGTGATGGAGCGCACAAGTCAGAGGTTTGCTGGTATAAGGAACGGCAGTGTCACAACTGTAAGAAGGTGGGACATCCGAAGTGGAAGTGCCCAGAACCTAAGAAGGATGAACCGGCTGCGGGAAATAAAGACAACGGGGGAGGAAATGGTGGAGGCCGTGGCAGGGTGTACACCATGACCGCCAAAGCAGCTGGAGTTAATGCCGATCTTGTGGCAGGTACGATACAATTAAATTCCCGTGATGTTTATGTGTTAGTAGATACTGGCGCTACTCATTCAGTAGTTAGTAATGTTGTGGCAAAGAAGTTAAAACTACATCCAGAAAATTTAGAGATACCTTTAGTAATAGATACTCCTACTAAGGACGCTATCCCCATTACTACCTGTTATAGAAACTGCACTCTAGGGATAGGAGGCACGAATGTAAATATCGACCTCATTGAACTAGACATGTCAGAATTCGACATAATCCTGGGAATGGATTGGTTGGCTTTGCATCAAGCCAAAGTGGACTGTCAAAAGAAAATAATGACGTTCCTAGGAGAGGAAGGTAAAGAGTACAGATTTGTGGGTTCAAGGCCGAGGAAAAGGATAGGCTTAATCTCGGTGATGAAGGCCCGTAAAATGTTGAGGAAAGGATGTGTAGGATTTCTGGCACACATAGGTGAAACAGAAGAAAGAGGAGTAACGTTAGAGTCGCTCGAAGTAGTGAATGAATTTCAAGACGTATTTCCGGAGGATTTACCTGGTATACCACCAGTGAGGGAAGTAGAGTTTTCCATTGACCTAGTACCAGAAACCACACCTATTTCGAGAGCACCGTACAGGATGGCTCCAACAGAGTTGAAAGAACTAAAGGAGCAGTTACAAGAATTGTTAGACAAGGGGTTGATTAGACCGAGTGTATCACCATGGGGTGCACCGGTACTATTTGTGAAGAAGAAAGATGGATCTATGAGACTGTGTATTGACTATAGAGAATTGAATAAAGTGACGGTTAGGAACCAATACCCTCTGCCGAGAATTGATGACTTGTTTGATCAATTGAGGGGAGCATGTTACTTTTCAAAGATTGATCTTAGATCAGGATACCATCAGCTGAGAGTTAAGGATGTGGACGTGGCAAAGACAGCGTTTAGGACGAGGTATGGGCATTATGAGTTTGTCGTGATGCCATTTGGGTTAACGAACGCACCAGCCGCATTCATGGAGTTGATGAATAGAATATTTCAAGAATACTTAGACAAATGTGTGATAGTATTCATTGATGATATTCTGGTGTACTCGAAGACAAAGGAGGAGCATACTGAACATTTGAGGATAGTGCTAGAAATTTTGAGGAGACAGAAATTGTATGCGAAATTTAAGAAATGTGAATTCTGGTTGGAGAAAGTCGCATTTTTGGGGCACGTAGTGTCGAAAGAAGGAATTTCTGTGGATCCGACGAAGGTAGAAGCAATAATGGATTGGGAAAGGCCTACTACGGTAACCGAAATAAGAACTTTTTTGGGTTTAGCTGGTTACTATAGAAGGTTCGTAGAGGGATTTTCGAAGTTATCTGGACCATTGACGAAGCTGACGCAGAAGGCAGCTAAGTTTGTTTGGTCAGAAGAATGTGAACGAAGTTTTCAGGAGTTAAAGAATAGACTGGTATCTGCACCAGTATTAACACTACCGACAGGGACGGAAGGTTTTGTTATCTACAGTGATGCGTCGTTGAAGGGACTAGGCTGTGTACTGATGCAAAATGAGAAGGTGATAGCTTATGCATCTAGGCAGTTGAAGGTGCATGAAAGGAATTACCCGACCCATGATCTGGAATTAGCAGCAGTAGTGTTTGCATTGAAAATTTGGAGACATTATCTGTATGGCGTGAAATGCCAGATTTTTACGGATCATAAGAGCCTCAAATACATCTTCACGCAGAAGGAATTAAATATGAGACAACGGAGGTGGTTAGAACTTCTCAAGGATTACGACTGTGAAATATTGTATCATCCTGGGAAAGCCAACAAGGTGGCAGATGCCCTAAATAGGAAGAATCATGGAATGTTGGCAACGTTGATCTCTAAGGGGGTAAGCATATGGAAGGATGTCAAGGAGATGAACTTGATAGTAAAAGTAAACGGGTATTTGGCTCAACTGACGTTACAACCTGCATTGTTGGGTAGAATTAAAGAGGCACAAGAATTAGACGAGGAGAGAGAAGCTCTAATCGGGAAAGGGCAAGCAAAAGATCTTCATATGGGTGAAGATGGAATTCTGAGATATCAAAAGAGAGTGTGGGTGCCAAGCAATGATGAGATCAAGAGAGAGATACTAAGAGAAGCTCATTGCTCGAAGTTCTCTGTACATCCGGGAAGTACTAAAATGTATAGAGATTTAAAGGAAGCATATTGGTGGAATAACATGAAGAATGACGTGGCAGAGTATGTGCATAGATGCCTGACGTGCCAACAAGTTAAGAGTGAACATCAGAAGCCAGCAGGGTTACTGCAGTCATTACCAATTCCCGAATGGAAGTGGGAGAATATTGCTATGGATTTCGTAAGTGGGTTGCCAAAGACGGTAGGAAAGTATGATGCTATATGGGTTATAGTAGATCGATTGACTAAGTCAGCACATTTTCTGGCAATCAAGAAGACTGATTCGTTGGAAAAGTTGGCCAAGTTGTACATCGACGAGATAGTAAGGTTACATGGAATCCCGGTCACAATTGTGTCTGATCGAGATGCTAGGTTCACTTCGAAGTTCTGGAATAGCCTACAAGAAGCATTGGGAACAGAGTTGACCATGAGCACGGCGTTTCACCCACAGACAGATGGGCAGTCGGAAAGGACTATCCAGACGTTGGAAGACATGCTGAGGGCTACTTCGTTAGATTGGCCAAACGCATGGGACGAACACTTACCGTTAGTAGAATTCGCATACAACAACAGCTTTCACGCAAGCATTGGGATGGCTCCATATGAAGCGTTGTATGGGAGGAAGTGTAGATCACCGGCGTGTTGGGATGAAGTCGGTGAGAGGAAGTTAAGTGGACCGGAACTCGTACAAGTCACGGCGGATAAGGTACAACAGATTCGAAAGTGGCTACAGACTGCGCAAAGTAGGCAGAAATCTTACGCAGACAATAGAAGGCGAGAACTGGAGTTTCAACCAGGGGATCGAGTATTCCTAAAGATATCACCCACGAAGGGAGTTATGCGTTTTGGGATTAAGGGAAAGTTAAGTCCACGATATGTGGGACCGTTCGAAATTCTTGATAAGATCGGGGAAGTGGCTTATCGATTGGCGTTACCGCCGGTATTAGCGGGAGTGCATAATGTGTTCCATGTCTCCATGCTAAGGAAGTATATTCATGATCTGAGTCATGTGATTGAATACAAGCAGTTAAGAGTTCGGGCAGATTTGACGTACGATGAACGACCAATCAAGATCGTCGACAGAAAAGACGAGGTCATAAGAAAGCGTACGGTTCCCTATGTAAAAGTGCAATGGAGCAATCACTCAGAAAGAGAGCGACATGGGAACAAGAAAGTGAAATGCGCGAATTGTACCCGGACCTCTTCTCGGATTAAGAATTTTCAAAGTTTGAGGACAAACTTCTTTTAAGGGGGTAAGAATGTAATAACCGGAATTTAATTTATTTATTTATATTATTTTCGGTTTTGTTAAACTAATTAAATGATAATTAGAATTATAAAGTAACTTAAAGAAGTGGGCCCAAGGAATTTGGATTGGCCCAATATTTGTATTAGTAAACCCAACCCAATTAGGAATCAACCCAAGGTATAAATTAATGAGTTAGTCAACTTAGGAATTCATTATTATCATAAAAAAAAAAAAAAAAAGAAAAACAAACCCTAGTTCTAAGTGTAGCCGCCGGCCGAGCATAAGGAGGGGGGAGAAGGGATTTTCCGGCCATTGTTTTGGAGATACAATCCGATCATTCTCAAGGTAATGCTAAATCCTACTCTCCAAAATTTATTTCATTGATTTTGGATTATTAAAACTTAATCTACGCATGATTTAAGAATATGAACATTAGGGTTTTGCATGATAGTAATTATTGGTAAAATCCTAAAGGGAAATTGATTTAATCAAGTTGCTATGGTGAATTAGTGATCTTCATGCCTAACGTTATTTTTAAGATTGATTTATGATCATGATTCAAATTGATTTATATTATGTAGTGCTTGGGAATTTAACATATAAATCATTGAGGTCGAATTGGGTTTATCAAAAGAAGAAAAAATTATGGATTTCCCCAAGAACTAGTTTCGGCCGAATGGCCTAGATCATTGAAAATTTATTTTGTTGATTTAATTGATCCTCGTTAAGTGTATTGTAAATAATATTGATGTTTGGGAAATTAGAAAAATTTAAAGAACTAGAAAATTGATCAAATCAAGGGATTTTAGGTCATGCATGTCTCGGCAATGGTAGTGAATTATGGGTGTTGAATTCGATTTGAAGATGTTAAGAATTGGGACGGAAAGTTAGTGTTTCCGTTAAGTTTCTAATGGAAAGAAAACAAAATCGTTAAAAGAATTGTTGACAAGTTAGAAAGATTAACTTGAGAAAATAGAATAGTACTTGGAAGACCTTGAAAGTTAAAAAGTTAACGAAAAAAAAAAAAAGATTAGAAATTTCAGTTAGTTTCCTAACAGAAAAAGGGCTAAACTGAAAAGAAGTAAAATTAGAAGAAAGAAAAAAAGGGAACCCTTGAAGTTAGAGGGGCCTAAGTGATTAAAAGAGAAACTTAGGGGACCTTATGAACAAAAAACCAAAGTCCAAGGACCTTTCTGTAATTAAAGAAAAGTTGAAGGACTAATCTGCAATTAATCCAAAGTGGAAGGACCAAATTGCAATTGAATTAAAGTTGAAGGACTAATCTGCAATTAATCCAAAGTAGAAGGACCAAATTGCAATTGAATTAAAGTTGAAGGACTAAATTGTAATTAACCCAAAGTCAGAGGACTTAATTGCAATTATATCAAAGTTAAAGGACTGACTCGTAAATCAAAGTCAGAAACTTAAACGTAAGAAAAGAAGTAATGAAGTAAAGAAGTTAAAACGCATCTCTCAGTTAACTAAGTACAAATAGTTAACAATGTAGAGAGTACTAAAGAAAATTACTCCGTGCTTTGTAGATTTGCACAGAGAGGAGATTGCGAGGAAAAGCAATTCAGGTAAGGGATTACGTTCCTTACAGTATTTGAACTCCTGTTTATTGGAATTCGGTATTTCTTTCTAAAGACAGCTATCAGTATGGCATGATAGTATTTGAATGAACTCTGCGTTATTAAACGTTCCTTGAAATAATCTATACTTAGTGATGTCCCCATCGATCTACTAAGTATCGAAGTTTGAAACTTGTATCACATACTTGTACCATGGTATGTTCTAATTTTAACTTGTAAGTTAACTACTTACTTGTTAAGGCATCCAATGTCCAGTTAGAAAAGACATTGACGGACAGTCCAGTTAGAAAAGACTCGTCCTTAAACTAGGGATTGCATGAGTGATCACATGCCTTCTCTCAGGAATTGTCTGATTACAAGGATGATTCTAGACCCCGAGCATATGTGTGTGGATACCATATATGTTTCGACCCACACTATTGGCTGAAGAAGCTAGGTGTACAAATTGTACCTTTGGCATTGAGGTTATAATGTACGTTACCAAGGAATTGACGGAAACTTGAATGAATCCCTTTGGATTGTAGTGCCATAATCCTTTGAAAGTGAAATCTTAAAAGTAATAAGACTGTATTGTTCTGCAGCCTTGAATCCAAAAGTAACTGAACCTATCTTTGAAAAGTTATTCTAAGTATTCGTTCTGGTCGTCTCTCCTTAGTAACCGGAGAGGCCACGTATGAACTTACTGAGCATTCGTTCGCTCATCCCTTCTTTATAAATTTTGTTTTCAGGATTTAAGTAGAAGGACAAGACAAGGAAAGTAGCCGTGGGAAGACGGTGGATTTGAAGATTATTAATTTAGTAGTTTTAAGTACGCTTATTTATTTGATGTAAGTTGAAGTACATTGAAGGTTAAGGTTGTTGCCTACCAAGACATGTTTAAGTTACGCTTCCGCTATTGTTTTGAATTTATGGTTAATTAAGGGGCTGTTGTGAACCCTAAATTGAAGTATTTATTATTGTTATTTATTGATATTAAATGCCATTAAATGCTCAAGATACATTAAGAAAATTCGGGGTGTTACAGTCTGGAGTAATATTGAAGTTCACAAAACTTTGGTTATAAATACTTGACAGTCATCGATTGGATATTGTACGTACCCGACTCTGCTCATTAAATAGATATCGATCATTCCTTGCCAACTAGGTATATGTGACAAAAAATTTGTGTAACCCATGGCCTTGCTCACAATTCTAGGTTCCTTCTTAATTTCCACATAACGAACATGAATACTCCCTCCGTCCACGGCTTATTTCTATTTTGGGCGTCCAATACTTACAACGAAAAAAGAACTTTATACATAATTATGCACTAACATGTTATACAGTACAACTTATCGATGCATGCATTCTGTACAAGTTTTTTAAAGAACACCAATATATAAGCCTACTCCCTCCGTCCCAGCTCACTTGAGACTTTTTTACCAAAACTGATCAACTTAAGGTCGGTTTGACCAACACTTTATAGAAATATTTATGTTCTAAAAAACTTTTTAAAAATTGTTATTGAGAGGATTTTTAATGGTGGTCATTTTATATTTTTTTAATTTTTGTTCGGATCATAAATATTTCTATAAAGTGTTGGTCAACCCAACCTTAAATTGACCAGTTTTGGTCAAAAAGTCTCAAGTGAGCTGTGGCGGAGGGAGTATTAATTAAAGCATAATTTGGTAGAAAATACTGACCTGATGCCGGTAATTTCCGTAGCCTTGAGAACCGGCAACAAGAACCGCCCAAGTAGTTCCATTCTGTTCTTGTTCGTCATTAATATCCACCGGCGACCTTATCAACGGATCCCACCCGGCGCCCCTTCTCCCTTTAAGCCAACCGGCCGCCGCTTCACCACCTCCGACCACCACCACAAGAAACACCAAGCTTAGCCGGAAAAAGATACAGCCGCCGTGACCCGCCATTAATTCTCGGACCCAACCCGGAAAAAATGAAAAACTCGGCAACAAGAAGGAGAGAGAGAGAGATGGTTAAGGAGGATGAAGATGGTGATGCAGGTGAAACTAGCTAAGGTGCAGGATTTATAGCGGTGGAAGTTGCATGCAGCAG
The DNA here is from genome assembly GCA_026119855.1 of Campanula takesimana. NCBI lineage: Eukaryota > Viridiplantae > Streptophyta > Magnoliopsida > Asterales > Campanulaceae > Campanula > Campanula takesimana. The sequence goes on from JAOWBW010001827.1 coordinate 208,070, forward strand.
GACACCTGTATTCAAAGTGGGGCCCGGTTTGATTATTGTAACGTACGTATTCTTTTTGTTTCTATTTTTCCTTATTTTTAGTAAGCTCACTTTTATCATAATTGTATTTTTGTCTTGTTGACCATTGCAAAATTTGATGTCAATGTAGTAGCAAGTTTGTTGAAGCGTTGCAACAAAATGATGATAAGGTGATTATTTTGTAATGAATAATAAATTTTGATGATGTATACGTATTGTATTGTGAAAAAGTCGAAAAAAACTTGTTTTATTCATTTTAATATAAAATTTATTTTTATTTGTAAAACAAGATTTTCACAAGATTGACTCATAAATATTAATTTTGAAATGACATAAAAGAACTTTTATATTAAAAGTAAATAGAATGCTAAAGTTACTGATTTTCAGCAAACTTTAGACATTAGTATGCATTTTTCTCACTACCGATCATGTTTTCCACACTTATATTTAGTTGTTAAGGAAAGATTAGCGAAGAGGAAAACATAAAGATCCGTTTTAAAGTGAATTGGGGAAAGAGAAAGAGTCTTTAAGATGTACTGTATGGATTAATTGGCACAAAATTTTGAGAAAACTAGTTTCTCCTTCAATTATAAAAAAAATTTGTTTTTCAAATTGTTCCTAAATGTTCGCCAAATGCTTGCAAGTAGAAAAAAAAAAGTGGGTTTTATGTAATTTATGGAGAAATTAGTTTCCTCCAACCTACTCACTAATTGGAGCATAATACCGTTAAGTTTATTCAAAATTGTAATGTGAGTCGCATTTGGCTGGAAACACGCGTTGGGGGTATTTTGGTACTAGAGGCCTTAGCGGAATTGCGAAAATCCTGACTCTTAATAATGAGAAGAAGAAAAAAAAAAGGCTGACGGGAGTGAGTGAAACTGACTCTATATTTGAAGGCGGAATAACTTTGTCCGTAACACTTTGTTAAGACAAATGACTCTGCATATTTTTTAAATTATTAAGTAATATTAGTATATATAATTTAATAAAGAGTCGGTATTATAAAAAAAAAAAAAACTAGTCTTATCTGACGCTTAAAATAATTTTTTAAAAACAAGTGTTGACATTATCATAAATAACTATGACTTATTTGTAAAAGCACAGGGGTACTGCTGTAAAAATGAAAAAAAAATAAAGTTTGATGGTAAAAGTGAAACACGCCCTAAAGTACAATTGACCAAAACGGAGTTTTCCCATTTTTATTTTAATTATTTTTAAATATAAATAAATAAATTATTTTTGACAATTTTTTTCCCATATCTAAATAAACATATTTATATAATTTTTTTTAAAAAAAACAAACAAATTATGAATTTTCTTTGAAAAAATATTTTTTTTTTTCAGATTTAGATCTTCGCTTCCAACCTCCCATTTTCGTCATCTCTCTCGTCTCAATACACCATTGACCACCATTCAATTTAGATGGACAAAACTTATCAATTTTCTCTGAAAAAAAAAATCTTGAAGGGAAATGATTATTTATTTTTTTTAAAAAAATCAAAAATTTAATATATTAGATATTTTATTTAAATATTTTAATTTACAATTTTAAAACTTATATTTTGCGACTTTAAATTTAAGTATTTATATTTTACCCCTTAAACACTAATTCTCATTTCAAATTGACCCATTTCGTCAATCACGTGCAAATCACATGTGATTTAACTAACTTTTCTAACAAAAACCATTAAAAAGCCCCATTCTATAACGAAAATGTCAAGTCAGGCCCTACATCGCCGAATTTTAGATGTCAGGACCTAAACTGCAACCGCCTCGTAGACATTAGGCCCTAAATTGTAATTTGCCCAAAACAAAATATAATTTTTAACAAGGACATACAATATAATTTATTTTTTAAAGGCCATAGGGTAAATTTGTATTGTTAAAACCCTTTGAGACACAACTATCAGAGGATTTTTGGATTCCATACATGGTTATCAAAGTGTACGATAGACGTGTCTCATAGAGACGGATGGACTTAAAAATAAAAAAAATGTAGAGCCTTTATAAAGAATAAATGTTATAGCGGGAGGGATTTTAAGAAAAGGGAAAACTCTGTTTTAGTTCATCGTACTTTAGGGCGTGTATCACTAAACTTTATTTTTTTTTTTCATTTTTACCATCGTACTTAAAAAAATGGTTTCATTTTTATACCAAAAACTTAACGTCGTTATATTTGGCTAACGGAATATGATGATAAAGTTATGAAAACTAAAAAATGTGAATAACCCGTCCTCTTCTCTTTGAAAGAAGGGGCGCTTCCGGTTCTGTCGGTGCTAGCCAACCTTCCTGCAAGAGATCTTTTCTTAACATCAAAGGTATAGGTATTCGAGAGAAATGACGTGCGTTTCATTCTCTCTTCGATCTTATCTTTGATTGCTTTTTATGAAGTCGCACCGGGAGCTAGTGCTTGCTATCTAAGAATGGCAAAATCTTATCAACCAGAAGCAGGAACCTAGTTTTTCAAGGGAGTCCATCATTCAATCAAAAGAATTGATCTTATGGAGAAATCGATGTTTTACTCCACCCCTTTGAGGGAGCCCATTAAATTTCTAACGAATATAACCTAAATTCATTATCATTTTCCTTTAAACCCACTAACACACACCAAAACAGCATCTGGCTCTTACCCCAAATTGCTCATGTCATCCCACAATTTCCTCAACCATGACCACCACCCACCACCACCACAATAAAACCAACACCGCCACCTACATTACCGTCCATCCAAATTTCCTGCAAAAATACACAGATGAACAAAATTCAAAATCAATAATCCTTCACCAAACCGAAGTCCATAATGAGTTAGACCTAAAAAATTCCACAATCTGCCCATTGGCAAGGAGATTCAAGCTAGGGTTTCTTGATTTGGGGATCCTACTTTAGAGATCATTCTTAAATTTGATTTGGTGGTTGTGTAATTTAGTTGGGATTGTGGATGAGGTTTAGGGCTTCGTGTTGTAGAGCCCATCCCTTTTCTCTGCTATGCCAAACTATACCCTTTGTGTTGGACAGCTAATCTGCCATTGATGAATCCCCTTTTTCAGGTGAAAAGATCTAATTAACCCAAAAGCGTGCCATGGATGTTGGTGTTTTGGAGATCTGACTTGCGAAAAAGGTTGAAATGTGAAGGCTGTTGGAGGTTGAAAATATGGTCGGAAGAGAGAGATGACCTGTTGAGAAGATGGCAAAGTGAGAGATAATGGTGGAGATGAGGGGTTTCACAACTTTTGAAGAAAGAATAAGGAGAAGTTTTCAATTTAGCATCTAATTTGGAGAAGATCAGATTTGGGAATTAATTTGGAGGGAATTTGATTTGGAGTGTTTCCAAATCTGAGTTAGAGATTTTTGGGGAAAGTGGTAGTTGCTTTAATGGTGGTGGGTAGTGGATTTAAAGGAAAATAATAATGAATTTAGGTTAAATTTGTTAGATATTTAATGGAGTTAGATTTTCATAACTTTACCATCCTATTCCGTTAGCCAAATATAACAACGTTAAGTTTTTGGTAAAAAGAAACAATTTTTTTAGTACGATAGTAAAAATGAAAAAAAAGTAAAAATGAAAAAAATAAAGTTTGATGGTAAAATGAAACACACCCCAAAGTAAAATGGACTAAAACAGAGTTTTTCCTTAAGAAAATGCCCCATAATCATCATACCCAAATGGATTTCAGCAGCATCTCACCACAAAAAAGCTATGTTTTTCTTTTTTTTTTTGAAAGTTTGTATCATATCATTTAAGGCAATTGTCATCGTGTTACAGGCTCCTATGAAGTTTATTACAGATCTATTGCCCTATCTATTACAAATTCCTATATTGGAATCTATTACAGTGATACTTGCCTCTCAAGAATCTCTCATAGACGTCCCTGCGCCATCTGGTAGTTTGCTTGTCATAGACGTCCTGTGCCATCTGGTAGCCTCCTTGCCATAGACGTCCCCGCGCGCCTCTGAACGATCACCCGTTAGCACAAACTCCCTACATAAGATAAGGGGTACTCTCTATGGGGCTTGAAGGATAAGGAGGAAGGATAAAAGTTCTCCACATGCTCCCTACCTGAGAGCTTCTATACCAATGGCATTTTTTATTTTTTTTAAGGAAGACTTATTCGTTCCACAAAATGCAAACAAAAAAAAGGAAAAAAAAAACAAAAAAACTTTTACATATTTCTAGTAGCCATGGATACAGGTGCGGATCACTTGGTCTGAAAAACGAAAAGTAGATATAAGCGGAGTGTGAGAAGAGGATCGAAATAGTTATATATCTTGACGAGATTCTAGCGTTTTATGAACGCTTAGCGCCTAGGCCTAGACGGACGTCATTGGTGTAAAACTCATTTAATTAAATTGCAATTACACAAAATAATAAAGATTGAAAGGTGGACCATCAATGCAATTCTTAAATTTCCCAAACCCTCCCTCCCCTCAGAACCTTCCGGAAACCCCCCACTCATCGAACTATCTCGTCAAAACCCCAAACTCTCCCTCTTTTAAAACCCTTCATATGGCCCCCTTTCTCACTCTACCTAAAAGTAAAATCAATTTCTAGACCGAGAAACCAATCAAACCACAGTTCCCGACGTCGACGACGACCATGGCCGACGAAGCCAAGCCAAGGGCAACGCCGCCTTCTCCGCCTGTAAATACACCGAAGCCATCACACACTTCACCGAAGCAATCAATCTCGCTCCTACCAATCACGTCCTCTACTCCAACCGATCCCCGCCTACGCTTCCCTAAACCAGTTCGCTGACGCTTTGTCCGATGCTCAGAAGACCGTCGAGCTCAAGCCGGACTGTCTAAAAGGCTACTCTCGGCTTGGCGCGGCTCACCACGGCTTACACCAGTACACTGAAGCGATTTCTGCTTATAAGAAGGGGCTTGAGGTTGATCCTAATAATGAGACGTTGAAATCTGGACTTCTGATGCTCAATCCGCTGCGAGGTCTCGTGGACCGCCGCCGTCGTCGGGGATATGTTCGGGGATGCGTTTGGGCCGGATATGTGGGCGAAGCTTACTGCTGATCCTCGACTAGGTTGTTTATGCAGCAGCCTGATTTTGTTAAGATGATGCAGGAGCTGCAGCGGAACCCTAGCTTTGAATTTGTATTTGAAGGATCAGAGAGTTATGCAGGCGCTTGGTGTGTTGTTGAACATTAGAATGCAGACTCAGTCGCCGGAGGATATGGATCTGCCTGACGTTCCCACGCCTGAGAGGAAACGCCCGGCTGGTGAAAGTGAGCCGGTGAAGGAGAAGAAGCGTGAGTCGGAACCTGAACCTGAACGTGAGCCGGCGCCTATGGAAGTGTCTGAGGAGGAAAGGAAGTTAAAGAGAGAAAGGCACAGGCTCAGAAAGAGAAGGAGGCGGGCAATGCTGCTTATAAGAAGAAGGATTTTGAAACGGCCATTGAGAAGTATACGAAAGCAGTTGAATTGAATGATGAGGATATCTCATTCATTACTAACCGAGCTGCAGTGTACTTGGAAATGGGGAAGGTATGAAGTTTTGCATTCTTGCTTTAGTTTATGCATAATATTATTATCCGTATTCTTTGTTGATGTAGTAGCATTACTGTGTATGTGATCTTTAAAGTTTGGATCTTGCTAACAACTGCTCATATTGATAGACATTGGTGATGACGCCCTAAATTTCTGGGGTCACGGAGGTAGAACTCCAATATAGCTGTCTCTTGATCCTGATCACAACACAAACAAGAACACCGTTAAGACCAGGCCGGGTTAGAATCCGGCTTAGGCCCTCGGGTGTGAGAGTAAGATCTCTGAGGAAAACCTAAGTAGAAGCTTGTGAAAGCCTTGTGTGTGTGAGTAGGATAGAGCACGTACCTGGCCCTTTGGGGCGGATAGGAGTATTTATATGAGTAGAAGGAGGAGGTAGGTTTAAGGTACTAACCGCCCTTGTACCGTATGGACACGCGGCAGGTCTCATTGGTTCGGCCAGGGGAGTGGCTGGGAACGTGGCGTGTTGTCAGGGAAACATGGTTCCACCACCAATCGTTATGGTGTGTCAGGTAACGAACAGGTAACGTCTGTAGTATGTTTGTGACAGCTGGCTGCTTGCGGGATCCGGGCAGGTGGTTGAGTGATCAACCCGGACCCTAAGGAATACGGGAGGCAGAGCTACCCCTCGGTTTACGGTTATCATGAAGCCCGGGTCTCTCGGGCTTTACAAGCTTGCGGGCTTATCCGGTTTGATGTGGTCGAGTCTCGTGTGTACTGGCTTTGAACCTGGTCCGGTCCGGTCTGCGATGCTCGGTCTTATCAATTGGATCAATGCATCGGGAATTGTCTTTGATGCCCATGGCATAAATTGTTATGCATATAGTTTGCTCGATTAATATAGTATTAATGAGTTTAATAGGCTATAATCTGGACTCTTAGCTGTTGTGTGTGCGAGATCTTTTGAAGCTTAGGTCTTGTTAACAAACCCCACTGGGATGATTGGTGCTTGCTATGAGGTCTTCTTCAGTGGATATAGTATTAATGCAATGGGATGTGTCTTCATCGATCCTGCATCTGTAGGTAATAAGTGTCACTTGCATACTCCCTCCGTCCCGCAATAAGGGGAAAAATGACTATACACGAGAATTGAGAGAGAGTAGTATATGTTAAAAGATAGTAAGAGTGAAGTAGGTGCTGTGAGTATGAAAAGGAAGTATGAGATTAATTGGGGAGAGAATAGTAAGTGGATGGTTGTTGTAAGTATAATAAGTGGGTCTTAGTATAAAGAAATATTGAAAAAATTCCATTTCGAGTAATGTGACTTAATAATGGGACACCCAAAAAGAAATTTGTGTCCCTTATTATGAGACGGAGGGAGTAATTCTTAGCAATCATTTAACTTTATCACTCTGATATTGAAACTTCAAAGTAAAGGTACATGGCTGATGCTAGCCAGAAGGAGCATGTTGTATTTGCGTGTATTAGTCTCTTGTTGTTTTAGTAACGAGCTAGTATGAGCTTTTGAAACACACTTGATGCGGAATATATTTTTGTAACTAAGTTGCGTGAAGTGGATTTTAATAGATGTGTGCCTGTGCCCCTATAGTATGCAGCATTTGATTGTGTGCTGATTTTCTAATGCGTTCAGCCAGTGCTACTTCTCTTTTCTATTGAGTTTTGGTGCTATATTTTCCTGTATGGGTGGAACTTTGTCCCATGAGTATTAGGGATGTAGATGCGTGTATTCCATCCGTTTCTGTATGAACATGGACAAGCCTGCATTACTATTGAACAAGACCCGTGCTTAACTTTCTGTGTTCCGTACCTGGACTATTTGCTTGGAGTGTTTGCATGAGGCTGTTACTGTTCTGGTGTTGGTTTTTGTTAATTCAGTATAAATTTGTCGAAACATGTATTTTTATAGTTACGATTGAGGAGGATTGCATTGCTATATGTCTTGGTAGGTCAGTAGGTGTTTGGCTAGTTTCATTATCTACTGCTATGACAGAGTGTCTTCTTGTTGTTGTGCCGGTGCTATAGTTAGTTGCTTTCTCCATTAAGAGAGAATTAAGATTTACTTTATTCCTGTTGAACATGTCGAAGCATCTCAAGGATACATTCCCAGCTTTGAGAGTTACGATTGTAACCAAGAGTCAGTAAGCACTTTTTTTTTTTGGGGGGGGGGGGGGGGGGGGTGGGGGGGAGAGAATAAAAGGAGACTAGGTCGGAGAGATGATTAAGCTAATGTTATTAAGTCTTGAGATTGAGTGGACACTTACTCCAAACTCTGTTTCTTGAATGGTGAATTTTAAAATGAGATCATATGAATTATGTTAACTCATGTTGAGAAGCATAGTAGTGTTGCTTGCATCCTAAGGGTCACTTGAAGAGAATCTCTTGATGTCGCTTCCCTGTTTTGCGTAATATATTTTCCGTTGCTGATTATGATTCATCAGTGCTAGATGGCATACAGATAGGAGGGATACTTGTGTATATTTGCTTAAAAGCTGAACTTGTTTGTGGATTTCCTTAATTTCTGTTAAAAGCTAGAAATGGACAATCTCCTAGGGGTGAGAAGAGTAGTACGCTAAAGTTCATATGAAAACTGGTGTCTGTAATGTTTTGAGGTGACACATACTGCAGCAATCTCTTCATTGATATATGTTTGATGTTGAGCACTGGCCATTAACTAATTTATTTTCTTGATGGAAGAGAATTTAGCCTGTTGAAATATTAGTTTGTCCCGCTTTGTCTCTACTCGTCTATTCTTGAACTCCAAGTCCAACACGTGGCCATTTCAATTGTTCTCAGTATGATGAATGCATCAGGGATTGCGACAAAGCTGTTGAAAGAGGGAGAGAGCTTAGGTCAGCCTACAAGATGGTTGCTAGGGCTTTGACGAGAAAGGGGAATCGCCCTTGTAAAGATGGCAAAACCCTCAAAAGATTTCGACCTGCGATCGAGACTTTCCAAAAAGCACTTACAGAGCACCGAAACCAGATACGTTGAAGAAACTCAATGATGCTGAGAAAGCAAAGAAAGATTTGGAACAACAAGAGTACTTTGATCCTAAAATAGCTGATGAAGAACGTGAAAAGGGTAAAATCATTTTCTCTACCCTTTTCTTGTTCTTCTTCCCATCTCCCACTTATGTATATATGTCAAGTCAATTGCTAAAAAAATCCCAAATTATCTTTTTCAGCAATGAATACTTCAAAGAGCAAAAGTATCCAGAGGCTATTAGGCATTACACTGAAGCATTGAGAAGAAA
>JAOWBW010001828.1:0-184933 GCA_026119855.1 Campanula takesimana
TGTTAGGCCCAATTGGTAGGAAAATAGGCTAGAGGGGGGGTGAATAGCCTAATTAAAACTTTTTCAAAGAAACACTTTTATAAATGCAAAGTCACTTATCAGATTGCAAACTATTATCAGTAAGCGCAGCGGAGAAGATATATGACTTGTTTTAACTCACACAAAATCAGTTTATAAAAAGGTTTTGAGAGCTTGGTTTAAACACAAAGTAGTTTCTAAAAGTTCAATGCAGTTTCAAGAGATTGGTCAATGGAAATGATGATGAGTCAGCAAGAACAGTAATGATTTGCCGGTGATAGAGTTCCAACCGGCAAGGACAGTAAGTAACAGAGGACACAGAGATTTGGAGAGGTTCACAGTGTAAATACTGCTACGTCCTCTACCAAGTTTGGTCAGAACTTGGATTTGGGTTAAGAGCACTATTAAATATCCCTAGTCTATTACAAGAGCGGCTTTGCCGGATACAAAGACTAAATTCTAGAGATAGTTTAATGAATCGTAAAGCAAATATCTGACCAAGTGTATTTGAGCGGCAAGTTCAAAAGAACTTATCTCACTCAGGTGGGTGTGTGAAAACTCAGACAACGTATTCCTTAAAATAATCTAGTTCGGGAATACTAACAGTGTTGTAGAGTTTGTGCACAAGTGTATGTCCTATTAAATGATCTAATGATTATCTGGACAAGGAATGTTTGAGCTTCAATGAATGCTGCAAACAACCAACTCTCTTCAATGCACTAAAATCACCAACCTTCTTCAATGCACTGAGTCCTCTATATATAGGAGGAGTTATGTCTTAGCTTGTTGAAGAAGGATAACATTTGAATTTCCAGCTGGGTAGGTGAGGAGCATTTAATGCAGTATCCTTGGCATTAATGGCGAAGATACGCGTGCCTTAAAAGTCTGATGGGTAAAGACCCCTTTGTCTCAACCGGTTACCTGCAAAAGCAAGTAGAGACAGAGTATAGCTAAAAGTAGCTATGTGTCAGACGGCGTAGAAATCATTACAGAGCAGGTAAACTACTTTATGATAAAACAGTATAGAGACAATCAGCAAGGTTGACTTTAATGAAATGATGTCACCTGACTGACAGTGCAGACTGTCTATTATATCGGCATGTTGTGAATGGAGTTGATCGGCAACTTCTTTAATAAGTTGATCGGCAACTTGTAGCAAGTTGATCGGCAACTTGTCGCATGTTAAGAATAGGGTTGATCGGCAACTTGTTTACTGGTCTGCTGATTTGCTTCCTCTTGCTGGTTTGTCTTGTTGAAGAGTTGAAATACACCTGTGCTGATCACAAAGGATCCTAAGGGCACCTTAAAAAGGTTCTAATAAAATTGGGGACCCTAAGTGTAGACATGATTGGGATTAAGTAATTCTAGGACCTAGGTATCTATTTGAACAACAATCTCCTCCTAATTACTTAAGTCCAATCACCCTTAAAGCTAAAGACATCTCTTATCTTAGGGAAAAGATTTCTAAGGATATCTAGGTATAACCAAATCCTAAGGTAAGTCACACTAGATGTCTAATGCAAAAGGTGGATTCACCAAAATAAATGGTGAAGCCGGTTCAAGGAATCGGCAAGAGTGATGATCTGCAAAAGGAAATAGCACAGAATAATGCAGATAACAACACAAATATAAGAAAAACATATTAGCACAATAAAAATTTTATAAGCAAAGAAATTTGTCTGTGAAGGTCTTCAATAAGATATCTACATCATAGGCTATGTGACTCAAGGATCAGCAGCTGGAGGATCAGAAATCTGGGATCTGCTGCTGGAGTTGAGTCCTTTGTAGATTCAGTCTTCCTAGCCTTCTTTCTTGCTTTTTCTTCTTTTCTTTCAGCTTTCCTCTTTGCTTTGCTCTGTCTTCTCTGCGCACTTTCCAATCTTTCAGACAGCATCTTGTTGTTGGCTTCAAGAGCAGCTATCTTCAGATTAGCTTCGGCAAGAGCAGCTTTGGTCTTAGACAATTCTGCTTCAAGTCTTCCCATATCTCTTATCTGCAGCCTCTGATTATCAACAAGATTCTGTTGAATGTTATGAGTTGTCCCCAAGGATTCAGAAAGAGCCATAACGCTCTTCTCTATCAGCAAGGAGAGCTTTCAATTCTTTGACCAGAGTATTCTCCTCCTCCTGATTGGACTTACGTAGACGCTTAACCAGGTCTTTGTGAACATCCTTAACCAGGTCACCAACAGAAAGAGCCATATCACCAACATCAGCACGAGTGGCAGGCACTTGCTGATTTGTGAAATCGCCTTCACTAAACTTCAAATACTCATACAGACTGTTGACGATGGTCGGCTGGAAAATACTGGCAGACGACGGGAGCACTATTGAAGGGATAAAATCTTCATTATTCAGATCAGCATCTTCAATAAGCACATCATCAGTCATCATCTCATCATCAGAGGAGATCAAGATCGGCTCAGAGGGAGAGGGAGGAACAGGAGCAGCAGGAATGAGTAAGAACCATTGAAGGGCAGCATCATCAGCAGATGAGAAGAAATCGGCAGGGACAAAAGTTGAGACAATGAGATCATCAGAATCATCGGCACGAAAGATCGGCAAAGGAAAAGCAGGATGAACTATAACTGCACGATCAGTCGGCAGCAGAAACATACCACTGTCTTCAAGTGAAAGGAAGGTAGCCAAGATTAAGTTCAAATAAGCACGACCTTCAAGAATCATAGTCATTAACCCGGCATTCATCAGCCTTGAGGTATAGACTAGATGATCGGCACGCTGACGAGGATGAAATAATCGGCAGAGTAATGGCAAGTGCACAAGAGGCCACGAGGTTGGATGCCGAACTCCAGATGTCTTTAAGCTCATCATTGATCATAAGCATCTTCTCATCCAACCATTTGAAGTGATAAGACTTCTCAGTTGGAGAAGACCAGGAGAACGATCTCACCACCTATCTTCAGTTGCCAGTGTAGTAGACATTGGTTCATAGACAATCTTTCGCTTAAGTCTAGAAATCCGAGGAGTCTTTCCCTTTGTACGAACAATGTCATCATCATTGAGAATCCAGGGAAGATAGATTGGACTATCACTGGTAGAATCTCCTGGAGAGAATTTATACTTGGTGGACATGAGGGTGGTCTTTGCTGAATGGGAGTGGACATCTGCCTAAGGTATACTTGAAGGATAACCTTGGATGAACAGTGAAGAGAGGCTGTCCAAATTTGTTGGAGGGGATAGATGCATTGGAAGTGTACCAGTTTGAGCACATCATATCCTTCCCATTGAGAAAATAATCATAGCTGGGTGGTGGAGAAGTGTCAACAGCATCAGGATCAACAAAGGCTTGTTCTCCAACCACCATGTAATCAGCAGGATATATCTCATCGGCATGATCTACATCAGCACGAGCATCAGCAGGATCAGCTTCATCAGCATTATCTACATTGGCATGAGCAGCAGCAGGAGCCGGCAAGAGAGGGGTGATAACAGACGGTAAGCTGAACAATGGCTGTAGAAGAATCTCTTCAAACTGTAGACTAGCAGCAATGTCAGCATCCATATTAGGAGTACTATCATCAGCACCTCCTCCCAACTCCACAACCTCCTTGATTCCAGTAGGAGGAACAATCTGTATTTCAGGGGTGACTGATATTAACTGAGTGTCTGTAGTTTTCTCAGTAAGATGAGTGTCAGCAGTTGTCTCATTAGTCACTTTTTCTGCAAGTTCTCCTCCTGAAACAGATACATCCAACTGTTGAGTGTCCATAGTTGTCTCAACTGGAGCAGCAAGGTCGGCAGATAGACCCATCAGAGTTGAGTGTCTGAAGTTTGTCAACATGAAATTCACTATATCTTTGATAGAATCATCAGAATGCCTTCCTTCAACACTACTATCACCTTCAAATACAGACTCTGCAAAGACTTCAGCAGTGGAAGCTTTAGTCATGACAGTTCTGATTGGCATCTTGTCACTATCTGTAGTAAGTGAAGTGGAAGGAGAGTCAGCAGTGGCTTTGTGAGCACAGACCAAATCATCAAACAAATCAGCATCATCATCATTATCAGCATCAGAATCACTGTCAGCAGAGTCACCATCGGCAGAATCATCGGATCTATCGGCAACAAACGAATTATCAGCAGCATCTACATCATCGGCAGAATGAACATCGGCATCAGATAAAGTCTTGCTGCTGCTGGGAGAAGGAGCTTGAGCAGATGGATCGGCAAGATTTTCGGCAGCTATGCGATCGGCATCTTTCTTTAGCAGAAATTCATTGGATTTGTCAATCAAGTCCATAGTGACTTTCTTGACTGATCTGAAGAAGTGTACATTGAGAGGACTGTCAGCAGGAGCCTCGTCATCATTGTAGGTCAGAAGATCTTCATTATTCTCCATTCTGCCTATCTGATAAGGATCAAACTCTGTGAATTGAGAGAGCTGATTGAAAGTCCTGGCGTAGATAATCCATACATCCTGAACCATCATATCTTGTCTAATTCTGTCTTGAAAGAGATAGATCTGGTTCCAGGAAAGTGGTAGAAATTCAAAATACCGACTAAAATTGAGCTTTAGTTCAGCCTCTTTCAACTGCTTGAACTTTGATAGAGGTACAAACTTCTCTTTCCACATATCAGTGCGTCTGTCCAAACTCTTTGATCAACATAATCAGCAGGATTTCCGGGAGTGACAGTGTCTTTCATCTCTTCATGAAACTGAAGAAGACGACGAATAAAGGGAGGCAGATGGTCAATCGGAAAGACCCATTTCTTGTTCAAGACCTTGTTGGTGAAGGACCAAGGATTCTTGTAGAAGGTGTGGAAAGTTGGGTTTCTGATTGGAGCGCATTTCCTAGGAGTCTGAGACTTGAGCTTTTCAATGACATCCTCAATACTTTTGCCATCGGCAAAGTCATCAGTGAATTCTTCTTCAGGAATTTCAACCTTGACAGCAGGATCGGCAGTTAGGGAAGCACTGGCAAGATGAGCAGGGGCAAACCTAATTAGCTTGGCTCTTGGATCAGCAGGAGGAATAGTGGAAGAAGGAACTTCATCGGCAAGCTTCACCTTCTTTGTCACCACTTGATCGGCAACTTTTACCAGTTTCCTTTTCTTTGGAGCACCAGGAGTAGAATCGGCAAGAATCCTATCAGTTGAAGTAGCAGGAGTAGAGACTGCTGCTGATTGAGAAGCAACTGAAGGAATGGTCTTTGCCTTTTTCTTCCTCTGAGTAACAACAGGTGCAGGAGCAACAGAGGGGGCATCGGCATTGGAAGCATTCTTTGAAATCCTTTTCCAATCCTTAGCATTAAAGAACTTCAACCTATTGAAAGGCATGCTGGATGGAAAGCGATCGGCAGCTACTACATTGGCATTCTCCTCAGAATCATACTAATCAACAGATAATGGCATCCTTTTCCAGGATTGGCCTTGTTCTTCAATCTGTCAGAAGCCCACTTATCAGCAGCCGTAGCGATAATCCTGAATATGTAGGCACACCAGTTGAACTCAATCTGCAGAACAATGGCGGCCATAGCTTCAAACTGCACATCAGTGATATTGCTGTGGGATCCAGATCGGCAAATGAGACATCTATCAACTATCTCAGCTAAAGCATAGTATCTTCGGGGATAGTGAATCTTCAGATGATTAGTGCCACTAAGCCTTGTGCCAGCACCTCTCATGATAATCCAAGCCCTATCCAGTTCCTGCTCATCAACTAGAGCACTCAACCCTTCATTCCCAAGATTGGGAAAAACTTCAGAGATAGAAGAGGGAGTAAGAGAGATCTGCACGCCCAAAACAGTAGAATTGATGGAGACGATAACGGAGGAGTCAGCACGAGAGCGGACAACAGAAGAGTTGGAGAAGAATTCTTTGACAAGATCCACAAATACTGAGCTAACTCCTGATGGAGTGATGAACGAATCAAGCAAGGACCCAATAAGAAGATTCTTCAAGAAAACCCCATCGGCTTCGTCATTGAAGTAGTCGAAGTCAACATAGCCTCCGTAGATATCTTTTTCACCGGACATTGTCTGCAAAATTACTCAAACAACTCTCAATGTTAGAAATAAAGACAAATCAAACCATAAATGATTAGAAATGAGCAGAGTATAAACATTAACACTTACCAGATTATGAATAGATGAACAAATAAAATGATGAACTGATAATCTGAAAAGAGGAGAGATAGAGAGAATAGAGAGCAGAGAAAAAAATGGCGGAGAAAAAGCTTAATGGAATTTTGAAAGGCGTTATATATGTTATGGGGAGAGAGAGAATATGAGAGGGCAAGGGAGAGAAATAACTGTACCTATAGTCTTGGAGACCGTGCGCACGCAAAAATTAATGCGCACACAAATCGGTAAGGTGAACAGTTAAAAGTAAGAGGGAGAAAGGGTAAATTAGTCAAAAATAAAATAGAAGTGATGATGACCTGTTTACCTGCTGATGTATCGCATTAAATGGAATACATCTTGACACGATTTTGGATAAGAAAGGTACACACACGTGTCAGGGAGATGGTGTGACCGATGTACCTTTGATTTGATTGCTTACGTCATGTGTCAGGAATCTTAACTTTTGCAGAGACGTGCTGATTTGATTTTATCAATCGGCAAGATAGCTTGAATCGGCAAAATGATTGAATCAGCAAGATATTGAATCGGCAAGATATATAGATAGAATCGGCAAGATGATTTTGACAAAGTTTCGATCGGCAAGATTTTGTCGGCAAGTTCGTAGTCGGCAAGATAATTGATGCTCTGCTGATTTGATCGGCAGACTAACACAAGTAGCAAAGTTAGCACAATTTTAACCATAAAAATCAATCATACCCAATTCACCTCTGAGGAATTCAAATCTTTTCTGATCCAAGGGCTTTGTTAGTATGTCTGCTCTTTGGAAATCGGTATGGACTTTGAGCAGCACAACATTCCCTTTTTCAACATGTTCCTTCAGGAAGTGGTATTTGATGTCTATGTGCTTGGTTTTGGAATGCATGACCGGATTGTTTGATACTAAAATTGCTGATTGGTTGTCACAATAGATGGGACAAATTTGAGATGGTACTTCATAGTCAACCAGCTGCTGCTTCATCCATAGAATCTGTGAACAGCAACTGCCGGCAGCTATGTACTCAGCTTCAGTGTTGGAAGTGGAAATTGATGCTTGCTTCTTACAGGACCAAGACACCAATCTATCACCAAGAAATTGGCAAGTTCCACTTGTACTCTTTCTGGTCACCCTACAAGCTGCAAAGTCTGCATCTGAATAACCTATAAGATTGAAAGATGAATCTCTTGCATACCATAATCCAAGGTTAGCAGTGCCACATAAATATTTAATAATACGTTTTACAGCCTGCAGATGGGATTCCCTAGGGTCAGCTTGAAATCTGGCACAAACACAAACAGCAAACATAATATCTGGTCTACTGGCAGTAAGATAGAGGAGTGAGCCGATCATACCTCGGTAGACAGTCATGTCTACTTTCTTACCAGACTCATCCTTATCTAAATGAATGTTAGTGCCCATCGGTGTGCTTGAGAGTGAGCATTGTCAAAGCCAAACTTCTTGATAAGTTCTTTGGCATACTTGGCTTGACTGATGAATATTCCTTCATGGGTTTGTTTGACTTGAAGTCCAAGGAAATATGTTAGTTCACCCATCATGCTCATCTCGAACTTGCTCTACATCAGTTTCTCAAATCTCTTGCAAAGTGATTCGTTAGTGGAACCAAAAATAATATCATCGACATAAATTTGAACAAACAATGAATGACCCTTATGCTTGGAAACAAATAAAGTAGTATCGATTTTACCTCGAGTGAAGCCTAAGCCATCGCTAAGTAAGAACTTAGAAAGGGTTTCATACCATGCTCTTGGAGCTTGCTTTAAGCCATAGAGTGCTTTCTTCAATCGGTAGACATGATCAGGCTTCTTGGAGTCCTCAAAACCTGGTGGTTGTTCAACATAGACTAGTTCTTGGAGTTCTCCATTCAGGAAGGCACTTTTCACGTCCATTTGATATAGCTTGAATTCCTTGAAGGCAGCATAGGCTAAGAAAAGTCTTATAGCTTCCAATCTTGCAACAGGAGCAAATGTCTCATCGTAGTCGATTCCTTCCTCTTGACGGTAGCCTTTAGCAACTAACCTTGCTTTGTTTCTAATGATTTTCCTAGCTTCATCCAATTTGTTCCTGTAAACCCACTTAGTACCAATAACTTGCTGAGAAGTTGGTCTTGGCACAAGTTCCCATACTTTGCATCTTTCAAACTGATTCAGTTCCTCTTGCATGGCTTCAACCCAACCAGGATCGGCAAGAGCTTCTTCAGTCTTCTTTGGTTCTATATCGGAGACCATAGCAGATGAGAAAAGGCTTTCAGCAAATGCTCTACTAAGGTTCCTTATTAATCTGGGACCAAAGACATCACCAATCACATTTTCTAATGGATGATCACGAATAGTTCTGACTTCTCTCGGCACATCTTGTCTTACTGATTCTTGTTGTAAGGATTCTAGAGGAGGATCAAGATCAGCAGATGGTGTAGGAGAAGAACTTTGAGTGAGAGGTGGATGAAAGCTTGGAGGATTAGGTCTTATAACAGAAATTGGTTGAGGGCTAGATCTGTCTTCAGGATGATCAGCAGAGTTTGCATCGGCAAACGGATTATGAAATTCATCAGCAGGTTCTGGTTCTGCTGATGAAGGAAAATACGAAGCATCTGCTGATTCTTCTGCTGAAATGACTGGATCAGCAGCTGGTACTTGATCTGCAGGATTAGTATTACTGGATTCACCTGTCTCATGAGCACTAGACACATTAGTACTATTTGGAGCCTTGTCAGACTCTAACAAATCAAATTCATCAAAGGTTACATGACAGATTCAACAATTTTCAAAAGTTTCTTATTGAAAACTCGAAAGGCCTTACTGTGTTTAGCGTATCCAACAAAGATTCCTTCATCAGCTTTCTCATCAAATTTACCTCTGTGCTCTTTTCCATTGTATAGCACGTAACATTTGCAGCCGAATATCTTGAAGAATCCAATGTTGGGAATTCTGCCTCTCCAGAGTTCATAAGGAGTCTTGTTATGGAATTTGTTGATTAGAGATCTGTTCTGGGTAAAGCAGGCTGTATTGATCGCTTCAGCCCAAAAGTACTTCGGCAGCCTGGCTTCGGCAATCATGGTCTTACCAGCTTCAATGAGTGTTCTGTTCTTCCTCTCAACAACACCATTTTGTTGTGGTGTACCGGCAGCTGAGAAGTTGTGGTCTATACCATGATCATCACAGTACTGAGCAATACCATTGTTCTTGAATTCAGTGCCGTTGTCTGATCTCATACTAATGATATCGCTTTCTTTTTGAGTTTGTAGTAGTCTAAATAACTTGGTGGCAACAGCATAGGTGTCATCTTTGTGACTGAAGGTTTCCACCCAAGTATATCTAGAGAAATCATCTACTACAACCAAGGTGTATCTACTTCTCCCGATACTTGCTGTAGTTGTGGGGCCAAATAGATCCATATGTAGCAATTGGAGGCACTTAGAAGTTGACATGCAGGGCTTGCTTCGGAAAGATGACTTATGTTGTTTTCCAAGCTGGCAGGCCTTGCATTTCTTTGCTTGATCAGCAGACACTTGAGGCAGACCGGTAACAAGATTTGAACCGGCAAGCTTGGATAGATATTTGAAGTTCAAGTGACTGAGTCTCTTGTGCCATAGCCATGAGTTCTCACTGATGTTCTTAGGTACAAAACAAACATTAGCAACACCAGTAATAGCACTTAAGTCTACTGCATAAATGTTACCTTTACATTTGGCAGTGAGAAGAGTTTCATTGGAAGCAATGTCTTTCACATAGCAACTGGAAGTAGTAAATACGCATTGCATTCCTTTATCACAGAATTGTGATATTGATAGAAGGTTATGTTTCAGACCATCCACGAGAGAGACCTTCTGTACAGTAACTGCACCTCTCTTGATGGTACCTATACCGACGATTTTTCCTCTGGCATTATCACCAAACACTACTGGGGGACCTGATGCTTCAATAATATCGGCAAGAAGATCTGCAAATCCTGTCATATGTCTTGAGCAGCCACTATCTAGAATCCACAAATCCTTGCTTGCACCAGTTGAGGCCATGAAGCATTCCTGAAATAAAACGGTATGCTTATGGTCCCCCTTATTCATGGGTCCGAGGGTTAGTTCCTCTTTGGCAACCACATCTGGCCACCACTAGAGGATGTAACCTCAGTGGGTCCAGATAGGTGCTTCAAGAGGCATTCATGAGCCTTGTGACCATAATCAAAACAATTAGAACATCTCACTTGACTGATAGGCTGTGGAGTCGGTAGAATATCATTCTGTTTAGTCGGTGCATTGGCAGAACTAGGGAATTGAGCAGGCACAAACTTAGTAGGTTTAAAGGTGCCAGTGTTGCCTTTCTTTCCATTCTGTTTACCTTTGGCAGTTACCTTTTTAGGCACTTGTCCATCGGTAGCAGAGGAGGTCAGATCGGCAGCACTTGCTCTGCTGATGTATTCACCAAGAATACCGTTATCGGCAGACTCAGTATCAGCAACCTTAACATATCTTTGTTTGTGCTTATCATTCCTTTTGTTCTGGTTCTTAGGATACTTCATTGCCACAGCACTGTAAATTGGCTTAGCATCCTTATGCACTGAGTTAACAGGATTACATTCAACTTTCTCATCCTTTTTCTCGGTAGCACAAGTTTCAGTAGAGCTACTGCTGCTGGAATCAAATCCTAACCCAGATTGGTCCTTATATGACATTTGGGTCTGTAGGATTGTTTCAACAGCAACTCTAGATTTTGTGTAAGAATCAACAATCCTTGAGAGATGATTGTTTCTTTTCACAAGATCTTCGATCTGAGCTATCAATACTGCTACTTGGCATTTGAGATCCAGGTTTTCTTTCTTTAAAGAAATAGACTCAAGCTCGTGTCCTTTGAGAACTGAAAGTTCAGACATAAGCGAGCTATTCTCGTTAGAAATTCTTTTGAAATCAGCAGCCATCACTTTATGAACGCTACTCAGCTTCTCATGATCGATAAAAAGTTCATCCATTGTCTCTATCATTTCAGCTTTGGATATTTCAGGACAAGGATCAGCTAAAATTTTAGGAGCAGAGGCAATGGGTCCAGGAGAGAAGTCAGGTAGGGAAGAGATGGGTTTTGATATGTTTTTGGCAATGCTAGATTGTTCATTGAATAATAGTTTTCTGGTCATCGGTAAGGATTTTGATTTGATGGTGGTAAATTGAGAAGAGTTACACTGGCCATAGAGTGAGGTTCCCACTTGGTGTACTTTGTATCCATATGGGTTTTCAGCTTTGACACTTATTTCTTTGAAGTGTGGTTGAGGTCTTCCAACAGATTCTTCTTTGACTGGAGTTCTTGGTGGAGATGGATCTCGGTAGACTGGAGTCGGCAATGATGATACATCGGCATTTTCCAAATCTAGGGCGACAAAACTTACATCGGCATCTTCATCTTCATCGGCATCTTCATCGGAATCAGTTTCACACCAAACCGGCAAGGCCTTTTCTGTGCTTTCATCGGCAACAAAGCTTCGAGACTTAGGATGTCTCTTGTTGAATGACTTCCTCATGTATTCATATTTTGGTTGAGGACATTTAGAAGCAAAGTGACCAGGTTTTCTGCAGTTGAAGCAGACCAGATCACCTTTGTTGTTCTTTCCATCGGTAGCACTAGTAGAGGGTTCATTGTAGCTTGCTGGTTTCTGAAATGGTGGTGTGAAGGATTTTGGTTGCTGGTAGTTTCCTTTCTGCATCCTTTTGAAGTCTTTGAACCTTTTGTAGTTCTTAGCGAAGGCGGCAAATTCGTCTTCTTCCATAGGTTTTTCTGAGGTTATTTCATGGGTATTGGAACTGCAGGATGTTTGAGGTGGATCTATAGGAGGGAATTTGTTTGAGGGAAATGATATCTGTGACTGAGCTGATAGAGACAAGTTTTTGAAATTTTTGTCGAGAACGTTAAGTTTTTGCAGTTCTCTCTCATAGAAGAACAGACTAGACACAAGATTCTGAATAGAGGTCTTGTTTAAGTCTTTAACTTCTCTAACAGCAGTGACCTTAGTATGATACTCATTTCCTAAAGAACTTAGAAAACGAATACTAAGATCTTTCATAGTATACACTTTACCTAATGAAGCACATAAATTACTTACCTCGCAAAATCTGTCGTAGGCACTCCTTAGTGATTCACCATCTTGTTTCTTGAAGGATTCAAACTCAGCAATGCAATCGTAGAGTCTGTTGTCCTTCACCTGCTCGTCACCTTCAAAGTATGCAAGGAGCTTGTTCCAGCATTCTTGAGCCGTGGAGCACAAGTCAAAAAGTTTGTATTGCTTGTCATCCAATCCACATGATATAATGTGGCATGCTTTTCCATCTAGGGTAGCAGAAAGTTTGTCGTCGTCGGTCCATTCCTCTCTGGGTTTCTCAATCAAAGTTTCATCAATCTGAACATGGGTTTCCTGTTCAGTTTCTCGATCAGCATGTTGTGTCAGCGGAGTGGAGGGAATAGGTCTGTAGGTGGTTGAAACTTTTAACGGAATGATTGGACCACCTTCTATGACCTTCATCAACCGGTCATCGATTGAGTTCATATACTTTATCATACGAGATTTCCAGACACCAAACTCGTTGACATTCAACAACGGAATGGTGGTGATGTTGAATGACTGCATGATTTTTCCTGCCATGGTATCGGCAAACAAGCTGCAAAGCTTGGAAATTTCTTTCAAAATTCCAAGCTCTGATACCAATTGTTAGGCCCAATTGGTAGGAAAATAGGCTAGAGGGGGGTGAATAGCCTAATTAAAACTTTTTCAAAGAAACACTTTTATAAATGCAAAGTCACTTATCAGATTGCAAACTATTATCAGTAAGCGCAGCGGAGAAGATATGACTTGTTTTAACTCACACAAAATCAGTTTATAAAAAGGTTTTGAGAGCTTGGTTTAAACACAAAGTAGTTTCTGAAAGTTCAATGCAGTTTCAAGAGATTGGTCAATGGAAATGATGTTGAGTCAGTAAGAACAGTAATGAGTTGCCGGTGATAGAGTTCCAACCGGCAAGGACAGTAAGTACCAGAGGACACAGAGATTTGGAGAGGTTCACAGTGTAAATACTGCTACGTCCTCTACCAAGTTTGGTCAGAACTTGGATTTAGGTTAAAATCACTATTAAATATCCCTAGTCTATTACAAGAGCGGCTTTGCCGGATACAAAGACTAAATTCTAGAGATAGTTTAATGAATCGTAAAGCAAATATCTGACCAAGTGTATTTGAGCGGCAAGTTCAAAAGAACTTATCTCACTCAGGTGGGTGTGTGAAAACTCAGACAACGTATTCCTTAAAATAATCTAGTTCGGGAATACTAACAGTGTTGTAGAGTTTGTGCACAAGTGTATGTCCTATTAAATGATCTAATGATTATCTGGACAAGGAATGTTTGAGCTTCAATGAATGCTGCAAACAACCAACTCTCTTCAATGCACTAAAATCACCAACCATCTTCAATGCACCAAGTCCTCTATTTATAGGGAGAGTAAATGCCTGGAGTCTTGGAGAAGAAGGATAACATTTGAATTTCCAGCTGGGTAGGTGAGGAGCATTTAATGCAGTATCCTTGGCATTAATGGCGAAGATACGCGTGCCTTAAAAGTCTGATGGGTAAAGACCCCTTTGTCTCAACCGGTTACCTGCAAAAGCAAGTAGAGACAGAGTATAGCTAAAAGTGGCTATGTGTCAGACGGCGTAGAAATCATTACAGAGCAGGTAAACTACTTTATGATAAAACAGTATAGAGACAATCAGCAAGGTTGACTTTAATGAAATGATGTCACCTGACTGACAGTGCACTGTCTATTATATCGGCATGTTGTGAATGGAGTTGATCGGCAACTTCTTTAAGAAGTTGATCGGCAACTTCTGTAGCAAGTTGATCGGCAACTTGTCGCATGTTAAGAATAGGGTTGATCGGCAACTTGTTTACTGGTCTGCTGATTTGCTTCCTCTTGCTGGTTTGTCTTGTTGAAGAGTTGAAATACACCTGTGCTGGTCACAAAGGATCCTAAGGGCACCTTAAAAAGGTTCTAATGAAATTGGGGGACCCTAAGTGTAGACATGATTGGGATTAAGTAATTCTAGGACCTAGGTATCTATTTGAACAACATTTGCCTTCAAATGTAAGCATTTTCAAATTTGGCCATTTGGCATCATTTATCAAAGACAATTTTTCAAGCAAAATGCTTTTGATCTCCCCTCAAAATGATTTTTCCAAAGTCTTAGACCCTTTTTGTCCACAATGAGTCTTGAAGGTCACCCTTAGGCTCTTTCCCGGTATCAAGAAAATGTGTCAACCATCCCGCAGTGTAGGCTTGACCAAATCTTTGTCCCCTGAGTGACCCTTTAGGTTAAAAAACCTTCGTCCCCAGAGTGACCCCTTTAGATTAAAACCTTCATCCCCGAGTGACCCTTTAGATTAAAACCTTGACTTAGAATAGTCGTTATAGGCTAGAGCCTTTGTCCCGGCCGTCCCTAGTGAGACGAAAGACCAATTTTCCCGTCAATCTCCCCGAAGATGGAGTTGACCCCGGTCAAGCTATGACTTAGAATAGTCGTTATAGGCTAGAGCCTTTGTCCCGGCAGTCCTTAGAGGGACGTAAGACCAGTTTTCCCGTCAATCTCCCCATAGACGGAGTTGACCCCGGTCAAGCTTAGACTTAGAATAGTCGTTATAGGCTAGAGCCTTTGTCCCGGAAGTCCTTAGAGGGACGTAAGACCAGTTTTCCCGTCAATCTCCCCAAAGATGGAGTTGACCCCGTCAAGCTATGACTTAGAATAGTCGTTATAGGTTAGAGCCTTTGTCCCGGCAGTCCTTAGAGGGATGTAAGACCAGTTTTCCCGTCAATCTCCCCAAAGACGGAGTTGACCCCGGTAAAGCTTAGACTTAGAATAGTCGTTATAGGCTAGAGCCTTTGTCCCGGCAGTCCTTAGAGGGACGTAAGACCAGTTTTCCCGTCAATCTCCCCAAAGATGGAGTTGACCCCGGTCAAGCTATGATTTAGAATAGTCGTTATAGGCTAGAGCCTTTGTCCCGGCAGTCCTTAGAGGGACGTAAGACCAGTTTTCCCGTCAATCTCCCCAAAGATGGAGTTGACCCCAGTCAAGCTATGACTTAGAATAGTCGTTATAGGCTAGAGCCTTTATCCTGGCCGTCCCCGACGTAAGCCCATTAGCTATGACTTAGAATAGTCATTATAGGCTAGAGCCTTTGTCCTGGTCATCCCCGACGTAAGCCCATTAGCTATGACTTAGAATAGTCGTTATAGGCTAGAGCCTTTGTCATGGCCGTCCCCGACGTAAGCCCATTAGCTATGACTTAGAATAGTCGTTATAGGCTAGAGCCTTTGTCCTGGCCATCCCCGACGTAAGCCCATTAGCTATGACTTAGAATAGTCGTTATAGGCTAGATCCTTTGTTCCGGCAGTCCTTAGAGGGACATAAGACCAGTTTTCCCGTCAAGCTCCCCGAAGTTGGAGTTGACCCCGGTCAAGCTATGACTTAGAATAGTCACCATAGGCCGTCCCCGACGTAAGCCCAGTAAAAATCTGTCCCGTGTATGTCAACCCTCTCCTATAGAGTCAAGTTGACCGTATCCCCAGCAAGTCAACCCTCTCCCATAGAGCCAAGTTGACCATGTCTCGCCTCTGACCCCTAGAGTCATGCCTCCTTGCGGACCTATGTAACCCCGCGTACCTCCGAACTACGTTAGGCTTGATTCCCCGTGAACGGGATACGTAGGAATCCTATACCACTAGGTCCAGCCATGCAACCAAAATCGGTTAAAGCCGTCGTCCCGTCAGATTGGGATGCTTATTTCTATCGACAACCCCGCTCCTTCGAAGCGACGTTGCCGAGGGGCTCTGTAAGTACCCCAATCTAAAACCGACCTATCTTAGAGGTAGCCTTAGCACCGTTTCAGGGATAAGCTAATAGGCCAGGACCTCCCTAGGATAAGCTATAAATTCCAGGACTGCTCTGGTATAAAATTGGAACAATCCAGAAGCTCGCCAGGCTGAGCCGTACGGATGCTTTGGGTACTAGAGGGGCCTAGCCGTACGGCTGGTTGGGAACCTCAGTCCCTATAAATAGAACCCCTTGGTGATCATTTCAGGGGGGGAGAAACATTAGAACTAAGGTTACTCTGTCGAACTCACCTCAGAATAGTATGAGTAAGAGTGAACAAAGAGTGAAAGAGAGAAAGGAAGATTGGCCTAAACCAAGATAGGTAAAGCCACTTCCTCCCCCTCCCTTTTCTTCATCTAAGAACTCTATTTATCTTTGATCTTGTCATTTATTGTTGATCTTTACATTCTTGCAAGTCTTGTCCATTAAAGCAATATACATGTCACGACCCGAAAACCCGTCTCTATTTCATTGATGAATAATTATTTATTTATTTATTTATTTGATTTAAATATTTATGTGTGCATTTTATGTGTTATAATAATTAGTGGCTAGCATTTTAATTGGTCTTTTGTGCTAGTGTAGAGTTTTGGGTCTTAGTAGTTAGTGGGGAAATTGAGTTGTGTTAGTTGATGAGGAGGGGCCTAAGTGTAAGTTTAAAAAAGATTTTACCTACTCCCTCCCTACTCCTTCTCTTCTCCCTCACCTCTTCCATCACCCTACTCCCTCATCTCTCCCAGCATTCTCTCTCTCTTTCCATGGAAAAAAGGGTAAGTTTCTCTCTACCTTCTCTCTTCAATCTAACCATCTTCCTCTTGTTATTTCTCATTTCTTAAAACATGAAACTTGTTTAGATCGTCGTTAGGATCATAGAGGGCTAAAAATATTCGAGTTCCGGCAACTTTGAGAAAATTCAAGTAAGTTACTTTTCCCCTATTTTTATGCTAAAGTGTTCATTTCATGTTTGTATAATGCTTTAGTTGTTATATTTAAAGTTTGATTGAGTTTGGAATTTGTTTGGAATTTATTTGGGTTTTTGGTTAAAAATGGTGATTGATATGAATGTTGGGTTTGATTCTTGGTTTGGGGTCATTTATGGTGTTATTGAGGTCCCCTTTTTCTTAGATGTTGTTTGGGTACTATGGGGATCAAGTTGGGAGTGGTGATTGTGAGAAATTTGGTTTTGGGTTCGAAAATGGTGGAAACCCAGCTCTATTTCCCGGCATGAAAACAGACCAGCCGCCCGCCCGCGCGGTGCCAGGCGCCCACCTACACCCCCTTTTCCAGTGGCCAGACCTTCTGTTGAAATAAGCGCCCGCCTGCCCTTGCCCGCACGCCCGCCCGCTCCAGCCCGAGCG
Source organism: Campanula takesimana (assembly GCA_026119855.1). Lineage (NCBI taxonomy): Eukaryota > Viridiplantae > Streptophyta > Magnoliopsida > Asterales > Campanulaceae > Campanula > Campanula takesimana. Next base: position 17,368 of record JAOWBW010001828.1, read on the forward strand.
CCCGCCCGCCCCCTTTTCCTGGCACTATTTCTTTACTTGTTTTCGGTTTAGGTTATAACTTTCATACATGTTTTGGACCTTAACCCCTTAGCCTTAAATGGTCAATTTGGAATACCCAAATGATGAAATTGGTTCCCTTGTGAATAAATGTGACTTGGGACTTGATTAATTATTGTTTGGGAATGTTGAAGCTCTTTTATGATGCGCATTTATTCAATCCATCTTTATGGTGATTAATTTGAATGATTCCCTACTTTGGAATCCTTAGTTGTTTATTTGAGCTAGTATTTATTACTTAGCATTTATTCGAAAGTCCAGCTGATATTTGTGGTTGTGTCGGGCGATGCGAGATATTGTGATGGCACCGGCCAAGTCCATTATGGTGTCGACCATTGTTTTGCCCTTATTTTCCTCTTCCAGATCGGCCTTGGTTGAGACGTTTGGAGCATGACTTTGTGGCATGGCTCCCGCCCTTTGTGGCACATTACTTTGTTATTGGTTCAGGTACCGGGGATTTCTCTTCAGCTTTCATGCTATTATGAAGATGATGATTTGTTGGTTATTGAAGCTGCGCAGCGACCTTTATTTGGTTATATCAGTTTGGGAAAACCTTGGCTATATCCTTTGTTATGTGTTTATATCCGCTTCTATCTGTTATTTGATAACTGCTATGTGCTATCTATGATTTATTATTGTATATTGCATCATAGCATGTCATGTAGTTGCATTAGTAACTTATTGAGATTTATCTCACCCCTTTTCTTTTGTCTTTGTTTTTCCTTAAACCCCCCCCCCCCAGATGGAAAGGATTAGACTCGCTGATCACGAGACATGACGTCGAGTGTGGATATAGCTTTTTGGGGAAGGTTGTTGTTCGGTTTACATTACTTAAATGTGTAACCTTTTTGGGGAATAGTGTCACCAAACAAGCAATGACGTCGTTAAGAATTGTACATGTTATAATTTGGGGTATAAGCTTGTGGAGCTTATATTAGTGGTACTTTGTTATTATTAAACCTTGATTTGCAAAACTTTGTGTTATCATCTTTTGGTATAAAAGGAAATTTTTATCTTCATTATTTTAGAGTTTATTGTTTAAGTCGACGTCCAGCTCGCGATCTCGGGCCCGCGGGGTTCGGGGTCGCGACAGTTGGTATCAGAGCTATGGTTTGGCTCTAAGTATAAGTCTAGGTGGACTAGTATGACCTAAGAGGGTAGTTGTGTTCGGAGTGAGTAACGGTTGATGTTTTATGCAGGTAATTGTTCTCAATGGCTAGAAGAAGGACAGGTGAAGGTTCTAGTGGGGCTCAGAATCAGAATGATCTTCGGGAAGAGAACCATGCCATGTTCCAAGGCATGTTTGAGGCGGCCATGAAGGCTATTCATGGCCAAGGACCGAGAGTAGAGCAAGCACCACCACCCCGATATGGTTTGGAGCAATTCTGGAAACTGAAACCGGCAGAGTTCGATGGTGAGCCCGATGTGAAGAAGGCCGAACTATGGGTCGAGTCTATGGAGAAAATCTATGATGTGTTTGGGTGCACGGACGAGGATAGGGTCCGGTTCGCGGCTTATAAGCTTGTGGGTGCCGCCGAGCATTGGTTGAAAGGGGTTAAAGCAAGTTGGGATGACACTCATACAGTGTATGCTTGGGAATTGTTTGTGCGGAAGTTCAAAGAGCATTTCATTCCGGTAGTGGATCAGAACCGAAAGGAGATCGAGCTTCTCAACTTGGAGCAAGGTTTGTTGTCTATAGCTCAGTACTCGGCTAAGTTCACAGAATTAGCCCGGTATTGTGACTATCTTGTGAGGACCGAAGAACAGAAGGCTATGAGATTCATCCGGGGTTTGAAGACTTCTATCCGTACTCAGCTTATAGCCCAGAGGATTGTGACATTTCAGGATGCGGTGGACCGTGCCTATCTTATAGAGCAAGATATTAGGGAACATAAGAGGAAGACCGAGGTAGCCAACCTGAGTAAGCAAGGAGCGCAGAGCAAGTCACAACCAAGGATTGATAACCGAGGTAAATTTGGGGGACAATCTCAGTCCTGAGGGCAACCGATCCTAAGGAACCCGGGTACCACTTCCGGGAACCAAGGGAACCAAAATAGGAGACTTTGTTCCTATTGCCAAAAGGAAGGCCATTCAGAGGACCGGTGTTGGAAGAAACAGGGAAGGTGTACCAACTGTGGCCAAATGGGGCATTATGTGAGGGATTGTCCGAGGAATAGAATTCAACCGACTGGGGTAGGAGCCGGGGCTCCTCAGGGTCAGAAAAGGGACGCTACAGGAAAGCCTAAGGTCCAAGGGAAAGTGTTTGCAATGAATCAAAAACAAGCCACAGATGATCCCTCAGTGATTGGAGGTATTGTTTCTATATCTAATGTGAGCGCGCGTACGTTAGTAGATCCAGGATCATCTCATTCTTACATTTCTGTGCAATTTGCTTCTCTGCTAAATGCTGCATCTGAGTCATTGCCTTATGTGTTAGAGGTGTCTACTCCTATGGGAGAGTGTTTAGTGACTGATAGAGTCTTTCGTGCTTGTGATGTGGTTATATGTGGTCGTGTCTTATGTGCGGACTTGGTAGTCCTTCCTATTCAGGACTTTGATGTTATTTTGGGTATGGATTGGTTAAGCAAGTTTCATGCTTCTGTTGACTGTCGTAGAAAGGTCGTTAATTTTTCTATCCCTCATGTGCCTAAGTTTACTTTTGAGGCTATGCCTTTTGGTAGAAATTTTCGTATCATTTCTTAGGTGAAAGCTAGGAGATTGTTGCATCGTGGTTGTGAGGGGTATTTGGCTAGTGTTCTTGATACTAGGAAAGAATCCCCTAGTTTGGAGAGTGTTCGGGTAGTTAGGGAATTTCCCGATGTTTTCTCTTCTGAATATAATATGCCTCCCGACCGTGAGATAGAATTTTGTATAGATCTTTTGCCGGGTACGGCTCCGATTTCAAAGGCACCGTATAGGTTGGTTCCCGCAGAATTGAAGGAACTAAAGGTTCAGTTGCAAGAGTTGCTTGATCGAGGGTTTATCCGCCCTAGTGTTTCCCCGTGGGGAGCACCGGTTTTGTTTGTGCGGAAGAAAGATGGCTCCTTGAGATTGTGTATTGATTACCGGAAGTTAAATCAGGTTACAATGAAGAACAAGTATCCTCTACCTCACATTGATGATTTGTTTGATCAGCTTCAAGGCTCAGTTGTGTTTTCTAAACTTGATTTGAGGAGTGGGTACCATCAGTTAAAGATTCGATCGGAAGATGTTCCGAAGACTGCCTTTCGCACTCGTTATGGTCATTACGAGTTCTTGGTTATGCCGTTTGGGTTGACTAACGCGCCTGCCGTATTTATGGATTTGATGAACCGGGTTTTCCATCCTTATCTTGATTCGTTCGTGGTGGTCTTTATTGATGATATACTCGTCTACTCTAAATATAGAGAGGAGCACGAGCAACACTTGAGGACAGTTTTATCCATTCTTGCGAGAGAGCAATTGTATGCGAAGTTTAGTAAATGCGAATTTTGGCTCGAGAAGGTTTCATTTCTGGGTCATGTTATTTCTAAAGATGGGATTTCTGTGGATCCTTCGAAAATAGAAGCCATAGTGGATTGGAAGAGACCCGAGTCAGTAACCGAGATCAGAAGTTTTCTGGGTTTAGCCGGGTATTACCGAAGATTTATAGAAGGGTTTTCGAGGATTGCTACTCCGATGACTCAGTTGACCCGGAAGGATGTACCGTTCGTGTGGAGTGAAAAATGTCAAAGTAGCTTTGATGAATTAAAGAAGAGATTAACTATGGCTCCTATTCTTGCGTTACCGAATGGAAACGACGACTTAGAATTTACAGTGATGCTTCGAAAGAAGGTTTGGGTTGTGTTTTGATGCAGAATGGGAAAGTGATTGCGTATGCTTCGAGGAAGTTGAGCCCGAGTGAACAGAATTATCCGACTCATGATATGGAGTTGGCGGGGATAGTCTTTGCGTTTCACAAATGGAAGCACTACCTTTATGGAGCGAAGTTTGAAATTTTTACCGATCACAAGAGTTTGAAATACCTTTTCTCCCAGAAAGAGTTGAATAATAGGCAACGCCGATGGATGGAATTGTTGAAGGATTATGATTGTACGATTTCGTATCACCCGGGAAAGGCGAATGTGGTCGCCGATGCGATTAGTAGAAAATCTTATGTGGCTTCGATGATGGTCCGTGAGTGGAAAATGCTTGAGGATGTTCGAGATTGGTCTCCTCGTGAATCGAGACATGGGGCTATTTTTGCGAATATTAGGGTATCTCTGACCCTAATTCAGAGAATAAAGGAAGCTCAGAAAGAAGATCCCGAGTTAGTGAAAGTAATGGGTAAAATGAAGGAAAAGAATTTCGAGGATTTTTCTATGAGTTCGAATGGGGTGTTGACTTTCCGTGGTCGTTTGTGCGTACCCGATGTTGGTGGAAAAAAGAGGCAAGTTTTAGATGAGGGTCACAAATCGAGATATACTATTCATCCGGGTAGTACGAAGATGTATCAGAATTTGAAATAACACTTTTGGTGGAACAACATGAAGAGGGAAATAGCGGAGTATGTTTCGAGGTGTTTAACTTGTTAGCAGGTCAAAGCTGAGCATCAGAGACCCGCGGGACTACTTCAGCCGTTAGAGATTCCGGAGTGGAAATGGGAGCATGTGACTATGGATTTCGTTACGGGACTACCTCGTACCCGTAGGAAGTATGATAGTGTTTGGGTGATCGTAGATAGATTGACCAAGAGTGCACATTTCTTGCCTATTGACATTAGGTACTCGATGGAAAATCTTGCGACCCTTTACATTGATGAGATTGTGAGGTTGCATGGGGTTCCGGTTAGCATTGTGTCAGATCAAGACCCGAGGTTTACTTCTAGATTCTGGAAGGCGTTTCAGGAAGCTTTGGGTACAGATTTGTGATTCAGCACAACTTTTCACCCTCAGACTGACGGTCAATCCGAGAGGACCATTCAGATTTTGGAGGATATGTTGCGAGCTTGTTCGATAGACTTTTCCGATTCTTGGGATAGACATTTACCATTAGTGGAATTCTCCTACAACAACAGTTATCAGGCTAGTATCGAGATGGCACCTTATGAGGCCTTATATGGGAGAAAATGTAGATCGCCTATCTGTTGGGATGACATCGGTGAAGCGAAGATCGTGGGTATTGGTTTGCTTTAGGGTTCAGTTGAGAAAGTTAGGGTTATCCGGGATCGATTGAAAACAGGCCAGAGTCGACATAAGAGCTATGCAGACAACGGAAGGCGAGATCTTAGTTTTCAGACCGGTGATTTTGTGTTCTTGAAAGTGTCTCCGAAGGTTGGTATCCGAAGGTTCGGGAAGAAGGGTAAATTGGTATCCGAAGGTTCGGGAAGAAGGGGAAAGTGGGACTTCTAGCATATCGTCTTGCGTTACCATCTTCTTTGGACCGATTACATAATGTTTTTCACGTTTCTATGCTTCGGAAGTATGTTCATGATCCATCGCACGTGTTACCGAGGGTACCGGAGGATATAGAGCCGGATATGACTTACGAGGAACGACCGGTTCGGATTCTCGATGCCAAAGTCCAAGAGTTGAGAAACAAAAGCATTCCGTTGGTTAGAGTTCTTTGGAGGAATCACAATATTGAGGAATCGACTTGGGAGCTTCGTGATGAGATAGAGAGGAAATTTCCGTGGCTTTTTAATTCGGGTAAGTCTCGTTAAAATTCGGGTCGAATTTTCTTTAAGGGGGAGTGAATGTCACGACCTGAAAACCCGTCTCTATTTTATTGATGAATAATTATTTATTTATTTATTTATTTATTTGAATTAAATATTTATGTGTGCATTTTATGTGTTATAATAATTAGTGCCTAGCATTTTAATTAGTCTTTTGTGCTAGTGTAGAGTTTTGGGTCTTAGTAGTTAGTGGGGAAATTGTGTTGTGTTAGTAGATGAGGAGGGGCCTAAGTGTAAGTTTTTGAAAAAGATTTTAACTACTCCCTCCCTACTCCTTCTCTTCTCCCTCACCTCTTCCATCACCCTACTCCCTCATCTCTCCCAGCATTCAAGTAAGTTACTTTTCCCCCATTTTTATGCTAAAGTGTTCATTTCATGTTTGTATAATGCTTTAGTTGTTATATTTGAAGTTTGATTGAGTTTGGAATTTGTTTGGAATTTATTTGGGTTTTTGGTTAAAAATGGTGATTGATATGAATGTTGGGTTTGATTCTTGGTTTGGGGTCATTTATGGTGTTATTGAGGTCCCCTTTTCTTAGATGTTGTTTGGGTACTATGGGGATCAAGTTGGGAGTGGTGATTGTGAGAAATTTGGTTTTGGGTTCGAAAATGGTGGAAACCCAGCTCTATTTCCCGGCATGAAGACAGACTAGGCGCCCGCCCGCGCGGTGCCAGGCGCCCGCCTACACCCCCTTTTCCAGTGGCCAGACCTTCTGTTGAAATAAGCGCCCGCCTGCCCTTGCCCGCGCGCCCGCCTGCCCTTGCCCGCGCGCCCGCCCGCTCCAGCCCGGGCGACCGCCCGATCCAGCCCGAGCGCCCGCCCGCCCCCTTTTCCTGGCACTATTTCTTTACTTGTTTTCGGTTTAGGTTATAACTTTCATACATGTTTTGGACCTTATCCCCTTAGCCTTAAATGGTCAATTTGGAATACCCAAATGATGAAATTGGTTCCCTTATGAATAAATGTGACTTGGGACTTGATTAATTATTGTTTGGGAATGTTGAAGCTCTTTTATGATGCGCATTTATTCAATCCATCTTTATGGTGATTAATTGGAATGATTCCCTACTTTGGAATCCTTAGTTGTTTATTTGTGCTAGTATTTATTACTTAGCATTTATTTGAAAGTCCAGCTGGTATTTGTGGTTTTGTCGGGCGATGCGAGATATTGTGATGGCACCGGCCAAGTCCATTATGGTGTCGACCATTGTTTTGCCCTTATTTTCCTCTTCTAGATCGGCCTTGGTTGAGACGTTTGGAGCATGACTTTGTGGCATGGCTCCCGCCCTTTGTGGCACATTACTTTGTTATTAGTTCCGGTACCGGGGATTTCTCTTCAGCTTTCATGCTATTATGAAGATGATGATTTGTTGGTTATTGAAGCTGCGCAGTGACCTTTATTTGGTTATATCAGTTTGGGAAAACCTTGGCTATATCCTTTGTTATGTGTTTATATCCGCTGCTATCTGTTATTTGATAACTGCTATGTGCTATCTATGATTTATTATTGTATATTGCATCATAGCATGTCATGTAGTTGCATTAGTAACTTATTGAGATTTATCTCACCCCTTTTCTTTTGTCTTTGTTTTTCCTTAACCCCCCCCAGGTGGAAAGGGTTAGACTCGCTGATCACGAGACAGGATGTCGAGTGTGGATATAGCTTTTTGGGGAAGGTTGTTGTTCGGTTTACATTACTTAAATGTGTAACCTTTTTGGGGAATAGTGTCACCAAACAAGCAATGACGTCGTTAAGAATTGTACATGTTATAATTTGGGGTATAAGCTTGTGGAGCTTATATTAGTGGTACTTTGTTATTATTAAACCTTGATTTGCAAAACTTTGTGTTATCATCTTTTGGTATAAAAGGAAATTTTTATCTTCATTATTTTAGAGTTTATTGTTTAAGTCGACGTCCAGCTCGCGATCTCGGGCCCGCGGGGTTCGGGGTCGCGACAATACATATATCTATTATTATTTATATTTCCTAGTCCAAGCCATGAGATGATCAAAGGTGCCCTCCATACTTTGTGTGGAAGAGGTTCAAACCTAGTTTGATCATGGCTTGTTGATTGTTCATTTACATTCTTGTCATGGATGATGCTCTTGTTGTTCATTTTGCTCATTTTAAGCTATGATGATCATGTTGAGGATAAAGTCTCAATCTTTATCCTCATCACCTTGATCTATCCCAAAATTCCCAAGATTGGGTAATAAAGATCCAATCTTTATGGTTTGTTCTTGTCCCTAAAGGATTAATCTTGCCTAGAAGAGCCATTTTGATGGTAAAGTTTCAATCTTTACTCATCAAATGGTCACTATGGCTCAAAAGGGCATATTGGCCACCCTTTTCAAGTTTCTCCCATGATTGCCTTTGATCATGCCCAAACTCTTGTTTTGGGAGGTTATTTGATGATCAAATGGCATAGGAATGAGTTGTTAATGTTGTTTTGTGTTGGAATAACAAACTGGAATCAGAACAGTTTGGTCCAGTTCAAGCAGAATGCTCTGTTTCTGCCTAGAACTGGACTGTTGCTTGAATAAACTGTAAAATCCCAGGAGTGGTCTCCCCATCCGTACGGCTACTTTGGCCGTATGGGGAGATTGACCATTTTGCCCTTCTGTCTTCTGTTTTCTTGTCAAACAAACCTCTTTTTTAGTTGAAAAGATAAATAAAAAGTTAAAACAAAGATTTTCCGTTAAAACACACACACACACATGCACTTTTGTTAACTAACAAGGGAGACTCGGCTTTGTCCGAGGCAACTTGGGAGGACGTAAAAACTCTTCCCAAGTTGTAACCTGACCTCCGAACTTTTGAACTCAAACCTTTGTCGTTTTGTTGGGTTTAAAATTAACAAAATGTGGCGACTCCGTTAAATTGGTCCGGTTCCCGCGTTTGGTATTTCGCCCTTGAAACGCACTCGTGTTTTTTTTTGGGGCCGGGATCCTTACAGTGGCGACTCCGCTGGGGATTAGAGTTCTTTCGGACTTCTTTCTAGAAGATTCGGGGGCATTCTTGTGTGGGTCAAACTCCCGTTCCCGTTAGTTGACTTCTTGCATATTTGTGTGTGTTTGATGTTTCTGTTTGAACTGTTTTGAGTACATACGTTCTGGAAATACAATAAACTGGGGCTTGATGACCAGAAGTTGGAGAAACTGAGAAAAATCTTCACCCTCTTGCTTTAGCCGTACGGCTAGTTTGGGTAGGGTCCAGAATGTTGCCAATTAACAGTTTGGTGCAGGGCTGCAACATTCTGGGTTCCCCTCTGCTTCTACTTGTCCAGGTTCCAAATTTACAGTCTTACTTGTGCACATTACCTTCATTCTTTTGGCCAAAACATGATTTTAAAAGGTGATAAAACTTGGTTATGCATGATCTTTTGTCAATAAAATGGTTTCCATAACCTCATCGTGCATAATCCTTTTTGTAAGGGTTTTTCTTGAGTCTTCTTGTTGTGCACAAATTTCTTTGTACAAAAGGGTTTCAATGTAAAATATTTCTTTTGCAAAAGTTTGATTCAAAATTCTTTGTTGTGCACAACTTGGTACATGTACAAGTTTTGGTCTTTGTTTGTTCATATTCCTTGATTTGTTGTGTGTATAAATTGTTTAACCCATGCTTGCTCATACTTTTTCATATCTTGCTTATGTCATGCTCATTATATCGAAAAACGGATTGAAAATCTCTATTTTGACTCAAAAGGGAACATAGAATGGCTTCACACTACGCGCACTTGACCTTGCACGTTCCAAATGCCCTTTTAACTCTGGATGGATGCCACGATGCAGCTCGTTGGGCGCTCTTGTTCCCTTCGATGCGCGCACGGGTCCATTCCACCTTCCCTTCCGAGCCGAGTCAACCACACTTGTCTGTGATACACAAATACCGTGACCTTGGTTGGTTTTTGGTCTAGCGCAGTTGCCACGTCCATAACGCTTGTCTAAAGTTAGTTATGGCAAAGTTAACGCCCGAGTTGTGACTCCTTGATGAAATGCAAGCATGGCCTAACCAGCCTTTAACTCGTGCGTTAATGATGACCGCAATTAGAGAAGGTCATGTGCTAAGGATAGGGTGACACCGTGTCATTAAGCCCTAATGTACGAGTTATTTTAATCATCCTTAAGGCCATGGTCAAGGACTGAGACGCCTCATTCAAAATGAGGTCATGTCAGAATATCAGTGCAGCCTTCGGTGTAGCCTTCGGAAAAAGTCTTGATTCCGACTGGGGCTTAATCATGATTAGGATGACTCGCGCATTGGGAACCTTGCGACGCACTAGACCCTAGGTTCGTTTCTTTTGGTCGGTGGAAGCCGCTTGCCCTATAGGACCCTCGCTCGGGATAGTCCGTCCTTGGGAGCGTGCAATACAGGTGAAAAACGAGGGGTCTATAGGCGTAGTGATGGCCTCCACTGATCCAGGGTTTAGATTAGTTGCGAAAAAGAAGAGAAATCTTTTCCAACCATTTAAGAATAAAAATGTGTTTTCAGTAAACTTGAATGATTTATTAATTGCGCGTTGCATGAGCTTGATCCGTTTTTGCTTCCTGTCTTTGATACATTGCATTGTTTCGCTAACCTGTGTCACCCCCGTTAAGTCTTTGGAAGGATCCATGTTATCCTTCAAGACCTCCGTCAAGTCCCGTTAAGCCTTTGGATGGATCCATGTTATCCTCCAAGACTTTTGATTAGTCCCGTTTAGTCTTTGGACGGATCCATGTTATCCTCAAGGACTTTTGATTAGTCCCGTTTAGTCTTTGGAAGGATCCATGTTATCCTTCAAGACCTCCGTCAAGTCCCGTTAAGCCTTTGGATGGATCCATGTTATCCTCCAAGACTTTTGATTAGTCCCGTTTAGTCTTTGGACGGATCCATGTTATCCTCCAAGACTTTTGATTAGTCCCGTTTAGTCTTTAGACGGATCCATATTATCCTCCAAGACTTTTGATTAGTCCCGTTTAATCTTTGGACGGATCCATGTTATCCTCCAAGACTTTTGAATAGTCCCGTTTAGCTTTTGGATGGATCCATATTATCCTCCAAGACTTTTCATTAGTCCCGTTTAATCTTTGGACGGATCCATGTTATCCTCCAAGACTTTTGAATAGTCCCGTTTAGCCTTTGGAAGGATCTATGTTATCCTCCAAGACTTTTGATTAGTCCTGTTTAGTCTTTGGAAGGATCCATGTTATCCTTCAAGACCTCCGTCAAGTCCCGTTAAGTCTTTGGAAGGATCCATGTTACCCTTCAAGACCCTCGTTAAGATCCCCGTTGAGACCCTAGGCAAAGTCCCCTAGGTCCCCGCAAAGATCCCCGTTAAATTCTAAGAATAGTCCCCTAGGAAGCCAGTCAAGTCCTTGGATGGATTCTCGTTAAGACATTAGTCGTGTTCGTCCTTCCTTATTAAGATTCTAAACCCGTTCGAACTACGGTGACCTGAGCCTCTCATCACGTGGGACCCCCTCCCTCGTGGTGAGGGGAACATAGGCAACTTCGGCCAGGTCAAATATCCCAAATAGAGGCACGTGTGTCTTTAACCCAAGTGTTCACCCAATGTTTACCCGAGCCTAAACTACCTTTTTTTTCCGTGGCTTAAATGAAGTGGAAGAGAGCATCATGTCGCCGACTGGTGCGTGTGGAGTCAGAAAGTTCCCCGGTCACTACAACCTCTCCGATCCGGTACCTCAGAAAGATCACTTCAGTGGACAGTAGCTTGAGAAATGACGCCGCGGATAATTCGGATGGCCTAACGAACGAAGAGTTGTTCCAAGCTTCAGAAACCCCCGGGGCTGAGAAAGAAGTCATCACAGATAGCCACAGAGAAACGCAAACTCCGTCTGATGAGTCGACGAGGCAAAGAGGTGTTACAGCTCTGTTTCAAATTGATGGGCCATTCACCAAGGTGACCAACCATAATGAAAGGGTGGAAGCTACCCGACCCCCGGATTGTAACCAAATATTTCCCCCTCCATCTCATCAAAATACCGAGACCTCCATTTCTTCGCCCCAACGCGCCGTCGTCCACAACGAGCCTCTCACTCAAATCTTCCTCACTCCGCCTCATCCCAAATCCAACATCTCCCATAAGACACCCACTCAAAAAGCTCGCAAACCACTGTTCACACCAGTTATGCCTCAAGCATCATACTCACAACACCTTCCCAATCGTGTCCCTTTTCGATTCAATGCCATCAACCAAGTCACCAGAGATCAGTCACTGTTTAAACCATATATGGATACCCGACCAGCCATCACTAACTTGCCTCCACCAGATTTTCCGATGAGATTCCGGGGTGGCCCGTATCATTTCTATAATCCAAGACCTTTTGGACCACAAGCTCCTTGCATGCCTCAAATGTATATTCCTGCAAGCAACCAAGGTTATGGGTATTCCTACACCCATGCACTTCCACAGAATCCTCATGTTGGACCTCAGTCGGGTACGTTGTTGGGAAAAAGAAGGCAAATGGAAGCTAAGTTTGAAAGGACACTCGATGGGCACCCCTTTGCATTGAGTAGCGGTGATTCTCATCCCCACCACACTCCGGTCAACAATGAAAGAAAAGCCAAGGGCCGAGCCAAGCTCCATTTCACAAAGTTTGAGGATTTCGGAATGCCCATAAGCAAAGTATTTGAAGGATTGGTCAAACAAGGCCTCACGTGGCCCCTCGAAGATTTTCGGCCAAAGAATCTTGAAAAACGTCGAGACAAGACCCAAAGGTGTTCCTTTCACAACTACCACGGCCATGATACCAATGATTGCACCGCCATAAGACGCATCATCTCGAAACTAATTGAGAAGGGGAAGCTTGGACGCCCCCACACCCCCGACACAGCCAATGACCCGAGCGTCAACATGCTCAAATCTGTGACTTCCTCGATGATCGATAAATGGAGTGGTGTCCGCCCCAAGGAAAAAGAGCCCATGGTTGACAGAGTTGTCAATCCCAAAGTGGGAGAGCCTGTTTTGGAAAAATTGACAAAATCAGTGTCCCAAATGGTGGTTCCTAAAATCATCAAAGCCGAAACGACGGAAGGCGTTTGGAAAAGATCAGTGGCACAGAAAATGTCTGAAGGGCCGAATGCCCCGGGTTGGGAAATGAATGGTGTTGCGGTTGCCACAGAAAACGACGGAGTTTCGAAACCTCTCCTATCAACCTCCCCTTAGAAGGAGTCTGTTTTCATCCTTAGGAAGAGCCAGTTGCTTTTAGGGCGTATGATAAGTCTTTAGGAAAAGTCGGTTAAGATGTCTGTTAGGTTTGGTTAAAGTCTTGACTCCCCGGTTGATGCCATGTGGTGACCATTTTGGGTCCATTGTCAGTTCTCTTAATAAGATTATTATTGCCATTTTTGCCTTGTCAAAAGCTTACAAAAAAAAATGTGTGTGAGTCTTTCACTCAAAACAAAGGTGTGTCTTCCAAAAAAAAAAAAAAATAAATAAATAAATAAAATAAAAAAAATAAAAATAAAAAAAATGGAGATCAAGTTTTCTTAAAATAAAAGATCAAGTTTTTCCTAAAAAGCTAATCCGATAATGAAGCATTTTTCTCAAATCATGGTTATAATTTCACCTTGAGGTTTAATATGCTAAAAGTCCTTCGCGGTTCTGTCCACTGGAAGCATTGACCAAGGAGCCCACATCCGAATTGGCGTTCGAAACAACCGTCCACATGAGCAATGAGATCAAACAATTGGGACACCGTCTACAAGAAGAAGCCCAAGCTTCAGAAGGCCAAAGGCGGTTACATCACAGGGAAATCCATACTCTCGCCGAATGCAATGCACGGAGATTACGCACCTTGAAAGGGAATCACCAAAAGGCTTGGCCAACAGGCAAGCTCCCAACTCGCCCTCATGAGTAGACGACCCCGGCAATTGCAACGCCAAGCCAAGTGGAGGCCTCGCGACATCTTTCCCGACGACATGGAACCCGAGTTCCCCGTGTAAGACATGGAATATGCCGCCGACAACCCCTCCAACAACTGTGGAAGAAAATGGATCATCGTGCTTCATGGGAACCCATCCTTAAAAAAAAAAATGTGAGTCTTCCAGCCTCGTAGGTTCTAGAAAGAAAGAAAAAGGAGTCCATTCTGGACCGTGTCTTTTTATTTTTACAGAGTTCCGCACTTGGACATGTATGTACAAAGTTATCTAAATAAAAGAGTCATTTTCCTTCTCTTCTCTCTAGACTTGAGACATAATTTGCAATATATGTTTACTCTTGAAATTGCCTTGCTTGTTATTATCAATAGATTGCTACGTCCCCAAAATGACGAATTGACTTCTAAGCATACTAGTCAATGACGACTCATTAAGGATGAATGGACCTAACACAAATGAAAAGTGCCAAATGCAAACAATTAATCTTGATATGAATAAATGTTGTGATCAATTGGCATGAAGAAACCATCAATAGCAAATCTTCCCTCATACATTACCCCAATACACAACCCGATACACCTTTCCTATACAAATCCTTGATGCGCATCAAAGGCATCCCGAGACAATGAAAAGGCGAGGATGTTGTTGCTCAACCACCAAGATTCAACCACGATCGCGCATGCACCACCAAGCAAAGGACTTCCCAGATCTTCAAAAGTCAAAGTAAGAAGTGGCAGAATTCCACCAAGGGGCTACAAATGAGCCAATGTCCAAGATAGCAAGTTGGGGCTAATGTTTCCCCTCTCTCTAAAAAAAATGATAAGAGAGAAAGAAATGGATAATGGAAAAAAGGAAAGCAAATGAATATTGGCAAAGAGGAAGTTTACCTCAAAAGCTCACCAAGTTCACTGCAAAAGTCCACCTCAAAGAACATCCCGAGGAGTTCACCGCAAAGAAAAGCGATCTACATCAGCAAAGCAACAACATCCTTCGAAAGGACACCAACCCCAGCAAAAGAAGGCCCCACGGCCGAACTACGGCGACCTGAGCTCCTCAAAATGAGGGGAACGTAGGCAACCTTCGGGTCCGGTCACAGCATGAAATGAATCCATCAAGCCTCGGTCCTCCCAAAATGACTCGGTTCTCTTCCCTTGGTCCCATCAATGACCAATTTCCCAGATAATGACAATCTCCCCATAAACACCTTTTGATCTTGCCATTGATCGAATCTTAATCTAAATTGATCACAACATTTATACATGTTAAGGCTAATTGATTGTTATAATCTTGACTTAATAATAAACATGGTCCATTCCAGCAATCATTTGATGGTATTAACCAAGGAGAATTTCAAATGTCTCGACAAGTCTTCTTCTCTACATCTTAGGAAAGAGCTAAACACTTATGTTCTGTCAAGTAGGGGCTTCCTCCCATTTTGTGATACATTGAGGGACTCTCTCCCGCCTAAATGAATGCCGCAGCATGCTTTCACCAAAAGATATCTTAAGTCCTCGTCCCATCGTCCCGAGGAGTTCATCGCAAAGAAAAGCGATCTACATCAGCAAAGCAACAACATCCTTCGAAAGGACACCAACCCCAGCAAAAGAAGGCCCCACGGCCGAACTACGGCGACCTGAGCTCCTCAAAATGAGGGGAACATAGGCAACCTTCGGGTCCGGTCACAGCATGAAATGAATCCATCAAACCTCGGTCCTCCCAAAAAGACTCGGTTCTCTTCCCTTGGTCCCATCAATGACCAATTTCCCAGATAATGACAATCTCCCCATAAACACCTTTTGATCTTGCCATTGATCGAATCTTAATCTAAATTGATCACAACATTTATACATGTTCAGGCTAATTGCTTGTTATAATCTTGACTTAATAATAAACATGGTCCATTCCAGCAATCATTTGATGGTATTAACCAAGGAGAATTTCAAATGTCTCAACAAGTCTTCTTCTCTACATCTTAGGAAAGAGCTAAACACTTATGTTCTGTCAAGTAGGGGCTTCCTCCCATTTTGTGATACATTGAGGGACTCTCTCCCGCCTAAATGAATGCCCCAGCATGCTTTCACCAAAAGATATCTTAAGTCCTCATCCCATCGAGTTGGCTAGATCACTTATATGAAAAAAAAAAAAAAAAAGGCACCAAAAAAGTAGCCCGCTAGGTTGAAAACCCGTAAGGGCGGCCTAGGCAAAAAACAGGGTGTGCCATAAAAGACGCAAAAGAGATGCCCGCTAAGTTGAAAACCCGAAAGGGCGGCCTAGGCAAAAGAAAGAGTGCGTCATGAAAAAACGCCAACATCAAAAGTCGGAGGATGACATTGGGGCTACCTCCACAAGGACATGGGGCTACTCCGAGACATTCAATGACATGGGGGCTATGCCACCATCAACAGCAACAAGGACATGGGGCTACCCCGACATCGATAACAAGAGGTTTCTCTACTCCCGACCGCTCCAAGAAATGGACAAAGCTCAAAAGGACTTTATGCATATAAACCTCGCGGTTAAGTTAAAACCAAAATTTGACTAAACATGTTTCGTTAAAAGATTTGCCTTCAAAAGTAAGCATTATCAAATTTGGCCATTTGGCATCATTTATCAAAGACAATGTTTCAAGCAAAATGCTTTTGATCTCCCCTCAAAATGATTTTTCCAAAGTCTTAGACCCTTTTTGTCCACAATGAGTCTTGAAGGTCACCCCTAGGCTCTTTCCCGGTATCATGAAAATGTGTCAACCATCCCGCAGTGTAGGCTTGACCAAATCTTCATCCCCTGAGTGACCCTTTAGGTTAAAAAACCTTCGTCCCCAGAGTGACCCCTTTAGATTAAAACCTTTATCCCCCGAGTGGCCCTTTAGATTAAAACCTTGACTTAGAATAGTCGTTAAGACTAGAGCCTTTGTCCCGGCCGTCCCTAGTGAGACGTAAGACGAATTTTCCCGTCAATCTCCCCGAAGATGGAGTTGACCCCGGTCAAGCTATGACTTAGAATAGTCGTTATAGGCTAGAGCCTTTGTCCCAGCAGTCCTTAGAGGGACGTAAGACCAGTTTTCCCGTCAATCTCCCTAAAGACGGAGTTGACCCCAGTCAAGCTTAGACTTAGAATAGTCGTTATAGGCTAGAGCCTTTGTCCCGGAAGTCCTTAGAGGGACGTAAGACCAGTTTTCCCGTCAATCTCCCCAAAGATGGAGTTGACCCCGGTCAAGCTATGACTTAGAATAATCATTATAGGCAAGAGCCTTTGTCCCGGCAGTCCTTAGAGGGACGTAAGACCAGTTTTCCCGTCAATCTCCCCGAAGACGGAGGTCAAGCTTAGACTTAGAATAGTCGTTATAGGCTAGAGCCTTTGTCCCGGCAGTCCTTAGAGGGGCGTAAGACCAGTTTTCCCGTCAATCTCCCCAAAGATGGAGTTGACCCTGGTCAAGCTATGACTTAGAATAGTCGTTATAGGCTAGAGCCTTTGTCCCAGCAGTCCTTAGATGGACGTAAGACCAGTTTTCCCATCAATCTCCCCAAAGATGGAGTTGACCCCGGTCAAGCTATGACTTAGAATAGTCGTTATAGGCTAGAGCCTTTGTCCTGGCTGTCCCCGACGTAAGCCCATTAGCTAGGACTTAGAATAGTCGTTATAGGCTAGAGCCTTTGTCCTGGCCATCCCCGACGTAAGCCCATTAGCTATGACTTAGAATAGTCGTTATAGGCTAGAGCCTTTGTCCTGGCCGTCCCCGATGTAAGCCCATTAGCTATGACTTAGAATAGTCGTTATAGGCTAGAGCCTTTGTCATGGCCGTCCCCGACGTAAGCCCATTAGCTATGACTTAGAATAGTCGTTATAGGCTAGAGCCTTTGTCCTGGCCGTCCCCGACGTAAGCCCATTAGCTATGACTTAGAATAGTCGTTATAGGCTAGAGCCTTTGTCCCGGCAGTCCTTAGAGGGACGTAACACCAGTTTTCCCGTCAATCTCCCCGAAGATGGAGTTGACCCCGGTCAAGCTATGACTTAGAATAGTCACCATAGGCCGTCCCCGACGTAATCCCAGTAAAAATCTGTCCCGTGTAAGTCAACCCTCTCCTATAGAGTCAAGTTGACCGTATCCCCAGCAAGTCAACCCTCTCCCATAGAGCCAAGTTGACCATGTCTCGCCTCTGACCCCTAGAGTCATGCCTCCTTGTGGACCTAAGTAACCCCGCGTACCTCCGAACTACGTTAGGCTTGATTCGCCACGAACGGGATACGTAGGAATCCTATACCACTAGGTCCAGCCATGCAACCAAAATCGGTTAAAGCCGTCGTCCCGTCAGATTGGGATGCTTATTTCTATCGACAACCCCGCTCCTTCGAAGCGACGTTGCCGAGGGGCTCTGTAAGTACCCCAATCTGAAACCGACCTATCTTAGAGGTAGCCTTAGCACCGTTTCAGGGATAAGCTAATAGGACAGGACCTCCCTAGGATAAGCTATAAATTCCAGGACTACTCTGGTATAAAATTGGAAAAATCCAGAAGCTCGCCAGGCTGAGCCGTACGGATGCTTTGGGTACTAGAGTGGCCTAGCCGTACGGCTGGTTTGGGCAGCCTCAGTCCCTATAAATAGAACCCCTTGGTGATCATTTCAGGGGGGGAGAAACATTAGAACTAAGGTTACTCTGTCGAACTCACCTCAGAATAGTGTGAGTAAGAGTGAACAAAGAGTGAAAGAGAGAAAGGAAGATTGGCCTAAACCAAGATAGGTAAAGCCACCTCCTCCCCCTCCTTTCTCTTCATCTAAGAACTCTATTTCTCTTTGATCTTGTCATTTATTGTTGATCTTTACATTCTTGCAAGTCTTGTCCATTCAAGCAATATACATATATCTATTATTATTTATATTTCCTAGTCCAAGCCATGAGATGATCAAAGGTGCCCTCCATACTTTGTGTGGAAGAGGTTCAAACCTAGTTTGATCATGGCTTGTTGATTGTTCATTTACATTCTTGTCATTGATGATGCTCTTGTTGTTCATTTTGCTCATTTTAAGCTATGGTGATCATGTTGAGGATAAAGTCTCAATCTTTACCCTCATGACCTTGATCTAGCCTAAAATTCCCAAGATTGGGAAATAAAGATCTAATCTTTATGGTTTGTTCTTGTCCCTAAGGGATTAATCTTGCCTAGAAGAGCCATTTTGATGGTAAAGTTTCAATCTTTACTCATCAAATGGTCACTATGGCTCAAAAGGGCATATTGGCCACCTTTTTCATGTTTCTCCCATGATTGCCTTTGATCATGCCCAAACTCTTGTTTTGGGAGGTTCTTTGATGATCAAATGGCATAGGAATGAGTTGTTAATGTTGTTTTGTGTTGGAATAACAAACTGGAATCAGAACAGTTTGGTCCAGTTCAAGCAGAATGCTCTGTTTCTGCCTAGAACTGGACTGTTGCTTGAATAAACTGTAAAATCCCAGGAGTGGTCTCCCCATCCGTATGGCTACTTTGGCCGTATGGGGATATTGGTCATTTTGCCCTTCTGTCTTCTGTTTTCTTGTCAAACAAACCTCTTTTTCAGTTGAAAAGATAAATAAAAAGTTAAAACAAAGATTTTCCGTTAAAACACACACACACACATGCACTTTTGTTAACTAACAAGGGAGACTCGGCTTTGTCCGAGGCAACTTGGGAGGACGTAAAAACTCTTCCCAAGTTGTAACCTGACCTCCAAACCTTTGAACTCAAACATTTGTCATTTTGTTGGGTTTAAAATTAACAAAATGTGGCGACTCCGTTAAATTGGTCCGGTTCCCGCGTTTGGTATTTCGCCCTTGAAACGCGCTCATGTTTTTTTTTGGGGCAGGATCCTTACACGTAGGAAGGTCGTTAATTTTTCTATCCCTGATGTGCCTAAGTTTGTTTTTGAGGCTATTCATTTGGGTAGAAATATTCGTATAATTTCTTATGTGAAAGCTAGGAAATTGTTGTATCGTGGTTGTGAGGGTTATTTGGCTAGTGTGCTAGATACCAAGAAAGAATCACCTGGTTTGGAAAGTATTCGGGTTGTTAGAGAATTTCCTGATGTTTTCTCTTCAGAGTACAATATGCCTCCCGATAGAGAGATAGAGTTCTGTATAGATTTAGTACCAGGTACAGCTCCGATTTCGAAAGCACCTTATAGAATGGCTCCAGCAGAGTTGAAAGAATTGAAGGACCAGTTACAGGAGTTGCTTGATAGAGGAATTATTCGGCCTAGTGTTTCACCGTGGGGATCACCGGTTTTGTTCGTAAGGAAGAAAGATGGTTCATTGAGGTTGTGTATTGATTACAGGAAGTTGAATCAGGTAACGGTGAAGAACAAATATCCTCTGCCGCATATTGATGATTTGTTCGATCAACGTCATGGGTCAGTGGTATTCTCTGAACTTGATTTGAGGAGTGGATACCATCAGTTGAAGATTCGATCGGAGGACATTCCGAAGACTGCTTTTCGCACCCGATATGGTCATTATGAGTTCGTGGTAATGCCGTTTGGGTTGACTAACGCGCCTGCCGTATTTATGGACTTGATGAACATGATTTTCCATCCTTATCTTGATATGTTCGTAGTGGTCTTCATTGATGATATACTTGTCTATTCTAAATCTCGAGAGGAGCACTATCAACATTTGAGGACAGTTTTATCAGTACTCGCAAAGGAACAGTTATTCGCGAAGTTTAGTAAGTGTGAATTTTGGCTTGAGAAAGTTTCATTTCTGGGACATGTTATTTCTAAAGATGGGATTTATGTGGATCCTTCGAAGATAGAAGCTATTGTTAATTGGAAGAGACCCGAGACAGTGACTGAGATCTGGAGTTTTCTGGGGTTAGACAGGTACTATAGGAGGTTTATAGAAGGGTTTTCGCGGATTGCTACACCGATGACTCAGTTGACCCGAAAGAATGTTCCGTTTGAGTGGACCGAGAAGTGTAACAACAGTTTTGAAGAGTTGAAGAAGAGGTTGACTACTGCACCGATATTAGCATTACCTAATGGGAACGATGACCTAGTGATTTATAGTGATGCATCGAAGGAAGGCTTGGGTTGTGTTTTAATGTAGAATGGGAAAGTTATCGCGTATGCTTCGAGGAAGTTGAGTCCGAGTGAACAGAATTATCATACTCACGACATGGAATTGGCAGCTATTGTATTTGCTCTTCATAAGTGGAAGCATTACCTTTATGGGGAAAAGTTTGAGATTTTCACGGATCACAAGAGTTTGAAGTATCTTTTCTCTCAGAAGGAACTGAATAACCGACAGCGCAGATGGATGGAACTTTTGAAGGATTATGATTGTAAAATATCTTATCATCCGGGGAAGGCGAATGTTGTATCCGATGCGATTAGTAGAAAATATTATGTGGCTTTGATGATGGTTCGAGAGTGGAAAATGCTTGAGGATGTTCGAGATTGGTGTCCTCGTGAATCGAGACATGGGGCTATTTTTGCGAATATTAGGGTATCTCCGACCCTAATTCAGAGAATAAAGGAAGCTCAGAGAGAAGATCCAGAGTTAGTGAAAATAATGGGTAAAATGAAGGAGAAGAACTTCAAGGATTTTTCTATCAGTCCGGTTGGGGTGTTGACATATCTTGGTCGTTTGTGTGTGCCCGATGTTGATGGAATAAAGAGGCAAGTTTTAGATGAGGGTCATAAATCGAGATATACTATTCATCTCGATAGTACGAAGATGAACCAAAATCTGAAACAACATTTCTGGTGGAACAACATGAAGAGAGAAATAGCTGAGTATGTATCGAAGTGTTTAACTTGTCAGCAGGTCAAAGCTGAGCATCAGAGACCCGCAGGACTACTTCAGCCATTAGAGATTCCGGAGTGGAAATGGGAACATGTGACTATGGATTTTGTTATGGGACTACCTCGTACCCGTAGGAAGTATGATAGTGTTTGGGTGATCGTGGATAGACTAACCAAGAGTGCTCATTTCTTACCGATTGATATTAGATACTCGATGGAAAAGCTTGCGACCCTTTATATTGAGGAGATTGTGAGATTACATGGGGTTCCGGTTAGCATTGTATCAGATCGTGATCCGCGGTTTACTTCTAGATTCTGGAAAGCATTACAGGCAGCCTTGGGTACAGATTTGAGATTCAGTACAGCTTTTCACCCTCAGACTGACGGTCAATCCGAGAGAACTATTCAGATTTTAGAAGACATGTTGTGAGCTTGTTCGATAGACTTTTCTGATTCTTGGGATATGCATTTATCTTTAGTGGAATTCTCTTATAATAACAGTTATCAAGCTAGCATCGAGATGGCTCCTTATGAGGCTTTGTATGGAAGAAAGTGTAGATCACCTATCTGTTGGGATGAGATCGGGGAAGCGAAGATATGGGGTATTGATTTAATTCAGGATTCAGTTGAGAAAGTCAGAATTATTCGGGATCGATTGAAGACAGCCCAGAGTCGACAAAAGAGCTATGCTGATCATAGAAGACGAGACCTTAATTTTTAGACCGGAGACTTTGTATTCTTGAAGGTGTCTCCAAAGGTGGGTATTCGAAGGTTTGGGAAGAAGGGTAAATTGGCCCCGAGGTTTATTGGACCGTTTGAGATTTTGGGAAAAGTGGGACTTCTTGCTTATCGACTTGCGTTACCATCTTCTATAGACTGATTGCATAACGTCTTTCATGTTTCTATGCTTCGGAAATATTTGCATGATCTATCTCTCGTGTTACCAAGGGTACCTGAGGATATAGAACCTGACATGTCTTATGAGGAACGACCAGTTCGGATTCTTGATACCAAAGTGCATGAGTTAAGGAATAAAAGCATTGCATTGGTTAGAGTGCTATGGAGGAATCACAAGGTCGAAGAATCAACGTGGGAGCTCCGAGAAGAGATGGAACGGAAATATCCGTGGCTTTTTGTTTCGGGTAAGTATCTTTAAAATTCGGGTCGAATTTTCTTTAAGGAGGAGTGAATGTCACGAACCGAAATCCCATCTCTATTTTCTTAGTAGTAAATATTTATTTATTTATTTGCTTGTTTATTTATTTATTTGAAAATTTATGTGTGCATTTATATATCATAATATTTTTATGCCTAGCATTTTAATTAGTCATTTGTGCTAGTATGAAGTAAGGGAATTATTAAAGAAGAGGATATTAAGGGTAGTAGTAGTAGTAGTGGTAGTAGTAGTAGTAGAGGGGGCCTAGGTGTAACTTTTTAAACAATTCTACTTACTCCCTCCGTCTCCCTCACCTTCTCCCTCACTCTCCTGCACACACACACACACTCAATCTCTCTCTCTTCCATTGTTGGTGAAAAGGTAAGAAAATCTCTCTCCCTCTTTCCTTCTTTTGATCATCTTCCTCTCATTATTTCTTACTGCTCATTTTATGAAAAATGTTTAGATCGTCGATAGGATCGTGTAGAGCTAAGAAATTTCGAATTCCGTCATCTATCATAAATTCCAAGTAAGTTACTTTTCCCCTATTTATGCTAAAAATGTTCATCTTTAACTTCATTGATGCTCTAGTTGATAAATATGGCTCCTTGGGTTGATTTGGAATCTATTTGTAATTTATCCATTTGTTTGTGAAATTTGGGTGTTTGAATCACCTCTTGGTTTGGGTTAACTAATAGATGTTATATGAGTTATTTTAGACTTATAAGTTGTTCTAGTACCTTATTATACTTGTTGGATGTGTTGGATTTTGGTTTGGTTTTGGTTTGGGTTGAATTTTTGGATGAACCCAGTTCATCTTGTCGATTTCCGGCAGAACAGGGGATGTGGACGACCACCCAAAATGGGTGTGCGGCCGCACATCTTTCTGAGTGGTTTTTATCTTGGTTGAAAGAGTTTTGGGCGACCGCACAACCCTCAGTGGGCAGCCGCACAGTTCTTGCTGAAAGTTTATACTTGTTTCTTTTGTGTGATTTAAGAAGGTGGTTTGGTCTAAGTCTTGGGTGTCTTCCTAGGCGACCTTAGTGAACATTGTGGTACACTCTAGTGATAGAATTGGGTCTTTTGTGATTAAATTTGTGTTGGAATTTGGTTAAGTGTTAATTGGAATTTTGGAACATCTTATTGATGTATTGTTGGTTTGACTTATCTTTATGATGATTATTTGGTATGATTCCCTACTTTGGAATCACAATTTGTTTATTTAAGCTAGTATTTATTACTTGGCATTTATTTGAAAGTCCAGCTGGTATTTGTGGTTGTGTCGGGTGATGGGGAATATTATGATGGCAACGAGCCGAGTCCATTATAGTGTTGTCCATTGTTTTTCCTCTTCCAGATTGGCCTTGGTTGAGATGAGCTAGCTCCCTTTGGTGAGTATTCTAGCTAGTTGGTTTTGGGTTATGACTTTGTGTCATTTTCCCTTGTTACTATTGCTTCTTGGTTCCGGTACCGGGTTATTATGTTCAGCTATTTATGCTACTACGAAGATGGTTTGATTGGTTGATTGGTTAAAGATGCGCAGCGATCCTTATGTTCTATCAATTTGGGAAACCTTGGCTCAATATCCTTTGTTACTTGTTTATTTCCGCTGCTATCTGTTAACTGTTAATTGTTACGTGCTATGTGAACTTTATTATTGCTTCTTGCATCATAACATGTCATGTAGTTGCATTAGTAACTTATTGAGATTTATCTCACCCCTTTCTCCCCAGGAGGAAAGTAATAGGACTCGCTGATCACGAGAAGGACGTCGAGGGTGTTCGTGGCTTTTGGGGCAGGTTCTTGTTCGGTTTGCATTACTTAAATGTATAACCTTGGGATAGTATTACCAAACTATGACGTCATTAAGAAGTTGTAATATTTCGTGTTTTGGTGTAAGCTTGTGGAGCTTATACTAGTTGTATTTTATTGTTGTTAAAAATGGATCTCTAAAACCTTGTGTTACATCTTCTGGTATTAAAGAGCAATTTTTATCTTCTGTATTTTGGTGTTATTGTTTTAAGTCGACGTCCATCTCGCGAGCTCCCAGCCCGCGGGGTCGGGGTCGCGACATGTGCTTAGTAATCTTGTATTCTACCAGGAGTGCGTCCATCTCTTTCTCAAAGTGAGACCTGTTATCTTAGATGATCTCCTGAGGAACGCCGTATCGGCACATGATGTGGGTTTTCACGAATTCGGCCACTTTCCTGGCGTTGAGAACTCGGTAAGCCTGTGCTTCGACCCATTTTGTAAAGTAGTCCACGGCTACTAGGACGAAAGATTGTTCGTTGCTTCCAATAGGGTGAAATTTGCCGATGATGTCTATGCCCCAACAAGAGAAAGGCCAAGGCGTGGTCATATTGTAAAGCTGTGAGGGGGGAGCGTGCTGTAGATTGGCATGGAATTGGCATTTGGCGCACCTCTTTACCTTCTCGATGCAGTCCTTTTCCATGGTACTCCAGTAATAACCCATGCGGAGTATCTTCTTGGTCAACATAAACCCGTTCATGTGGGGCCCACATTCACCTTCATGGATCTCATACATTATATCTTGAGCTTCGGTCTCATTTGCACATAGGAGATTGACCCCCTCGTGGTGCCTTTTGTAGACTCGATCCCCAATCAGTACATATCGGGAGGCTAGTCTTTGCAATGCCATTTGAGACTTGTTATTGCTGTTCTCGGGATAAGCACCATCCTTGAGGAAATTCATGATATCTGTATACCATAGGGAGTTTGCTTGGACCTCGTTGATCTCGATACTCATGCAGTATGCCGGACTGTTTCGTCGGGAAATTTTGAAGGGTTTCACCATTTTACCCTCAGGTATTTCGACCAGTGAAGCGATGGTGGCTAGTGCATTAGCAAAACGGTTCTTGTCCCTTGGCAGGTAGTTGAAGGTGATTTCTTGAAATTGTTCAACCAACTCCTCGAGATGTTGACCATACCGTTGCAGAGTCGAGTCTTGAATCTTCCATTTTCCAGATGTCTGATTGATGATGAGCAAGGAATCACAGAATACTTCTAAACTTGTGACATTTCTCTCGAGGGCTGCTTCGAGCCCCGCTATGCATGCTTCATACTCAGCGGTGTTGTTAGTGGCTTCAAATTCGAGGTGGATAGCGATTGGAGTATACATGTCTTTTGGATCAACAAGTAACATCCCTATGCCATATCCATGCTTATTGGCTGCGCCATCGAAAAAAAGTTGCCACTTATTTTCCTCTGTTGTAGCGCAAATTAAATGCTCGTCGGGGAACTGTACATCTTCCCCCTTCACTTCGTCACACGGAAATTCAGCAAGCTGATCACTGAACACTTTCCCCCTGATGGATTTGAGTGTGACGTAAGTGATATCGTAGCCGGCGAGCATGAAATACCATTTGGCTATTCTTGTTGACATGAAAGGCTTCTCGAAGATGTAGCGGAGCGGGTCCACTTTTGCTACCAACTTAATTGGGAAGGCCTCCATATAATGTTTGAGCTTTTGAGTAACCAGACCAATGCAGCACAAGACTTCTCTAAGACAGAGTAGTTCTTTTCAGCTCCTTGAAACCGGTGGCTGACAAAGTAGATAGCATTTTCTTTTGTGGAGTCTCGCTGTTCTTGTGCTAACATAGGCCCTAGGGCTTCATCATTGACAGTGAGATAGAGCAAGAGAGGCTTCTCCTTGTGCGGTGGAACCAAAACTGGAGGGCATGTCAAGTAATGCTTCACTTGGTCGAAGGCTTCTTGGCACGCATCGGTCCATTCTAGAGCCACATTCTTTTTGAGTAGCTTGAAGATCGGCTCGCATATGGAAGTGAGTTGGTGCACAAACCGACTGATGTATTGAAGTCTGCCCATGAAACCTTTGATTTCTTTCTGCGTCTTTGGAGGAGGCATGTCAATGATTGCTTTGATCTTGGAGGGATCGGCTTCAATTCCTCTTTCAGTGACCATGTAACCTAAAACCTTTCCTCTGATGACCCCAAAAGTGCACTTTGCGGGATTGAGTCTCATGTTGTGTTGTCGAAGCCTTTCAAAGAACTTGCGAAGGTCGATCAAATGTTGACCGTTGGTTCCCTTTGAATGGATGATCATGTCGTCCACATAGACCTTAATCTCTTTATGAATCATGTCGTGGAATAGATCCGTAACAGCCCTCTGGTAGGTAGCCCCAGCGTTCCTTAGTCCGAACGGCATGACTGTGTAGCAGAAGGTCCCCCACGGAGTTGTGAAAGCTGTCTTGTGTTGATCCTCTTCAGACATGAGAATCTGATTGTAACCGGCAAAACCGTCCACAAATGAGCGGACTTCATAGTTGGCAGTTGAATCGACGAGCATGCGATGTTTGGTAGTGGAAAATCATCTTTCGGGGAAGCTTTGTTCAAATCCCGGAAGTCCACACAAACTCGAACCTTGCCGTTTGCCTTTCTGACTGTCACAATGTTGGCTAGCCAAGTCGGATACTCAATGACTTTGATGAAACCCACACTGAGGAGCTTTTTAATCTCTTCTTTGACTTGTAGAGACCATTCTAGCTTGATCTTTCTGAGCTTCTGCTTTACTGGCTTGGCGTCCTCTCTGATCGGAATTCTGTGCTCCGCAACCTTTCTGTCCAAACCCGGCATGTCTTTGTATGACCATGCGAATACATCCACGAATTCTCTGAGCAGTGCAGTCAATCTGTCCTTGTCTTCCCCCTTGAAGAAGCTGCCAATCTTCGTTTCTTTCGGCTCTTCGTCGGTACCCAGATTAACAACATGGAATTCCTCATCAGCCCCTGGACCGTTTTCACCACAACAACGAACCTGTTGAGCTAGTTCATTTAGGTATGTTATGTTTTCGTGGTCTATTTCATCATAATTTGAATCGTTATTAACTTGTTCATTAAGTTCGTTATTAGTTAATTCATCATTTATGATGTTTGCAATCTCGAGGTACTCAGAAATATCAAATTTTTCATTAGCAAAGAAAGGAAACACACGCTCGGCTATTGCCTCCATATCCTCTTGGGTGAGGGCATTAAAAACATTCTCGGACTCGAAAGTAAGTGTGAGCCGCTCTTCCTTTGTTACTGTACGGGGTGTGCAACCCATTTTTCGGATCAAGAAATCCTCGGATACTATAGGCCCCTTCGTTGAATACCAGTTGTTGATTGACTCGGAGCTTGGCAGGATCTCATTGATGGTTTCCTTTCTGACGACTGTGTCGTAGCTGGCGTTGACTTGACAATCGTCCATGATGGCAAATTCTTCGAACATGGAGGCTAGATCGGATAGTTCTTCCCCCTCGGTAACCTCTACCTCGGACTCTATAGTCACTTTCTTGCCCCACTACTCTCGGGGTGATGTTGGAGTAGGCTCCTTTTCTTGCGTCGGGAGTTCACAATCAGTGAAGATCTCAAGACCGGGTTTTCTGACGCCCTTGTTGTTAATCCATGGCTCGGGAAATATCATGTACGGAACATCTTCCCCTTGGCGAATAAAATAACCGTTTAGTGTGTTGCGGTAAGGCCTCAAGTTAGGGATTTCATATTGTCGACCTTCTCTGCGAGCTTGGGTCCTTTGATTCTTGACTGCTTGCTCGTACTTCAAGTCATCCTTGGTAGGCTCGTATCCCAGACCAAACTTGTTCTTGACAAAAGGAACTTCCACGGGGTGCAATATCCCTTGTTGATGCTTCCCTAGGCCTAGACCGGGAAAGTGATTCATGTTCCTCATCATGCGGAGGATTTTACGATTGCCGAGGGTCCATTGTCTGTTTCCCCCTTCTTTGTCGATGGTGTTGACGCCGGAGAGAGTGGCATCTTCTATCCCGTGTTGGACTTGGTGAACAGGTTGTCCCCCATTTCTGTGGATGGTGACATTCTCGGCCATGATAGTGACTATCTCGTCCCCATTTCTGATCTTGACACACTGATGGAGAGTGGAAGGTACCGCATTGGAACTGTGGATCCAAGGTCGGCCCAGAAGTAAGTTGAATGAAGCGGGGACATCAAGTACTTGGAATGGGATGGACATGATCATGCTTCCAAATTCGATATCAACTTCTAACATTCCCATGACTGTTGGAGCAGTGCTGTTGTACCCTCTAATGACTTGGGCGGAGGGTTGTAAATCGGAGCTTTTGAGCCCCAGAATGCCCATGACTCGTCTCGGCATTAAGTTGAGTGCAGAACCACCGTCTACTAGAATTCTTGAGATGGGTCTCCCCCTTGCCCTTACTTTGAGGTAGATGGCTTCATTGTGTTCGGACCCAAATGGCGGGAGGTCCATGTCGGCGAAAGTGATGACATTGCCGAAGTGAATGTGACCTATCATTACTGTGAGGTCCTCAGGAGTCGTGTCGGGAGAGACTGATGTGTCATCCAAGTTCTTGATGACGAGGTCTCGGTGTTTCTTTGATGATGCAATAAGGTCCCAGATGGATATGTTGGCTTGCGTCTTCTTGAGCTGTGTTAACAAAGGATCTTCGGGTATGTCGCGTGCTTGCGATCTTTGAGAAGAGGTGCTGGTTGTTTGGGATATATTAATTTGAAATATATTAAATGGATGATGAAATTGGATATTGTTCCTAAGCATGCTATTGATAAAAATTCTAAATGTCATGTTTGTATTGAAGCTAAATCTGTTAAAATGGATTTTCATTCAGTTAATCGAGATTCTGAAATACTTGATTTAGTGCACACTGACATTTGTGAATTTAATGGCTTGTTAACCAAAGATAAAAAGAAATAATTTATCACTTTTATTGATGACTGTAGTAGATATTGTTATGTTTACTTGTTGAATGGAAAAGATGAAGCACTTGAAAAATTTATTATATTTAAAAATGAATCTGAAAAACAAACTGGCAAGAAACTTAAACGGTTAAGATCAGATAGAGGTGGTAAATATGAGTCTAATCTGTTTATGCATTATTGCCAAGAAAACGGCATAGTGCATGAAGAGACTCCTCCCTACACACCTCAATCTAATGGTGTTGCTGAACGTAAGAATAGAACCTTTAAAAATATGATTAACAGCCTACTTATAAGTTCTGGACTACCTAAGTATATGTGGTGAGAAGCTTTAAATACGTCTTGCCATATTCTGAATAGAGTTCCTCCTAAACATAGAGATAAAATTCCATTTGAACTTTGTAGAAGTAGAAAGACCAACTTGAAATACTTGAAAGTGTGGGGTGCCTTGCAACCTGAACACAAGAGAAAGAAGCTTGGTCCTAAAACTGTTGATGCTATCTTTATAGGATATTCTGAAACGAGTTATGCATTGAGATTTCTGATTATAAAATCTGAAATTTTTGGCATTGATGTTAACTTAATTGTTGAGTTACGTGATGCAACATTCTTTGAAGATGTGTTTCCCATGAAAACCTGACTCCCTAAAGAGTCAAATAGCACGTCTAATTCAATTCCATCTCAAGTGGAAGAGATGAAAAATGTGGGGGCAGATCCAATTGGTTCCTTATCTAATGATGATAATGAACCAAGAAGGAGTAAACGTGTTAGGGTTACCAAGGATTATGGAAGTGATTACATCACTTACAATATCGAGGGTGATCCTAATACCTTCAAAGAAGCTATGGCATCTCCTGATGCTAAGCAATGGAAGGATACCTTTAAAAGTGAGATTGATTATATTGTCTCAAATGGGACATGGGAATTAGTTGATCTTCCTCCTGGTTGAAAAGCAATTGGATGCAAGTGGGTTTTTGAGATGAAACTCAAACCTGATGGAACTGTTGATAAGTTTAAGGCTAGATTAGTTGCTAAAGGGTTTAAGCAGATGAAGGGAATAGACTATTTCGATACCTATTCACCAGTTTCTAGGATGACTACAATCCGTATGCTCATAGCATTGGCTTCTGTATATGATCTCCATATCCATCAAATGGATGTGAAGACCGCCTTTCTTCATGGCGATCTTGAGGAGGAGATCTATATGGATCAGCCTGAAGGATTTGTAGCATCTGACAATGAAAGAAAGGTCTGCAAACTTGTTAAATCCCTTTACGGATTGAAACAAGTCCCAAAGCAATGGCATGAGAAGTTTGATAAAATTGTCTCATCGTTTGGCTTTATTACTAATGCATTTGACAAGTGTGTCTACTCTATGAGTAAAGGTGATAGTTGTATTGTCTTATGACTATATGTTGATGACATTCTGTTATTTGGAAATAATATGAGAATAATCGATGAAACTAAATCATTATTGAAAATTAAGTTTGAAATGAAGGATATGGGAGTAGCTGACATGATCCTTGGCCTTAAGTTGACTCTTTCAACTAAAGGCATAGCCATCTCACAATCTCATTATACACAGAGTGTAATTGAGAAGTTTGGTTATAAGGATGGTAAAATCGTTAATACTCCGTTTAGTCGTTCTATGGCACTTGCTAAGAATGAGAATGGAGTACCTGTGGCTCAGTTGAAATATTCTCAGGTTATTGGGAGCTTAATGTATCTTGCTAACTGTACTAGACCGAATATATCCTACGCAGTTACGAGGTTGGCTAGATATACTAAGCGTCCGAATAGACCTTATTGGGAAGCTCTAGGTACAGTAATTTGGAACTTGAAGGGAACCATTTCCCTTGGGATGCATTATGGGAGATTTCCTGCTGTACACGAGGGGTACAGTGATGCTAGCTGGATTGCCACTAACTCTGGGAGTTATGGTTGTACCGGATATATTTTTACCTTAGGCGGAGCTGCAGTTGCCTGGAGGTCTACAAAACAAACCATGTTGTCTCGGTCTACCTTCAAAGCCGGGCTAGTTGCTCTTGACACTACTGGATTGGAGGCTTAATGGCTTCAAGGACTTATGTCTGAGTTGCCTATAGTCAGGAAGCCTATTCCTGTGATCTATGTACATTGTGACAATACTGCCACAATTGAGAAACTTAAAAGTGTCAAGTTCAACTGTAAAACAAGGAGACACATCAAAATAAGATTGAAATCTTTAAGGGATCTTGTGTCTCAAAAGGTGATAGCTGTAGATTATGTTGGGACCAAGGATAACACAGCTGATCCATTAACTAAGGGACTTGATGTAGTCTTAGTTAAAAAATCTAGGTTAGGGATGGGACTGAACCCCGTCTGATTCACATGCGGTAGGAACCCAACCTATCTTAGTGGAGATCCCACAAAGAATGTTCAATGTGGTACTAACAAGCCGTAGGGTGTATTGAAACATCTAAAAATAGATTGACATGTTACATGTCTGAGTCTGTCCACTGAATAGCCTGAAATATGTTCATTACTGCAAGTATAGTAAAAGCTTTAGGCTTTGAATGGGATCAAGTCTTTTAGACAAGATGCTAGCAGTACATCTTTGGAGATGCCCAACTAAATAAGTGTTATTGTTAGCCGTAATTAGAGGAAATGGGTTATTCCTCGAAATCACTTATGATAGAGGATCAGGACGTATGGCTTACGCGTCAAACATAATGATAGAGGTTGTTGTCATAGCCTTTGTCGTGTTGCTACCAAATAAGGCTCCTATACTCAAAGGAATCAGATTCAAGACACCCGTTCATCTAGTCCTGTGGGGGTTTGCGTTGACTAGCTTAGGTAGGGGTTCAAGTCGAGAGACACCATCTACTGAAAGCAAGGCATGGATAATCTCTACTTGTCTTATCACCATGGATTTGTGGGGGATTGTTGGAAATTTGGCTTGAAATGGTCAACTTTGAGTGGGTCCCATTGGTGGGTCCCGTTGACATTGACCTTGTCAATGTTTATACTTGTAGTATGTTATACCATGAAGAATATTGGTGTTTTGGTGAAAGCCAAATGATGGATAAAATCCATAGTTCTAAGACTTCAAAGATGAGCTTTAAGAGACTTTTACTTCCAACGATGAGATAGGTTGGTTGCCATCCCTCATGGGAAAGAAAAGGCAAACCTTCCCATTGCTTGGGAGTATAAAAGGCTTTTGGGTCATCCCACATGGAATTGGAATGGGTAGTTGAAGTGCCATAAATTACTTGGCATTTCATAGTCTCATGTTCAAGTTACATGTGAAGTGGGCTTCAACCTTTCCCCACACGTGTGCTCGCTCACTCGCTCAGCTGGGATGATCTGGGCCAGGCTAGGTCGGGCTCGGGCTTGGGCTCGGGCTAAGGGCGAATGGTTCGGTTCGAGGGCGTATCTTTTTTGACAAAGTTTATTTGAAGTTTCTGTTGGGTTTTGATGCATCATGCGCAGCAGAATAAACATATGAAATCAAAATCCCAAGATCCCGGATCCGCGCATGTTAATTAAATTAAATAAAAGATGAAAGAAACTAACTCGTGAAGATCGCATCCAAGAATATGGACTTTAAGGTGCTAAAGCAAACACCCTCTATCGGTATCCACACGTCGAACGGACTCAAGAACACCTTCTTGATTGATTGCTAGATCCAAGGCTTGATGAAGAAACGATTTCTTCATAGATATTATTTTGCTCCATTGATTATAGTAGTTTGATGATTCCAAATATCAAACTAAATAATCCTACCTCTATATATTTTATTTTTTCTAAAACAATGTATTATGATTTCTCAAATCACCATTTTAGGCTGTCAAACTCGGCTGCATATATTTATATGAGGGTTTGATCTAATTCCATTTAGGTTCGGGATTCCTTGTCACACAAGAAATCTGAACAAACTGTAGAGAATCAGGGAGGCAGTCGTACGGCTCACCAGGAGCCGTACGCCATCCCCATAGCCGTACGGTTGCTTATTTAAAATCCCAGATTTTCAGCCTTCTTCAATCTGTTCTATTGTGTATGACCCAATAGGATTATACTAAGTTGGCAACGAGTCCGAACCATTCAGAACCCCGTAAGTCATAAGCGGACTCTAGCAAGCCATTATAACTATCCAATTAGTATAACTTTGAAAGTCCAAAGTTACCTTATTGAACATATCACAATCCCTTTGTCACGCGATATCGTATTAGACATAAGTCATGGTCCACGTCAACTTATGTTGTCCAATGCTTTCTCGATCCCGAGTAGATTGATATGAGTAAATGACATTGAACACATCAATTCATTTGGGTATGGCCATACACTATCATCAATCTCACTCATCGAGTGGCCAAGCAGATATCTCTCTTGAGAGTGGGACAATATATAATCTTGACTTATCATTCTTCCCTACAAGAATCCGATTTTTCCAATCGTAGCCTTTATAACCACCCGGTTAAGGGTAGCGTTTGAGTACGTCAAACATAAAGTTCATCATGTGGAAGACCATGATAATCTCAGGTCTAAGGATATCAAATGATATAACTATTATGAGATTTAATTATGACATTTGACTATGACATAAATCTCATAACGGTTCTATCCAGTACCTTGTTCTCCAACAAGTACCCACAAGTTTAATCCGCATCCTATGCACCATAATCATCATATGATTATCCATTAAGCTCATGCTAGCCCTTCATAACTGCTAGGGACAATGATTATTATAATAAACATGCAAAAGATATAATAATTCGGTTTGTTATCTCTATAACAATGAAGCTATGATATAACGCATAGGCCTTTCTCAAGGGCCTAGGGCATAATATCTAACAATCTCCCACTTGCAATAGGCCCAATCAACGTATATCCAATACCTATTACGCTTAGTTATGATCTCCATCATTATTGCAAGCAAGCTTATGTAAGATGACTATCCTTGTTATCATCATATGGTACTTTTCATACTTTGACATCTTCCATCTTTGACGATTTTTCGAATGAGATGGAAATGTCTGAGTATATGTTTAGATAAGACATTAATGTCTTGGATTGTGCAATAACAATTATTGACACAATGAAGGTACATTAAATTATTGACACTAGAAATAATTTCTAGTTTACTAATTAGTCTCCTTATCCAAACAATTTTCCAGTTGCATCTCATGCTACTAGATACTCAATCTTTTGTAGAATAGTAATGGTATATTTAGAACTCTTCTAACACCATTATTAAACATAAACATGTATTTATACTGTAATATTTATCTTTGTTGGTTTGTAAGAATGCATCTATGTAACTAGTACAAGATCATCTTTCATTCCATCAAAGATCAAGAATGCATCATTTAGTTCCTTTTTAAGTACATAAGGATGTTTCTTACTAGTGACTTTCACTAGGATCCGATTGGTATTATCTCATCATACTCCAAGTATTTGAGACATACGGTCTTAGTACATTAGCATGGCTTACATGACAGATCCAATTGCCGAAGCATATGGAATCCTAATCATGTGCTCTTGCTCATTAGTCTTCCAATAAGACTAAATCTTGTCAAGAGTGATGCCATCAGACATTTGTAAATAACCACTCGAAGAATCTTGCATAGCGAACTTTTCAAAATATTGTCTGTATTAGTACTTTGACTTCAACTAATCATCCTTTTATATTTATCTCCAGAAATCAGTCCAAGGTTATAGGCGGCTTTATCCAAGTCTTTCATTTAGAAACTCTTTCAAAATGAATTATATTTCAACCACATATATTAGACTAGGAATAATGTTACACTCCCACTAAATTTATTGTAATCACAAGTTACATCTTTTATGCATTCAAACTCTTTGAATACTACATCAAAATGAAAATTTCACTCCAAGTAGTTTGCTTCAATCCATCTCATGGATTTCTGCAACTTTGCATACTTTATTAGAATTTTATGGATCAAAACTTTTAGGTTGTATCAAACACATCCTAAAGTATGTTCCTGTTAAGGAATGTTGTTTTGACATCCATTTGTCATATTCCATATTCAAAATATGAGGTCATGACAATTAGAATTCTAATATCCTTAAGCATGACTGTATGCAAAACGTTTTATCATAATCGATATTATGAGTTAACTTTACTCAATTAGTCGTGCTTAATAATATGCACTTTACAATCCATATCCGTTTTCTCCAAGAAAACTTAATTTCTACCTTATGGTTTTTAAGCCTTCGGGTAGAACAATCAAGTTCCAAACTTGATTATGATACATGGATTGAACTTTTAGATTTTATGACTCCAAGTCATTGATCTAAATCCAGAGCTGACTTTGCATCTTGATAGGTAATAGGTCAATCATTATCAATGATATCTTCCTTATTACTTTTTATTACGAGAAATCAATATTTCTTGTAATAGATAGTATCCTATCATATATGCAAATATCTTATGTTAACTTGAACTAATTCCACAACTCCTTGTGAAACTTTGTTCAACTTCCATCTTAGGTTCTATGTCGTTTTCTGGGTCTCATCTCAAATCTTTATGGAAGACAAACCAAGTTTTCTTTCATTCCATATCTCATATGGTATAACGAACCTCCTTAGACGAAACTCAATTTAGTGTAAGCGCAACTGTTTTCAGCATAAAATCCATAGGATTAATTGAAGATCAAATGGACTTATCATGAGACGAAAAACAGCAGTTTGCAGACAATCTGCAGATTTCTGTAACAAGAGTCATACGGCTCATGCCTAGGCGTACACCTAGCTTGCAGTCGTACGGTTGTTGTTTTCAAATTCTATTTTTCTTATTCTGTAGACTTTCTGCAGAATTCTCGTAAAGTCCATAGTTCAAATATTCATTACTTTGATCAGATCAGAGTACACTAATACTTTTGCCATGAGTTATCGAAATCCTTTCTAGCATTTTTACTTTAATGAACTACATACATCAACATGTATTAATTCAAAAAGTACTTCCTTTCACTACTATTAGAAAAAAGGTGTCTTGATCAATTTCCAAGATTCACATATATCACATGATTCAAAATCATGTGAATTTAAAAGTCCATCCCATGGAATTTTAGATATGTGTTTCTTATCATTTGATATAGACATCAATGCTTTAAGAATGTAACGCTTACATCCTTAGATTCAGATTTCCATTATTTACGTTATACTTATTATTTTGTTCTTCCAAGATAAGGATATAAAGTCCCATTATATGATTAGCAATACAATAATGTAAATCATATTTAATGGAACACTTTCTTATTCGAAATAAGAAATATCCGTAATCTTTTAATGAAGAAATCAAAATAATATTTTTACTTAAAGTAGGAACATCACAACATTGTTCAAAACAAATATGAACCCACTAGGTAAAGACACTTCGCAAGTTCCTATGATTAATGTTGCAACCTTTGCATCATTATCAACACATAGGTTAATCTTTACCCGTTCAAGTAGTCTTTCTATTTCTCAAGTCTTACACATTTATACAAATGTGGGATCCATATCAGGTATCCAATACCTAAGAACTTAGAAGTAGAATATTAACATAAATACTTGAAGTGGTAGTCCTACTAACCTTCTTTTTTTATCTTTTAATTAAAATTATAATTTCCCGACTGGTCAATCATATTGCCATGGTAGCAATTATATCCTCAGGATTTTAGGTTTAGCCACAAATATTTCCTTTAGGCTTGACAACTCTTGTCTTGCTTTTATCTTAAATCCTTTGCTTTATTAACCTTTAGAGTTTGAGAAGGTTTCCATTTGATATTAAGACTTAGCATTTTTAAACATCATATGTCGCTCATGAATTAATATCGAATCCGTTTGTTAGTTCCAAACTAACTTGATTACCAAGCCAACTAAGGTAATCAATGTCTCTCCACTAGTACAAAATAGAGCTTGCATAGCGCTTATTTTTGCACTTAGATAGCGCATATAAGCGCTATGTAAGCTACCGCTATGAAAGTTTAGATAGCGTTTAATTAAACGCTATGTAAGACAATTTACTTAGATAGCGCATAAATAAGCGCTATGTAAGATGATCTTTTAATTTCCAGAAATTACCTTATCCAATCACACTTAGATAGCACATAATAAACGCTATGTTAGTATCTCTCTTAGATAGCGCATGCTAAGCTCTATGTTAGGCTATTCTCATTATGCGCTATCTAAGTAGGTAAGATTACAATTTTATATGTATAACTTAGATAGCGCATAAAAAGCGCTATCTAAGGCAGTTTTTGATATATTTTTTAGCTTTATAATTTTTATTTTTTCCCTACTAAACTGGCTGCAAATTATATAAATTATGAATCAAATAAATAAAAATTAATATAATACAAACATCTCATTCAACAATTATAATCAACATTTCATTACACCAACAATAATGATTACAATTAATCATCCACAAAAGTTATAAACAAGTGTTAAAAAAGTTTGTTCTCGATCATCAATAATATAGTTAATCTTACAATCAAAATTAGTTACAACTAAAATTCTTTGTAATACCTATTTTCTATTACTTTCCTGCCATCTTCTTCTTAATAAATCGGTTATACAAGTAGCCTGGCCAATTATCCTCAAAAATCTGTATTTTGCTAGGATGATAACACTTGATTCAGTTTGCATGGACAAACTGTACCAAAAAATTACAAAACATTTGTTAGAAATAATATATGCAATAAACACAATCACACACACACACACACACACACACACACACATATATATATATATATATATATATCCATACTACTGAATAAAACTTACTTTAACAAAACATTTCCGATTTACTGATTTATTTAAATTTTGACAGAGTTTCCCCAGAAAAATTGACTATCCCAAATTTTACAACACCTGCTAAATTTACAATTTCGAAACCAAAACGACCACAACTCGACGAGCACACGCTCGGAGTACTACA
The DNA here is from genome assembly GCA_026119855.1 of Campanula takesimana. NCBI lineage: Eukaryota > Viridiplantae > Streptophyta > Magnoliopsida > Asterales > Campanulaceae > Campanula > Campanula takesimana. Next base: position 55,588 of record JAOWBW010001828.1, read on the forward strand.
TACAACACAACAATCACAACACGACGAGCACACGCTCAGAGTACTACACACAACACAACAATCACAACTCGACGAGAACACGCTCGGAGTACTACATACAACACAACAACCTTAGGGTCTTGAACTAAGAGGGACATTCCTTCTAAATTCTTCATGGTCGACCTTGCTTGTTCTGCAGAATTAATACGTTTTACAGTGCCATGTTTCATTTTGAAAACCAATGTTATTTGAAAAAATTGAAGGCAATTATCTGCACTATTAGGAATAATTGCTTAGCAGTAATGAGTTGCTCAGGGTCACAAGGAGCATGTAACCATCTATCCTAAGTATAAGTTTTGATAGGTAACATAGCCAAATCACATGATGACCTTAGTAAAAAAGAAACGATTTATGCCCAGACAAGAACAAAAGGCTTAAAGCGAGCCAAACTTTGCAATCTTGGCCAAACTTTTATTGTGAACTCTAAAGCAGCTACCCAGACCAGCTAAAATCTCAGCTCAGCTCAGCTAAGGTATTGTTTCAGAATTGCTGGTGAACTTCGAAAACACAACATACACACGATACATAGTTGTAACAGTGAGAAGGGTCTCGGGAAATAAATAATAATAGAGAAGATTCACAGGCATAAGTTAGATCTTTCAAAATACATGACAAGTTTGAGTTATAATGTATTCACAACTTCGGAGCAGCATGTTTCACTCTCAAAACAAGGATGGAAAGACAAGTGACAGCAGCATACCTGAATGTTTTCACCTCGAGGATGCTTTTTGGCCCCTTTTTCTGGTACATTCACTATCTGTACGGAAGAAATATGTTAACCAACGGAATTCACATCAAGTCTAGCTAATTAACATTCTTGAACGGAAAAAATAAACAAAAGGCAAAAACGAGAAGCCACAAAATGCACTATACTGGAGTTTCTAAAGCATCACTAATATAGGCTTAACTCCTAAAGCTTCAAGGACCCTAGAAACAACAGAGATGTGGAATCAAGGATAATTACAACATAAGTTACATGACTAGATAAAGAGTGATCTGTCTGAAAAGGTGACATTCCAAGCGGATGTCATAACATGATGGGGCCATATGCTTCAACGGAGATATGGTAGGACATGCTACTGTTGTTTTCATAGCCTACAAGTTAACAAACTCATAGGAAACTAAATAGCAGTTCTCATAAGAAATCGATATAATGTAAGGCTTTGTTGCTGTTGTTGTTATAAGATCAAAAGCATTTTGCTTGAAACAATGTTTTTTGATAAATGAGGCCAAAAGGGCAAGCTTAAAAATGCTTATTCCTAAAGGCAAATCTTTTAACGAAGCATGTTTAGTCAAATTTTGGTTTTAACTTAACCGCGAGGTTTATATGCATAAAATCCTTTTGAGCTTTGTCCATTTCTTAAGAGCGGTCGGGAGTAGAGAAACCTCTTGTTGTCGATGTCGGGGTAGCCCCATGTCCTTGTTCCTATTGATGGCGACGTAGTCCCAATGTCATTGAATGTGTCGGGGTAGCCCCATGTCCTAGTTGCTGTTGATCGTGGCATAGCCCCCATGTCATTGAATGTCTCGGAGTAGCCCCATGTCCTTGTGGAGGTAGCCCCAATGTCGTCCTCCGACTTTTGATGTTGGCGTGGACCCGTTGTCGTCTCGCGGCCTTTGATGACGTTAGGAACCCATCCCTTTTTTCATGACGCATTCTTTCTTTTACCTAGGCCGCCCTTTCGGGTTTTCAACCTAGCGGGCATCTCTTTTGCGTCTTTTATGGCACACCCTGTTTTTTGCCTAGGCCGCCCTTACGCGTTTTCAACCTAGCGGGCTACTTTTTTGGTGCCTTTCTTCTTTTTTTTTTTTTTTCATATAAGTGATCCAGCCGACTTGATAGAACGAGGACTTAATATATCTTTTGGAGGAGACATGCAAGGGCCTTTATTTAGGCGGGAGAGAGTCCTTTTATTTTGGTGAACAATGTATTATCATGGAACGGGAGGAAGCCCTTGCTCGACAGAATACAAGTGTTTATCTCTTTCCTAAGATGTAGAGAGAAGAAGACTTGTTGAGACATTTGAAACTTGCCCTAGTTAATATCATCAAATGATTGCTGGAATGGACCATGTTTATTATTAAGTCAAGATTATAACAAGCAATTAGCCTTAACATGTATAAATGTTGTGATCAATTAAGATTAAGATTCGATCAATGGCAAGATCAAAAAGGTGTTTATGGGGAGATTGGTCATTATCTGGGAAATTGGTCATTGATGGGACCAAGGGAAGAGAACCGAGTCATTTTGGGAGGACCGAGGTTTGATGGATTCATTTTATGCTGTGACCGGACCCGAAGGTTGCCTACGTTCCCCTCATTTTGAGGATCTCAGGTCGCCGTAGTTCAGCCGTGGGGCCTTCTTTTGCTGGGGTTGGTGTCCTTTCGAAGGATGTTGTTGCTTTGCTGATGTAGATCGCTTTTATTTGCGGTGAACTCCTCGGGATGTTCTTTGAGGTGGACTTTTGCAGTGAACTTGGTGAGCTTTTGAGGTAAACTTCCTCTTTGCCAATATTCATTTGCTTTCCTTTTTTCCATTATCCATTTATTTCTCTCTTATCATTTTTTTAGAGAGAGGGGAAACATTAGCCCCAACTTGCTATCTTGGACATTGGCTCATTTGTAGCCCATTGGTGGAATTCTGTCACTTCTTACTTTGACTTTTGAAGATCTGGGAAGTCCTTTGCTTGGTTGCGCACGCGCGATCGTGGTTGAATCTTGGTGGTTGAGCAATAACATCCTCGCCTTTTCATTGTCTCGGGATGCCTTTGATGCGCATCAAGGATTTGTATAGGAAAGGTGTATCGGGTTGTGTATCGGGGTAATGTATGAGGGAAGATTTGCCATTGATGGTTTCTTCATGCCAATTGATCACAACATTTATTCATATCAAGATTAATTTTTTGCATTTGGCACTTTTCATTTGTGTTAGGTCCATTCATCCTTAATGAGTCGTCATTGACTAGTATGCTTAGAAGTCAATTCGTCATTTTGGGGACGTAGCAATCAATTGATAATAACAAGCAAGGCAATTTCAAGAGTAAACATATATTGCAAATAATGTCTCAAGTCTAGAGAGAAGAGAAGGAAAATGACTCTTTTATTTAGATAACTTTGTACATACATGTCCAAGTGCGGAACTCTGTAAAAATAAAAAGACACGGTCCAGAATGGACTCCTTTTTTTTTCTTTCTAGAACCTACGAGGCTGGAAGACTCACATTTTTTATTTTTTTTAAGGATGGGTTCCCATGAAGCACGATGATCCATTTTCTTCCACAGTTGTTGGAGGGGTTGTCGGCGGCATATTCCATGTCTTCCACGGGGAACTCGGGTTCCATGTCGTCGGGAAAGATGTCGCGAGGCCTCCACTTGGCTTGGCGTTGCAATTGCTGGGGTCGTCTACTCATGAGGGCGAGTTGGGAGCTTGCCTGTTGGCCAAGCCTTTTGGTGATTCCCTTTCAAGGTGCGTAATCTCCGTGCATTGCATTCGGCGAGAGTATGGATTTCCCTGTGATGTAACCGCATTTGGCCTTCCGAAGCTTGGGCTTTTTCTTGTAGACGGTGTTCCAATTGTTTGATCTCATTGCTCATGTGGACGGTTGTTTCGAACGCCAATTCGGATGTGGTCTCCTTGGTCAATGTTTCCAGTGGACAGAACCGCGAAGGACTTTTAGCATATTAAACCTCAAGGTGAAATTATAACCATGATTTGAGAAAAATGCTTCATTATCGGATTAGCTTTTTAGGAAAAACTTGATCTTTTATTTTAAGAAAACTTGATCTCCATTTTTTTATTTTTGTTTTTTTTATTTTATTTATTTATTTATTAATTTTTTTTTTTTGGAAGACACACCTTTACTTACACACATTTTATTTTTTTTTTGTAAGATTTTGACAAGGCAAAAATGGCAATAATAATCTTATTAAGAGAACTGACAATGGACCCAAAATGGTCACCACATGGAATCAACCGGGGAGTCAAGACTTTAACCAAACCTAACAGACATCTTAACCGACTTTTCCTAAAGACTTATCATACGCCCTAAAAGCAACTGGCTCTTCCTAAGGATGAAAACAGACTCCTTCTAAGGGGAGGTTGATAGGAGAGGTTTTGGAACTCCGTCGTTTGCTGTGGCAACCGCAACACCATTCATTTCCCAACCCGGGGCATTCGGCCCTTCATACATTTTCTGTGCCACTGATCTTTTCCAAACGCCTTCCATCGTTTCGGCTTTGCTGATTTTAGGAACCACCATTTGGGACACTGATTTTGTCAATTTTTCCAAAACAGGCTCTCCCACTTTGGGATTGACAACTCTGTCAACCATGGGCTCTTTTTCCTTGGGGCGGACACCACTCTATTTATCGATCATCGGGGAAGTCACAGATTTGAGCATGTTGGCGCTCGGGTCATTGGCTGTATCGGGGGTGTGGGGGCGTCCAAGCTTCCCCTTCTCAATTAGTTTCGAGATGATGCGTCTTATGGCGGTACAACCATTGGTATCATGGCCGTGGTAGTTGTGAAAGGCACACCTTTGGGTCTTGTCTCGACATTTTTCAAGATTCTTTGGCCGAAAATCTTTGAGGGGCCACATGAGGCCTTGTTTGACCAATCCTTCAAATACTTTGCTTATGGGCATTCCGAAATCCTCAAACTTTGTGAAATGGATCTTGGCTCGGACCTTGGCTTTTCTTTCATTGTTGACCGGAGTGTGGTGGGGATGAGAATCACCGCTACTCAATGCAAAGGGGTGCCCATCGAGTGTCCTTTCAAACTTAGCTTCCATTTGCCTTCTTTTTCCCAACAACGTACCCGACTGAGGTCAAACATGAGGGTTCTGTGGAAGTGCATGGGTGTAGGAATACCCACAACCTTGGTTGCTTGCAGGAATATACATTTGAGGCATGCAAAAGGAGCTTGTGGTCCAAAAGGTCTTGGATTATAGAAATGATACGGGCCACCCCGGAATCTCATCGGAAAATCTGGTGGAGGCAAGTTAGTGATGCCTGGTCGGGTATCCATATATGGTTTAAACAGTGACTGATCTCTGGTGACTTGGTTGATGGCATTGAATCGAGAAGGGACACGATTGGGAAGGTGTTGTGAGTATGATGCTTGAGGCGTAACTGGTGTGAACAGTGGTTTGCGGGCCTTTTGAGTGGGTTGTGTTTGGGGTTTTATAGGAGGTGTCTTATGGGAGATGTTGGATTTGGGATGAGGCGGAGTGAGGAAGATTTGAGTGAGAGGCTCGTTGTGGATGACGGCGTGTTGGGGCGAAGAAATGGAGGTCTCGGTATTTTGATGAGATGGAGGGGGAAATATTTGGTTACAATCCGGGGGTCGGGTAGCTTCCACCCTTTCATTATGGTTGGTCACCTTGGTGAATGGCCCATCAATTTGAAACAGAGCTGTAATACCTCTTTGCCTCGTCGACTCATGAGACGGAGTTTGCGTTTCTCTGTGGCTATCTGTGATGACTTCTTTCTCAGCCCCCTGAAGCTTGGAACAACTCTTCGTTCGTTAGGCCATCCGAATTATCCGCGGCGTCATTTCTCAAGCTACTGTCCACTGAAGTGACCTTTCTGAGGTACCGGATCGGAGAGGTTGTAGTGACCGGGGAACTTTCTGACTCCACACGCACCAGTCGGCGACATGATGCTCTCTTCCACTTCATCTAAGCCACGGAAAAAAAAAGGTAGCTTAGGCTCGTGTAAACATTGGGTGAACACCTGGGTTAAAGACACACGTGTCTCTATTTGGGATATTTGACCGGGCCGAAGTTGCCTACGTTCCCCTCACCACGAGGGAGGGGGTCCCACGTGATGAGAGGCTCAGGTCACCGTAGTTCGAACGGGTTTAGAATCTTAAGAGGGAAGGACGAACACGACTAATGTCTTAATGAGAATCCATCCAAAGACTTGACTGGCTTCCTAGGGGACTATTCTTAGAATTTAACGGGGATCTTTGCGGGGACCAGGGGACTTTGCCTAGGGTCTCAACGGGGATCTTAACGAGGGTCTTGAAGGATAACATGGATCCTTCCAAAGACTAAACGGGACTTGACGGAGGTCTTGAAGGATAACATGGATCCTTCCAAAGACTAAACGGGACTAATCAAAAGTCTTGGAGGATAACATAGATCCGTCCAAAGGCTAAACGGGACTATTCAAAAGTCTTGGAGGATAACATGGATCCGTCCAAAGATTTAAAGGGACTAATCAAAAGTCTTGGAGGATAACATGGATCCGTCCAAAGACTAAACGGGACTAATCAAAAGTCTTGGAGGATAACATGGATCCGTCCAAAGACTAAACGGGACTAATCAAAAGTCTTGGAGGATAACATGGATCCATCCAAAGGCTTAACGGGACTTGACGGAGGTCTTGAAGGATAACATGGATCCTTCCAAAGACTTAACGGGGGTGACACTGGTTAGCGAAACAATGCAATGTATCAAAGACAGGAAGCAAAAACGGAGCAAGCTCATGCAACGCGCAATTAATAAATCATTCAAGTTTACTTAAAACACATTTTTATTCCTAAATGGTTGGAAAAGATTTCTCTTCTTTTTCGCAACTAATCTAAACCCTGGATCAGTGGAGGCCATCACTACGCCTATAGACCCCTCGTTTTTCACCTGTCTTGCACGCTCCCATAGACGGACTATCCCGAGCGAGGTCCTATAGGGCAAGCGGCTTCCACCGACCAAAAGAAACGAACCTAGGGTCTAGTGCGTCGCAAGGTTCCCAATGCGCGGGTCATCCGAATCATGATTAAACCCCAGTCGGAATCGAGACTTTTTCCGAAGGCTACACCAAAGGCTGCACCGATATTCCGACATGACCTCATTTTGAATGAGGCGTCTCAGTCCTTGACCATGGCCTTAAGGATGATTAAAATAACTCGTACATTAGGGCTTAATGACACGGTTTCACCCTATCCTTAGCACATGACCTTCGCTAATTGCGGTCATCATTAACGCACGAGTTAAAGGCTGGTTAGGCCACGCTTGCATTTCATCAAGGAGTCACAACTCGGGCGTTAACTTGGCCACAATTAACTTTGGACACGCGTTATGGACGTGGCAACGTGAGCTAGACAAAAAACCAACCAAGGTCACGGTATTTGTGTGTCACGGACAAGTGTGGTTGACTCGGCTCGGAAGGGAAGGTGGAATGGACCCGTCCGCGCATCGAAGGGAACAAGAGCGCCTAACGAGCTGCATCGTGGCATCCATCCCGGGTTAAAAGGGCATTTGGAACGTGCAAGGTCAAGTGCGCGTAGTGTGAAGCCATTCTATGTTCCCTTTTGAGTCAAAATAGAGATTTTCAATCCGTTTTTCGATATGATGAGCATGGCATAAGCAAGATATGAAAAAGTATGAACAAGCATGGATTAAACAATTTATACACACAACAAATCAAGGAATATAAACAAACAAAGACCAAAACTTGTACATGTACCAAGTTGTGCACAACAAAGAATTTTGAATCAAACATTTTGCAAAAGAACAATTTTTACATTGAAACCATTTGTACCAAGTAAGTTGTGCCCAACAAGAAGACTCAAGAAATCTTTACAAAAGGGTTATGCACAATGAGGCTTTGGAAACCATTTTTATTGACAAAAGATTATGCATAACCAAGTTTTTTTTAAATCAAGTTTTGGCCAAAAGAATGAAGGTAATGTGCACAAGTAAGACTGTAAATTTGGAACCTGGACAAGAAGAAGCAGAGGGGCATCCAGAATGTTGCAGCCCTGCACAAAATTGTTAATTTGCAACATTCTGATCCCCTACCCAAAGTAGCCGTACGGCTAAAGCAAGAGGGTGGAGATTTTTCTCAGTTTCTCCAACTTCTGATCATCAAGTCCCAGTTTATTGTATTTCCAGAACGTATGTACTCAAAACAGTTCAAACAGAAACATCAAACACACACAAATATGCAAGAAGTCAACTAACGGGAACGGGAGTTTGACCCACACAAGAATGCCCCCGAATCTTCTAGAAAGAAGTCCGAAAGCACTCTAATCCCCAGCGGAGTCGCCACTGTAAGGATCCCGCCCCAAAAAAAACACGATGTTTCAAGGGCGAAATACCAAACGCGGGAACCGGACCAATTTAACGGAGTCGCCACATTTTGTTAATTTTAAACCCAACAAAATGACAAAGGTTTGAGTTCAAAGGTTCGGAGATCAGGTTACAACTTGGGAAGAGTTTTGACGTCCTCCCAAGTTGCCTCGGACAAAGCCGAGTCTCCCTTGTTAGTTAACAAAAGTACATGTGTGTGTGTGTGTTTTAACGGAAAATCTTTGTTTTAACTTTTTATTTATCTTTTCAACTAAAAAAGGGTTTGTTTGACAAGAAAACAGAAGACAGAAGGGCAAAATGGTAAATCTCCCCATACGGCCAAATAGCCGTACGGATGGGGAGACCACTCCGGGGATTTTACAGTTTGTTCAAGCAACAGTCCAGTTCCAGGCAGAATCAGAGCATTCTGCTTGAACTGGACCAAACTGTTCTGATTCCAATTTGTTATTCCAACACAAAACAACATTAACAACTCATTCCTATGCCATTTGATCATCAAAGAACCTCCCAAAACAAGAGTTTGGGCATGATCAAAGGCAATCATGGGAGAAAAATGAAAAAGGTGGCCAATATGCCCTTTTGAGCCATAGTGACCATTTGATGAGTAAAACTTTACCATCAAAATGGCTCTTCTAGGCAAGATTAATCCTTTAGGGACAAGAACAAACCATAAAGATTGGATCTTTATTACCCAAACTTGGGAATTTTGGGCTAGATCAAGGTGATGAGGATAAATATTGAGACTTTATACTCAACATGATCATCATAGCTTAAAATGAGCAAAATGAACAACAAGAGCATCATCCATGACAAGAATGTAAATGAACAATCAACAAGCCATTATCAAACTAGGTTTGAACCTCTTCCACACAAAGTATGGAGGGCACCTTTGATCATCTCATGGCTTGGACTAGGAAATATAAATAATAATAGATATATGTATATTGCTTGAATGGACAAGACTTCCAAGAATGTAAAGATCAACAATAAATGACAAGATCAAAGATAAATAGAGTTCTTAGATGAAGAGAAGGGAGGGGGAGAAGGTGGCTTTACCTATCTTGGTTTAGGCCAATCTTCCTTTCTCTCTTTCACTCTTTGTTCACTCTTACTCACACTATTATGAGGTGAATTCGACAGAGTAACCTTAGTTCTAATGTTTCCCCCCTCCCCTGAAATGATCAGCAAGGGGTTCTATTTATAGGGACTGAGGGTGCCCAAACCAGCCGTACGGCTAGGCCCCTCTAGTACCCAAAGCATCCGTATGGCTCAGCCTGGCGTGCTTCTAGATTTTTCCAATTTTATACCAGAGTAGTCCTGGAATTTATAGCTTATCCTAGGGAGGTCCTGGCCTATTAGCTTATCCCTGAAACGGTGCTAAGGCTACCTCTAAGATAGGTCGGTTTCAGATTGGGGTACTTACAGCGCCTTTGGCCTTCTTGGCCTAAAGCGCGCGCGTCCGACCCCAATTACCAGAATCGCCCGCCTTCCGTCTTGTCCTTCAATTCCATGTTTCTGTGCTAACAATGTCTGCAGGGGAAAGAATTTTTTATTTAGGGTCAAGGCAGTCCCTTGAACCCACTGATTTGCAGGTACTTCCTAGAAGCGGGCGCCTCCACCTCTCTCAGTCTAACGCGCGCACCTCCCGAGTAGGCACTAAAACGCGCGTGCTTCTGGTCCATTTTCCAGAACAGAAACAGTGAACAGAATGGACAGTTTTGACAGTGTGTGGGCACCGGGCCCGGACATAGACGGATTTTACTTTCTGTTTATTTTTATCGGTCACATGGGTGATTCGAAAGTTGTAAAGTATGTGCTTATTTTCTTTTATTTCTTTTTTCTTTTGAAAAAAAAAAAGAAAGATATTTTGTCACTTGTTAGACCTCACACTACGCGCACAATTCTTATCAACTGCTCACAATCGAGTTGCACAAGTCCAACCCCAAACCCGTCGAGGCCCGTCCTAGAGAGTTTCAAGCTCCACCCGACCTTGACTCTCTCGAATGCGGTAAACCTCAACCCGTGGCGTAGTTCATGACTACATGCCGGGGGTGACCTTAAGCCTCTCTTTAGCCGAGCACAAGCCACACAATTCTAGTCTAGGGTCTAACACTCCGTGACTAAGTCGGTTTTTGTGTGCCGAGATTTTCCTAAACTAATGTCTTCAAATCATACATGCCAATTTGTTGCAATGGACGAAATAAAACCCCGTCCCAAAGTGGTTATTATGGACGAAAATAAAAATTCGTCCCCGCATGTATGATTTACTACATTGATTTAGTTTAATCCCGATACATGTAGGATTCACAAACGTGATGGAATACGATGAGTATATGGGACCGCGAGATGGTCTATATACTAGTGTGACGATTCCATTATCTTCTTAGAAACCCCAAAAGGGACCCCGTCCCTCCGACTTATAAAAAAAAAGAGTCATTTTTCTTTATGTGGTTTGAGTCTTTTCTCTAGTTCGTGGGTTAAATCATTTGATTCAAAAGGTATTTGTGGGGCCAACTTAAGATCAACCGTGTTCTCTCCATAGGTCCAATGTCTTCAAGCGGCAACAACAACAAGGATGAGAATGCTTCCGTGTCCAACGAAAGGCTCTCCAACATAATAAGAGACATGGGGGAACAAATGGATAGACTTGTCGAGGAGGCCCGCCGCAAGGATGATTTATGGCAAGCCCGTCTTGATCTCGAGAGGAGAATTCATAAGGAAGAAGTGTCCAAACTTAAGACCCGTTTACGAGAGTTCACCGACAACAAGGCAAAGGTCAACGGTAAGGCATGTTTAAGTGGCTCACCTCTCAAAAGTCACAAAGGTTCTACCAACGACCGTGTCTACACTCCCCTCCAAGGTATCACCATCACCAAGGCCTATGAAGATCTCAAAGCAAAGGGACAAATTTCTCCTCTCCAAGGGTACAAGCAACCACAATCATTGCGTCGCAACCATGCCCACCATAAGTGGTGTGACTATCACCAATGCAGCGGTCATCTTACCGAAGATTTCTTCTCCCTCCGCAACATCATCCAAGACTTGATTGACAATGGTGAGTTTACCGTGGTTGAAGAGAAACCGTTAGAGAATGGCAACATGCAAGAACTCATCAAGGAAGAGGCTCAGATTTGAAATGGGGTTTCAACAAGAGATCATGCTATAAGGCCGACAACAACAATCTCCGTTTCTCTTTCTCTACCTAGTAGTAGGGAAAAAAAATAGTCAAAAGTCCTCTTAAGTGTGAATTAATGTTTTCTCTCGTCCTATGTTAAATATTCGAGTCCATTGAGTCATTCAATAAAAGTCATTCAATAAAAGTCATTCTTGTCCTCATACACTCTTCCAAGTTGTTCAATTTAATTGTTGGCAAAATGATAAAAAAATGTCTAAACAAGTTTTGGAATGAAGGCCATCGCTTGAACGCCTAGGGGCTAAACATCGACGATGGCATCAACAACGAAGACATCAACAACGACGAAATCAAGACAAAGAAAGGTGGAGCAACAATCGTGAAGCAAAGTTTTCAAAAGGGGATAAAAAAAAAAAAAAAAAAAAAAAAAAGCTCGCTAGGTTGAATTCCTCAAATCAACATAGGCAAAAGTTAGAGCACAAAAAAAAAAAAAAAAATCCCCCTCAATCAAAGAAGTACAAGATCAACATCATTCCACCGATGAAGGACGAAGCAACAACCATCTCGACGAATGGAGCATCCACAAGAACTACGGTGTCCTGAGCCTCTACCGTGGAGGAACGTAGGCAACCTTCGGGTCCGGTCTCATGCAAGAAAGAAGATATGTTTAGCCCTAGCGCGTTATGGTGATCGGCCTTCATCTCGAACTTGTCAAGACATCTTTGTACGATTCATTTGCCAATGAATTAATCACCTCAAGATTGAACAACTTTCCTAGATTTGGAATCACTTTCCGTTCCTTGTCGAGTCTAGGGCTTCTATTCTTTCTGCATACTCTCAATTTCTTGCAATCAAATTGGGGCTTTCCTTCTCTTCTGTCTTAATGGCTTACTTGCCTTCGTGAGTCATTCAACAAATATATACAAAGTCAATACTGGGGCTACTTCCCTAGCCAAGTCAGTGTCACTCATCATTAGTGACAAAAGGTCCTCACCGCAAAATCACATGTCTCTCATCCTCATCTAGAGTCAATGCACACTTCCTCATCAATTGAGTAAAAAAAAAAAATGAAGACGCAAAAGAGATGCCCGCTAGATTGAAAACCCGAAAGGGTGGTCTAGGCAAAAAAACAGGGTGGTCATAAAAAAAGGGTTAATGACAGATTAGGGCCTGAACTGCAGGGGTGCGTCTAAAAGGGGCCTGAGTTTTTTTTTTTCGCTAGATCAGGGCTCAATATCTCAAACTTTCGGCAGTTAAGGGCTTTTTGACGGAAATCGTTAGAAAAGTCAGTTAAGTGCCATGTGCCGAGCACGTGATCATCAAAATGGATGGGTTTGTAATGATATTAGTTTGTAAGGGTTTTAGTGAAATTTTTGAAACTCAAAAGGTTTAAAATGAAATAAAAAAAATTTCTAAATAATCAAGTATATAATAAAATAAGTAATTATCATTTATAAAATAAATTTATTAAAAAAAACAAAATTATTAAACAAATTAATCTAATAGCTATATTAAATATAAAAGGTTTTAGATTATTTTCTAAATAATAAATTTAAAATAAAGAAAATTATAAATTAATTTAAATTTTATTCTATGAACATAATAAATTACTTTTTACATTCACCAAATTTAAAACAACATAAATTAATTATCACTATTTACAATGGAAAGCTTTTATTACTTTTTTATTAGTAGGACCCACTCGAAATAGCCCATCCCAAAATGGAAAGCTTTTATTACTTTTTTATTAGTAGGACCCACTAGTCATACTCACAACTTCTTTTCATTTATTATTCCCCACCCACTTTCTCTCTCCTTCATACTCACAACACTTACTTTTCAAACAACTTTTTATAATAAAAGAATATTATTTCTTAATCCCCGTGTCGGACCAAGAATCCTATTTCGGATGGGACGGAGGGCATATTATAGATACTTAATATTATTATACAACATTTAAAAAAAATAGACTTATTAAAATATAAAAAAAAATCTACATTCTTATTTAAAAGGATTAATTACAATTTAATAGAAACTTTAACAAAGTAAATAATAATAAAAAAAAAACAGTAAGTAGCCGGAATTTTTTCTTGAACGACAACTTTTTCGGCGGCCTAATTTTTACACCTTCATCAACGGAAACGAAACTTTGTCGACTTCCTCTTTACCCCTCGTCCATCTCCGGCCAAAAAACCAAGAGAGCTAAATACATCGCTGATTCAAAATATGAACGGCCCTAGCAAACATGTACGGGAAGGATAGTGAGTTCCAAATGGTGAGGTCGAGGCACAAATCGAGGAACACGATCCAAATCGAGAGCATTTTGGAATTGTACTTCCCCGAAATCGACTTCTCCAGTTCCGATTTCAAGCCCAAGGTTCAGCTGACGTCCAAGCTAACCGGATTCTTCGATACTCCACCAGGTCAACAAATCGTTTCCCATGTATCTCTCTTTGAATTCCCCAATTATTGTTTTTGTTGATTTAGTGGTGGAGAGGGAGTGGGTAGCGCCGGAAGTTAGAGAGAGAGAGAGTTGGGAGTCGCCGGCGGTTGGGAGTCACTGGCGTTGGGGGAGAGACGAGAAATTGGTGAGGGTGGTCAGTGTAGGGAACAGAGAGGAGGGGGGTTGAGGAGTCTCTTATTTGTGTTTAAGCCCATTATTATTTTAGCCCCATTAGTTTCACAATGTGCATTAGAACCCTAGTTTGCATATATAAATTACAAATCCATCCAATCCGTGTATCACATGACATGCACATGGCACTTAACTGACTTTTCTAACGATTTCCGTCAAAAAGCCCTTAACTAGCGAAAAATTAAGATATTGAGCCCTGATCTAGCAGAAAAAAAAACCCAGGCCCCTTTTAGACGCACCCCCTGGAGTTCAGGCCCTAAATTGTCATTAACCCTAAAAAAATGAGAGAGAGAGAGAGAAGGGAAAGAGAAATGGAGATCTCCAGCCTCTAAGGAAGACAACTGCACAAGTTCTACATTGGGTCTCCTCAGCAAGTCAATCCCCACCGAGCCAACTTTGGAATTGCAAAAGGCTTGACGAGATATGGAACCATCAAAGGTCATTTTGGGTTATTGAAAGATTGTTCTTGCAATGTGCATCTTTGGGCTCATGAGAAAGAAAGCCCGTGGTAACCAAGATCCGTCCGAGAACGAGCCTATCATTAAAGGGGTACGAGGTTGCAGAAAATAATCCCCAGCTATTCAGTTGGTTTGGGCAGCGAGCAACATGTAATTTAAGCTTCTACAAGCATGTCCCTCTAAAGTATGCTGAAAGACTCCAGAGAATGGAGTAGCTCTTGCCATGTCCCCTTGTGTTTGTTCCCCCATACGAGGACGAGTCTCTTGTTTTGCTCAATAAGTGATGACGCCCTAGGGGCTATGTGACTCGAGAAAGAAAACTTCTCTTGCTTCATTTGACAGTTAATGAGCCCTAGGGCTACGCTCAAGAAAGATGTGTGAGACTATCCTCAAAGTCTCTCAAAAAGAATGTCGAGAAGCACCTTCTTGTCATGTATGCTCATACTTGTTCCCCCGATCAAGGATAGGCCCTTCTCGTTCCACTCCTAATCAATGGTGTCACTCTAGGGGGTACAATCAAGTTTTAAAGGCTCCCTTAGCAAGAAGAAATTCACTTCAGTGTCCCCGGCGGAGTCATGTGCAACATTGGAAGCTTCCTCAATTCGGCACCGAAGGTCTCAAGGGGCTTCGCAATCTACAATCTTTTGGGCTACGGCATTACAGTGATACAAGCAAAGGGCAATATTAACCGACAGTCTTTTAGGACAACAATGCTCAAGCAATGTAATGTGGAGAAGTCTTATATGAAAGAGATCAAGCTTCAAGGGTCTCCCAACACCTCAAGTCAAAGGTCTCTTGGTTTTAAATGAGGGCTCCGATGTTATGAATGAATTTGATGATTTTTGTTAGAACTTACAACGAGATCATGAAGGAAGTCTTAGAGAAAAGGAAAAGGATTCAATGAAATGCCAATATGATAACTCGACCAGAGTTACGGCCAATCCCAATGTTTCTGCAAGTATTGCACCCCTTTCTCCAAGATCAAAAGCACAGGCTGCACCCGAAGATCCGTTATTAGTTCAACTCAAGAAGACTCAAGCAAACATACCGTTTGAGATTTTATCACGCCAAGGCCTTATCTTCCACAACAACATCACCATCTCCCACGACTTTGAATAAGGGCTCCAATGTTATGAATGAATTTGATGATTTTTGTTAGAACTTTCAGCGAGATTATGAAGGAAGTCTTAGAGAAAAGGAAAAAGATTCAATATGCTAAACTCACGTGACTGGGTTATAGCGGGAAATGCCTCGGCCAATCCCAATGTTTCTGCAAGTACTGCACCCCCTTCTCCAAGATCAAATGCACAGGCTGCATGCGAAGATCCGTTATTAGTTCGACTCAAGAAGACTCAAGTAAACGTACCATTTGAGACTTTATCATGTCAAAACCCTATCATCCGCAACAACATCACCATCTCCCACGAGACATTTCCCGAAGATTCTACTGCATTTTCAACATGGACCCTCCGCCACTTGGGTACCAACTACAAAAAAAAGGCCATTCATCTCCAAACAAGAGGAAGATCACTTTCATGAGTTCTACCCAATGGTGCATCTGCTCTCAATACAATGCCAAGATAAGTTGGGGCTTCACACCGAAAGGTCTTTGTTGGGTTTCCAAGCAACATGCGCAGCGGAATTAAGCATTTAAAATTTATGAAACCCAAAGCCCATAGATCCATTCATATGATTAAGTCAAATACAACAATATGAATACTAGAATACTAACCCTTGATGCCTTTAATTTTGCAACCTTGAATTCGATAGAGACTTGAAAACTTGATCACGATCATAGCAATAATCACGAACTTTGAAGATGATAAATTTCACCCTCTAGCGGTATCCACACCACGAACGAATATCAAGAACACTTGATCTTGGTTGCTAGACCAAATTATGAAACACGTTTTCAGAATTAATATGAACTATATGGAATTTTCTTTGTGTATAATTTTGTTCTTCAATCTAGGATTTCTTAGAACAAAATAAACCCTCTCAAACTCTTTGGAGGCTTGCACAAACATTAGGTCTGAGTTATGGCCGAATTCTGATGTTTATACACAAGTAAGACCTATTCCAAATAGGAAACTTGTGTTAAAACCCGTCCAAAATTCGATTCCGAGTCAAATTAGGAATCTGCCCCCGACAGCACTGTGCGGCCGCCCAAACTGAGGTGTGCAGCCGCCCAAGTTCTTGTGCGGTCGCCCAGCCCATTTGGGCGGTCGCCCAAAGGCCCAGAAAAATCCAATTTTTCCAGATTTCCAATATAGTCCTTATTTAGGATTCGTTCTATTGTGTGTGACCCTCTAGGATTATACTAAGTTGGCAATGGGTTCAAACATGAAACCATAAGATATGATTAGGTTCTAGCAAACCGTCATACCTACCCAAATAGTATAACTAGATACAAGTTCGCATTCCTTTTAGAACATGTCATAATCCCTTTGTCCACGATGTCATTGAACACAAGTCATGGTCAACAAGTCAACTTGTATTGTTCAATACTTTCTCGATTCCGTATATGTTGATAATCCAAATGACATTGATCCAATCAATCCATTTGAGTTTGGCCAAACATTTCATCAACATCATTCCTTCGAGGGGCCCAAGCTTGACATCTCTCTGAAGAGGGACAAATCCATTTGGCTTATTATTCTTCCCTACGTGAATCCAATCATGCCAATCATACCCTTTATAACTACCGTGTTAAGGCAGCGTTTGAATATGTCAAACATAATGTTCATCAAGTGGAAGACTATAATAACTTCATGTCCAAGGATTCAAATGACATAACTAATATGAGATTTATATATGACATCGACCATGACATAAATTTCATACCGCGGGTCATGTCCAGTACCTTGTTCCAAACAAGTACCCATAAATCTAACATGATCATCCCATGATCATTTAGCCTTTATACTAGTGCTTAACAAGCTCTAGGGACGGAGATTATTATAAGCAAACACGAGCCATAATAATAATCTTATTATCTCTTTATCATTATGAATAAAATGATAACTTATACAACGTTTAACAAACGTGCCTAGGGCACCAACACCAACAATCTCCCACTTGCCCTAGGCCCAATTCCCTAGGTATCCTATACCCATGGACCTAACATGACCATCATGTTTAGCTTGTGGAAGTCCCATTGTTTAGCGTGTCTGTAACTTTATCATTAGTAGGTGCTTTGCATATACGTACGTCTCCCTTATCAACGATTTCTCAAACGATAAGAGAACGCCTAAGTATGTGTTCGGGTTTAGGATGTGCCCTTGGTTCCTTTGCTTGCTCAATAGCACCACTATTATCACTAATATGGTCTATTGGATTAGTAATACTAGGAACCATCTTAAGTTCACCAATGAACTTCTTAATCCAAACAACTTCCTTTGCAGCATCCAATGCAGCAATATACTTAGATTTTAGTCGTAGAATTAGTGACTGTACTCTGCTTGGAACCATTCCAACTTACAGCTTCACTATTATTTATAAAACTCAATTGCGATCTTTTATCATCTTTGTTGGTTTGGAAGCATGCATCCGTGTACCCATATACAATGAGATCATCTTCCATCCCTCTATAGATCATAACAATTCTTTTAGTTCCTCTAAAGTACATTAAGAATTGTTTCACAGCCATCCAGTGATTCTCACCGGTTGCGGATTGATATCTACTCATCATGCTCCAAGCATTTAGATATATCCGGCTTAGTACTTATCATGGTATAATGGATCCAATTGTCGAAGCAAATGGCATCCCATCCATTCTCTCATGCTCATCATCTGTCTTAGGACATTTGATTCTTTGCATAGAGAAACTCCATGTAACATTAACAACCGTCCTCTCTTAGAATTTTCTTTGCGGAATCTTCTAATGACTTTGTCAATGTATGTACTTTGGCTTAATCAATTATCTTCTTCGATCTATCTCTATAGATCTTAATGCCAAGGACATATGCAGCTTCATCCATATTCTTCATTGCGAAACACTTTCTTAACCAAATCTTTACAGATTAAAGTGTGGGAATGTCGTTTCCAATGAGCAATATGTCATCCACATATTAGATAAGGAATAGCACCATGCTCCCACTAACCTTCTTGTATATACAAGATTCATCTTCGTTCTTGATCAAGCCAAGCTCCATGACTTATCAAAACGGAGATCCCAACTCCAAAAAGCTTGCTTCAATTCATCCAATGAATCTTCGCAACTTTCATACCTTTTTAGAATTTTCTTGACTATCAAAACCTTTAGGTTGTATTCAATACATCCTTAAGTGAGTTCCCGTTGAGGAACGCTTGTTTTGACATCATTTTGTCAAATTTCATATTCCAAATATGAACATGTGACTATGAAAATTCTAATAAGTTTCTTTCTACCCATGTAAGTTTTTCTCCAAGAAAAGTCATTCATCTCCTTTGGTTTTTACACCTTAGGTTAGAATGATCAAGTTCCAAATTTGATTATTATACATGAATTGCCTTTTAGATTTTATGACTCCAAGCCATTAATCTAAATGTGGAGTTGAATTGCATCTTTGATGGGTGGTAAATACTTCATTCTAAATGAACTTTACCTCAATACTTTCTATCTCGAAATATCCAATATTTCTTCTAATAGATTGTATTTTATCATGTGTGCAAGTACTTGTATATCTTGAATGGATTTTCACAACCCCTTGTGAAGACTTGCTCAACTTCCATCTTAGGGTAAAATATATATTTTCTAGGTCTCGAACCATTCGAGATACATTTTACTCCCACTGATTCTTTTAGAGATAAACCATTTATCTAGAAAAGTATCATCATAATCAACAAATCATTTGTTTCTTATGAGTAAAATTATTATCCTCAAGTTTCCTTAGGATATCCCATGAAAGTATATTTATTAGATTTAAATGTGAGTGTGTCCCAGACAATTCATTTCAAAAAGGTCTCACCATCTTAAATTTTTATGAAAGACAAACCGAGTTTTCTTTCACCAATTAACCTCTTTTGATGGAATTCAAATTAGTGTAGTTACAGCGGTTTGTAATACATAACCCCAAAATTAATAATGGAAGATCAATTTGACTTTATCATCTAATGAACCATATCCAATAAGGTTATTGTACTTCCATGCAGACACATCATTTAAAATGATGTTCTTAGTGAAGTTAATTTGTGAAACCATTTCATAACTTTAATGATGACTGTCAAATCCTTGGTTCAATTATTCGTCATCATGATCCAATCAGAATCTTTGAATAGTTTTACCAAGTATAATAAAAACAATTCTTTTAGCATTGCTTCTTAATGCACCATACACATCAAAATGTATTAGGTCAATTAAGATATTAGCCTTTTACCAATCATGGTAAAGGATGTCTTGGTCCAAGTAAATAAGATTTGCATAAATCATGTGATTCCAAATCATATGACTTAAAACTCCGTCCCATGGAATTTTAGATATGCATCTTTTATTTGTTTGATCAAAATAATAATGCATAAAGAATTTTAATTATTTATGTTATAGCCTTTATTACTTTGTTCTTCAAGATTTAGGATATAAGATTTATTTATATGATAACACAATGAAGTAAATCATAATAAATAAAGCACTTTTCTTATTCCAAACAAGAAATTAATATCCTTCATTATCTTTTAACAAATAATGTTTTCTACTTCATCAGTAAAGTCACTTTACAAGTGTTCTACAAACAATGTTGCAACCATTGCATCATTACCGTTTGTAGATAAAACTTTACTATAAGTAGTTTTTCATTTTACTAATTATTCTGGTATCTAATACCCAATAATTAAATTTAGAAAGAATAATTTATAACATAAAATTCCCAAGTGGTAGTCCCACTACCATTCCTTTTATTGATCATCCAGAATTTTGACTACAATTCTAAATGGTCAATCCAATTGCCATTTTTACCAAATTGCATCAATTAGAGTTATTATTTTAACCATAATTATTTCTTTTAGGTTTGACAACTCTTGTCTTACCTTTCTTTTGGCACTTGGCCCTTTTCCTTATGAACCATGAGCTCTGGAGAACCATTCTCCAATATCTTCATCTTCGCAGTTTTTCAGCATGTTAATGCAACTCGAAGAAATTCTTATTCATTCTAAGCATGTTATAGTCCATCACAAAGTGATTATAACTCTTAGGCAATGAATCAAGAATAAGATCCATGGCTAGCTCCAATCCAATTGGACTCCCAAGTTTCTCAAGATACTCTACGTAGTCATTATCTTAAGCGTGTGAGGTTCCACTTATTGCCCTTTACTCCTTTTGCAAGAAGTGAATGCAATAATGGTTTTATACCTCTCTTGCTTAGATTGCTCTTTGAAACATGTAACTCAACTCCACGCCTATCTAATAGGCTTCCACAAGTTCCAAACTTTGTTGGAGTTTAAGAGCACATAATCGTGAGCATAAGACAACTCACACTCCTAAAATCATACTCATGATTCTCGTGATTGTCTATTCCGGCATTTGGTTCCTTTAGGAATAGGCCCATCAAGAATGTACAACCCATCTTCTTGCCTTAGAACTATTCTTAAGCTCAGGATCCAATCCATGGAGTTTGTATCATTCTTTTGAAGCTTATCCTTATCAAGGATTAATCGCAATGATTTTAGTTGTTATCTACAACTTATGCAAAATTTCCAAAATTTTACAAGTACCAATCTCATTAAAGAGATAAATAATGTATTTTCCAAAAACACTCCCACTAAATTATATAACCTTCTTATACATCCAATGCATAATATAATTTAAATGGGCTAAGATCCAACTTTAATTTAATTTTAAGTCCGCTATGGCGGATTACACAAAATCAAATTAATTACGTAGACAACCCTGTCAATCATATATCATATGACTCTTAGATCCTTTTATGAGATTCTTTTGAAATTGGGCTAAGATCCAACTTTAATTTAACTTTGAGTCCACGAAGGCGGACCGCTCAAAATCAAATTAATTAGGTAGACAATTTTTGTCAATCATATCTCATATGATTCTTAGGGATCCAATTTTAAAATCATGTTTAATCTCATCTTTGCCTAAGGCCCAAAACTGTTTTGACGCCCAATTAAGTCTAACCATTTTAAACGCATGGTTGATGTGCCTCGCTAGGGCGTGCCCACATCATCCATCTTGCTCATACATAGATAAAGTTAATGCACCTCGCTAGGGCGAACCCACATTAAAATCACCCATGCACTAACAAGTGTTTTAATCATGGCGTGGCAAAAAGGACTTAAAACTTTCTTGAAGGTTCATCACCATATAGCATACAACACATTTATGAGCACACAAGATAAACTTGTTACGCATCAAGTTTAGCCACTAAATTAATCTCTATTAATTTAAGCACAACATTTATGTGTCATTAGTTTCTCTATAATTATGAGGATGAGACTATTTAAACTTTGGTTATTATCTCCAAATCAAGACAACAAGAAATGCGGTCGAACTAAGCCATTAGGCAACCACAATCCCGCACTAATTCAAGAAACCAAGAAAGTAGTCCATGTGGCCGAAACTAAGCAATAGATGGTCTCAATGAACGTAGGCCAATTGCATTCACAATTCCACATGGATCTCCAATCATTGAATCAAGAACTTTGTTTCTCAATTTTAGCAATTATGAACTCTTCATAATTCTAACTTCATTTTATCTTTGAAACTTTGATTGCGATCAAGTTTGGGAAACACAATCTCGATGAACGTAGATTAGCAATCCAAACCTTGAACCAATCTTAGAATAACAAGACTAAAACAAATAGCAAAATCAAACCCCAAGATCCACACTCAAACCAACTACCCAAAGCCCATTCCAGATCAGCAAGTCTGGTCTGGTTTTGTTACTGGTTCGGTTGCACCTCTCGAAAATTCCAAATTCCAATTTTAACCAAAATCAGAACAGAATCAGTGAACTGTGCGGCCGCCCAAACTCTCCTGTGCGGTCGCCCAAACATGTGCGGCCGCCCATGGAGATTTGTGCGGTCGCCCAAACGCATCAGAAGGAATTTTGAAGTTCGAAAATTTGTCTCAAAATTGTCTTTCCCCGATTATTAAAACCATGATCCAATCAGAATTAATAATCAAACAATTCAGAATCCATCATAATATTTATTGCGATTGAATCGTGCGATTAAAGTTGTAAAACAATAAACCACATAAAATCACATAACACATAAACATCATATAATCCAATATTCATATCATGCTTGGCACATAAACAATTTATATACACACAACATGATCTAGTATTGAAATAATCAATATGAACGGGGCTCTGATACCACTGTTGGGTTTCCAAGCAACATGCGCAGCGGAATTAAGCATTTAAAATTTATGAAACCCAAAGCCCATAGATCCATTCATATGATTAAGTCAAATACAACAATATGAATACTAGAATACTAACCCTTGATGCCTTTAATTTTGCAACCTTGAATTCGATAGAGACTTGAAAACTTGATCACGATCATAGCAATAATCACGAACTTTGAAGATGATAAATTTCACCCTCTAGCGGTATCCACACCACGAACGAATATCAAGAACACTTGATCTTGGTTGCTAGACCAAATTATGAAACACGTTTTCACAATTAATATGAACTATATGGAATTTTCTTTGTGTATAATTTTGTTCTTCAATCTAGGATTTTTTAGAACAAAATAAACCCTCTCAAACTCTTTGGAGGCTTGCACAAACATTAGGTCTGAGTTATGGCCGAATTCTGATGTTTATACACAAGTAAGACCTATTCCAAATAGGAAACTTGTGTTAAAACCCGTCCAAAATTCGATTCCGAGTCAAATTAGGAATCTGCCCCCGACAGCACTATGCGGCCGCCCAAACTGGGGTGTGCGGCCGCCCAAGTTCTTGTGCGGTCGCCCAGCCCATTTGGGCGGTCGCCCAAAGGCCCAGAAAAATTCAATTTTTCCAAATTTCCAATATAGTCCTTATTTAGGATTCGTTCTATTGTGTGTGACCCTCTAGGATTATACTAAGTTGGCAATGGGTTCAAACATGAAACCATAAGATATGATTAGGTTCTAGCAAACCGTCATACCTACCCAAATAGTATAACTAGATACAAGTTCGCATTCTTTTTAGAACATGTCATAATCCCTTTGTCCACGATGTCATTGAACACAAGTCATGGTCAACAAGTCAACTTGTATTGTTCAATACTTTCTCGATTCCGAATATGTTGATAATCCAAATGACATTGATCCAATCAATCCATTTGAGTTTGGCCAAACATTTCATCAACATCATTCTTTCGAGGGGCCCAAGCTTGACATCTCTCCGAAGAGGGACAAATCCATTTGGCTTATTATTCTTCCCTACGTGAATCCAATCATGCCAATCATACCCTTTATAACTACCGTGTTAAGGCAGCGTTTGAATATGTCAAACATAATGTTCATCAAGTGGAAGACTATAATAACTTCATGTCCAAGGATTCAAATGACATAACTAATATGAGATTTATATATGACATCGACCATGACATAAATTTCATACCGCGGGTCATGTCCAGTACCTTGTTCCAAACAAGTACCCATAAATCTAACATGATCATCCCATGATCATTTAGCCTTTATACTTGTGCTTAACAAGCTCTAGGGACGGAGATTATTATAAGCAAACACGAGCCATAATAATAATCTTATTATCTCTTTATCATTATGAATAAAATGATAACTTATACAACGTTTAACAAACGTGCCTAGGGCACCAACACCAACAGTCTTTACATCCCGCCATCTACAAGCTCACAAACAACAAGCCCACGACACTTGGGGCTTAGTAATCTCTCGAAGCTTGGTATCAATGATCTTCTCTTGGAGCTTGCTCACGTCAACATCAAAAGGTGATTTATTTGAAAAGGTCAAGAGTCGATTCAACTTGGGGCTATGCAAGTATCTCATAGTTTGGCATCAAAGGCATTCTAGGGGCTTTACAATCAGCAACCCCTTATCTCGGCATCGAATGTCTTTTGGAGCCCCATAACTGACACATCTCTTGGGGCTAGAAATCACTTTTCGTTGGGCACAACGGCAACGACGACAGAATTCAAGCAAGGAAATTCGGACTTCGGTCGAACATGACTTGATCTTGGGTTGGCATTACAAACACACAATGGTCAAAATGGTTCACCCATGAACTAAAAAAAAAAAAAATCTTTTTCTTTTTCCTTGTCCCTTTACTTGCGCAAAAGTATGTGTTTCATTTTTCTTTGCTCCTAGCATTCCTCCCCAGCACTCTCCATCATCCTTGAACTACGCTGGTCTGATTCTCTTAAAGGGATACGTAGGCAGCCTTGTGGCACGTCCAATCCATCACCCAGAATACCATTTCACCGACACTCCATCAAAGGCAAAAACAATTCATCATCACCAACATCATCATTTTTCATCCAAAGCATGGACATTCTTCATCAAAATCATCAAGGAATCCACCACCATAACACTAATCCATCCAACGGCAATGGTAAGTGAACGTATGAATACATCCGAGGCTTTCCTCAAATCACACCACACACAAAATCACTTTCTCCATTCTTACAAAAATTCTCTCTCATGCAAAACTGCCTTCAAATCACATCACACCACAAGCACAATTTCTCTCATAACTGCCATTTCACATCTCATACATGTCACAAGCATATATACCTGCAAAGCACACACTTAACAGGTACCACCACAAGGTCAACAGCATCTGCAACTCAAGGCACTTCATCCCCAGCAGAAAGTGATCCGCCGTCAACTACGCCTGCATCCCACAGAGTCAAACAATTACAGTTCAATGACAACAACTCGGTCCATGGTGAGCCGCAAAATCACCACCTTTCCATCAAGCAACATAACAATATCACATATAGGCAAACGGAGCCTCGGTTCCCGCCATCCGCAAATGGATCCCGTATCAGCAAACGGATCCCGCATCAGCAAACGGATCCCGCATCAGCAAACGGATCCCGCTTCAGCAAACGGATCCCGCTTCAGCAAACGGATCCCGCATCAGCAAACGGATCCCACTTCAGCAAACGGATCCCGCATCAGCAAACGGATCCCGCTTCAGATAACGGATCCCGCATCAGCAAACGGATCCCGCTTCAGCAAACGGATCCCGCATCAGCAAACAGATCCCGCATCAGCAAACGGATCTCGCTTCAGCAAACGGATCCCGCTTCAGAAAATGGATCCCGCTTCAGCAAAACGGATCCCGCCATATCCTTTTGTAGACACCCCGCCTTGGACCTCTCATGTCCCGATTGTATACATAGTATTTTTATTTTACTTGTTTTTGTTAATTTCTGTTAGTTCGGTTAAGTTCTTAACTGATTTCGTCAGTTTTGGACTAAACTGCACAACAGAGTTAACTTTCTAGTCCATTCTGTCAAAATCGCCATTTCGAAGTCGCGCGCCTCCGCCCTTTGGGGCCAGAAGCGCGCGCCTCCCGCCGACTATACGAGATGCGCGCGCGTCTGGGCGTGTCAGTTACAGATTCTGTCCAAGAATCTCTCCCTTGCTCATTTTATATGATTTTGCCCGGGAAACTAATCTTTGTGACTCCGTCTTGGCACCAAAAACATCCCCTTTCAACTATAAAAACCCCTCCAATCCACCATTGGAAGGGGGCCTCTCTTTCATCTCTTTTTGATCTCTTTTCATCTCTCTTTTACCTCTCTTGGACCTTCTTCTTAGACTTGAAACTTTTCTTACACACGCACTATACACAATTCTATACACAAATTCTCCCTACAAGAGTTCTTCGTGACAAGACTCTACACAAATTGTTTTACAACAATTTCTCCACAACAAAACTCTTTTCAAGTCCAAGTTCAAAGTCCCTTTTCTAAAGGTACAACTTTTCTATTCTCTTATTTTATTTGTGTCTTACTAGTATGCAATCCCCATAAAAAGTGATACAACCAAAAGGCCACTTCACTATTGAAGTTTGGCCAAGGTTACATCCCAATATCCCAACATTAATTTAATTCCATTTCATCTCTTAATGTAATTGTTTAGAAAATATTCAACATGTAACCATTAGACATTCAATCAATAAAATCATTTAGCTTTCATTCTCCCCTTATCTTTACTTTGTAGTTGTTAGCATATTTTATCAATTGAAGGACACGTAAATATAAGAACACCAAGAGTAGCAAGACCCGCGTAAGCGGGGCGGAGTAGGTGTTTAAGTACTTCCCACTCCGTCAACTAACCCCCGAACCCCTCATCTCAAGAATCTTTGGTTTCGTAATCAATAAAAAAGGCTATTTTCTTAGGTTTTCTCGCGTTCCTCTAAAACGTGGGTGGCGACTCTTAAAATCAAGTAGACATCCTAGGTAATTCACGCGCTCTAGCCAAGCCGTGGTTTCCCCGGGGTATCTACAGTGGCGACTCCGCTGGGGACATAGAGGGTTAAACTTGCATTTTCTGCTTTTGGTGTTCTTATATCTATTTTCTGGGCATTCTGGTAAAAAAGGTAAGAAGCGCGCGCCTCCGGCCTTCTTGGCCTAAAGCGCGCGCGTCCCACCCTAATTACCAGAATCGCCCACCTTCCATCTTGTCCTTCAAATTTCATATTTCTATGCTAACAAGTTTCTGCAGGGGAAAGTTACATAATTTGGGACCAGGGAAATCCCCTGAGTCCGCGGTTTCTTGTGACATTCTGACAAGTACCCCAGATGCGCGCGCCTCCCACATTCATGGCGCAATGCGCGCGCTTCCCACGTAACTGCCCTGAGTCGCGCGCTTCTGGGCCATTTTCCAGAACAGAACAGTGACATAATGGGCAGTTTTCACAGTATGTGGGCACCGGGCCTGCATACACCCCCTTTTACTTTTGTTTATTCATTTTTATCGGTCACACGGGTGATTCGAAAGTTGTAAATTACGTGCTTATTTGTTTTTTTTTATTTCCTTTAAAAAAAAAATATTTTGTCACTTGTTAGACCTCACACTACGCGCACAATTCTTATCAACTGCTCACAATCGAGTCGAAAGTCCAACCCCAAACCCGTCGAGGCCCGTCCTAGAGAGTTTCAAGCTCCACCCGACCTTGACTCTTTCGAAGCGGTAAACCTCAGCCCGTGGCGTAGTTCATGACTACATGCTGGGGGTGACCTTTAAGCCTCTCTTTAGCTGAGCACAAACCACACAATTCTAGTTAGGATCTAACACTCCGTGACTCAAGTCGGTTTCCATGTGCCGAGATTTCCCTAAACTAATGTCTTTAATTTAGTTTAATCCCGACACATGTAGGATTCACAAGCGTGGTGGAATCCGATGAGTATATGGGACCGCGAGATGGTCTATATACTAGTGTGACGATTCCACTATTTTTCTAGAAACCCCAAAAAGGACCACGTCCTTACGACTTTTGTAAACAAATAAATAAAAAAAAGAGTCAATTTTCTTATGTGATTGAGTCTTTTTCCTTTGTTTGTGGGTTAATTATTTTACTCAAAATATGTTTGTGGGCCAACCTAAGATCAACCGTGTTCTCTCAATAGGTCCAATGGCTTCCAACAGCAACAACAACAAGGGTGAGAACATCTTCGTATCCAACGAAAGGCTCTTCAACATAATAAAATCCATGGGGGAACAAATGGATAGACTTGTCGAGGATGCCCGCCGCAAGGATGATTTGTGGCAAGACCATCTTGATCTCGAGAGGAAAATTCACAAGGAAGAAGTGTCCGAACTTAAGGCTCGTTTGCAAGAGCTCACCGACAACAAAGCAAAGGTCAACGGTAAGGCATGTTCAAGTGGCCCGCCCCTCAAAAGTCGCAAAAGTGCCGCCAACAACCGCATTTTCACTCCTCTCCTAGGAATGACTCAAGCCGAAGCATTTGAAGTTTTGGTAGAAAATGGGAAGGTCAAGCCTTTGGAAGGGTACAAGCAACCACAACCATTGTGTCGCAACCATGCCCACCACAAGTGGTGTGACTATCACCTATGCAGCGGTTACCTCACCGAGGACTGCTTCTCCATCCGCAACATCATCCAAGACTTGATTGACAATGGTGAATTTACCGTGGGTGAAGAACAACAGTTAGAGAATGGCAACATGCAAGAACTTATCAAGGAAGAGGCTCAGATTTGAAATGGGGTTTCAACAAGAGATCATGCCGCAAGGAAGGCTACAACGACAATGGGGACTATAACAGCAATCTCTGTTTCTCTTTCCCTACCTAGTAGTAGGAATTAAAAAAAAAAAAAAAAGAGTCAAAGTCCTCTTAAGTGTGCATTAAGTTTTCTTTGTCCAATTTATGTGAAATTTTGAGTCAAGTCTCAGTCGTTCTTGTCCTCATACACTCTTCCAAGTTGTTCGATTTAATTCTTGGCAAAATGATGAAAAGATGTCTAAACACATTTTAGAACGAAGGCTATCACTTGAACGCCTAGGGGCTAAACATCGACGACGGCATCAACAACGAAGACATCAACAACGACGAAATCAAGACAAAGAAAGGTGAAGCAACAACTATGAAGAAGTATCAAGCAATGTTTCAAAAGGGGATTTAAAAAAAAAAAAGAAAAAAAAAAACCTCGCTAGGTTGAAACCCTCAAATCAACCTAGGCAAAAGTTAGAGCACAAAAAAAAAAAAAAAAAAAAAAAAAAAATCCCCCTTCATTCAAAGAAGTTCACAACAACAACATCATTCCACCAAACGCAGGATGAAACAACATCGACAAACAATCAGGACGAAGCAACAACCATCTCGATGAATGGAGAATCCACAAGAACTACGGTGACCTGAGCCTCTTCACTGGAGGAACGTAGGCAACCTTCGGGTCCGGTCTCATGCAAGAAAGAAGATATGTTTAGCCCTAGCGCGTTATGGTGATCGGCCTTCATCTCGAACTTGTCAAGACATCTTTGTACGATTCATTTGCCAATGAATTAATCACCAAAAGATTGAACAACTTTCATAGATTTGGAATCGCAATTGGTTCCTTGTCGAGTCTAGGGGTTTCTCTTCTTTTTGCGATACTCCCAGTTTCTTGCAATCAAACTGGGGCTTTCTTTCTCTTCTCTCTTAATTACTTACTTGCCTTCATGAGTCATTCAAAAAATATACATACATGAAGTCAATACTAGGGACACTTCCCTAGTCGAGTCAATGTCACTCATCTTTAGTGACAAGAGGTCTTCACTGCAAAATCACATGTCTTATCTCCTCAGCCAGAGTCAATGCACACTTCCTCATTAATCGAGTCAAAAAAAAAGACACAAAAGAGATGCCCGCTAGATTGAAAACCCGAAAGGGCGGTCTAGGCAAAAAACAGGGTGCGTCATAAAAAAAATGAGAGAGTGAGAGAGAGAAGGGAAAGAGAAATGGAGATCTCCGGCCTCTAAGGAAGACAACTGCACAAGCTCTACATTGGATCTCCTCAACAAATCAATTCCCCACCGAGTCAACTTTGGGATTGCAAAAGGCTCGACAAGATATGGCACCATCAAAGGTTGTCTTGGGTTATCGGCATCATTCTCCAGCAGTGTGCATTTTTGGGTTCATGAAAAGAAGGCCCGTGGTAACCAAGACCCATCTGAGAACGAGCCCATCATAAAAGGGCACGAGGTTGCACAAATAATCCTTAGCTAGTCAATTGGCTTGGGCAGCAAATAGCAACAACATGTGTCTCAGTTTTCAAAGCTTCTGCAACTATGTGCTTCTAAAGTACGCCGAAAGGCTCCCGAGTAATGGAGTAGCTCTTTCCATGTCCTCTCATGTTTGTTCCCTCGCACGAGGATGAGTCACTCTTGCTTTGCTCAACAAATGGTGACGCCCTAGGGGCTATGTGACTCAAGAACAAAGGCTTCTTTTGCTTCATTTTACAATCAATAAGCCCTAGGGGATATGCTCGAGAAAGATGTGTGAGACTATCCTCAAAGTCGATGTCAAAAAGCCCTCTTGTCATGTGTGCCCATACTCGGATGGCACTCTAGGGGCTATGGTCAAGTCTTAAAGGCTCCCTCGGCAAGAAGATATTCACTTCAATGTCCCCAGCAACATTTGAAGCTCTATACCGAAAGGTCTCAAGGGGCTTCGCAATCTACAATCCTTTGGGATACGGCATCACAGTGATACAAGCAAAGGGCAATATTGGGGCTTCGTAATTAACAAGCTTTTGGGCAGTGGTACCCGAGCAATGCAATTTGGGAGTAGTCTTATGGCTCCATGAAAGGGATCAAGCTTCAATGGTCCCTCAACACTTCCAGTCAAAAGGCCTCTTGGTTTTAAATGAAGGCTCCGATGATATGAATGAATTTGATGATTCTTGTTAGAACTCACAGCGAGATTCTGAAGGAAGTCTTAGAGAAAAGGAAAAAGATTCAATATGCTAGACTCACCCGGCTGAGTTATAGCGGGCAATACCAATATGTTAACTCTATAAGCAGAGTTACGGCCAATCCCAATGTTTCTGCAAGTACTGCACCCCCTTCTCCAAGATCAAAAGCACAGGCTGCATCCGAAGATCCGCCGTCGGCTCAACTCAAGAAGACTCAAGCAAACATACCGTTCGAGACTTTATCACACCAAGACCTTATCATCTGCAACAACATCACCATCTCCCACGAGACGTCTCCCGAAGACCGTACTGCATTTTCAACATGGGCCTTCCGCCATTTGGGTATCAACCACAAAAAGGGCCATCCACCTCCAAGCAAGAGAAAGAAGAAAATCACCTTCATGAGTTCTACCCAATGGTGCATCCGCTCTCAATACAATGCCAAGATAAGTTGGAGCTTCACACCGAAAGGTCTCCACATCCCGCCATCTACAAACTTGATAAGCCCATGACATTTGGGGCTAAGCAATCTCTCAAAGCTTGGTATCAATGGTCTTTTCTTGGGGCTTGCCCACGTCGACAACAAAAGACAGTTTATTTGAATGGGCTAAGAGTTGATTCATCTTGGGGCTTCATAATCCACTCAAAGTTCAGCATTCGAGGGGCTTTACAATCAGCAACCCCTTGGCATCTCGGCATCAATAGTCCTTTTGAAGCCCCATAAACGACAAATCTCTTGGGGCTAGACATCAATTTTCCTTGGACACCGCGGCAACAACATTCAAGCGAGGCAATCCGGACTTCGATCAAACATGACTTGATCTTGGGTTGGCTTTACAAACACACAATGATTAAAATGGTTCACCCACGAACTAAAAAAAAAAATTTAAAAAAAAAAAATCTTTTTCTCACGTGTGTGCATATTCTTTTCTTTCTAATTTTTTTTAAAAAAAAAGATTTTATTTTCTTTTTTTTTCTTGCGGAAAATTATGTGTTTCCTTTTTGCTTTGCTCCTAGCATTCTCCCCCAGGATTCCCCAGCATCCTTGTACTACGTTGGTCTGATTCCTTCCAAGGGATACGTAGGCAGCCTTTTTCCACGACCAACCCACCATCCGGAACACCATCTCGCCGACACTCCTTCAAAGGCAAGAACAATTCATCATCATCAACATCATCATTCTCCATCCAAAGCATGGACATTCTTCATCAAAAGCATCAGCATCCTTCAGCAATCCATCCCCAATCAAGCGGCAATGGTAAGTGAAGGTATGAACATCATTCATCTCAAGCAATCTTTCAAAAAATCACTTCACACACAAAATCACTTTACTTCTCCCTCATGCAAAAGTGCTTCAAAATCACATCGCACCACGAGCACAATTTCTCCCTTCATTTCACACTTCATGCATCTTCTTGCACAAACACATATACTTGCCAAGCACACACATAACAGGTACCACCACGAAGTCAACAGAATCCGCTACTCAAGGCACTCCATCCCCAGCAGAAAATGGTCCACAGTCAACCATGCCCGTATCCCTACGATAAAGTCAACAGCAACTGCAGCTCTAGACAGCAATTTGGTCCACGGTGATCCCGCATCAGCAAACGGATCCCGTATTCAGCAAACGGATCCCGCATCAGCAAACGGATCCCGTATTCCGCAAACGGATCCCGCATTCAACAAACGGATCCCGCATCAGCAAACGGATCCCGCTTCAGCAAACGGATCCCACATTCCGCAAACGGATCCCGCATCAGCAAACGGATCCCGCATTCAACAAACGGATCCTGCATCAGCAAACGGATCCCGCTTGAGCAAACGGATCCCGCATTCAGCAAACGGATCCCGCATTCTGCAGACGGATCCCGCATCAGCAAACGGATCCCGCATCAGCAAACGGATCCCGCATTCAGCAAACAGATCCCGCATTGGCAAACGGATCCCGCATCAGGAAACGGATCCCACAATCAGCAAACGGATCCCGCATCAGCAAATGGATCCCGCCTCAGTAAATGGATCCCGCTTCAGCAAAACGGATCCCGCCATATCCTTTCTATATCAATAAAGCCGCTCACACAGGGAGCGCACCCCCATCATTCACAATTTCAAAATTCCCCTCTTTCTTTAAATTGCGGCCGTGGTGGACCGCCTCAAGCCACCACACCTTTTTGAAATTTTGTGGCCGTGGTGGGCCGCCTCAAGCCACCACACCTTTTTTAAAAAAATTGTGGCCGTGGTGGGCCGCCTCAAGCCACCACACCTTTTTTAAAAAATTTTGTGGCCGTGGTGGGCCGCCTCAAGCCATCACACCTTTTTAAAAAAACATTTGTGGCCGTGGTGGGCCGCCTCAAGCCACCACACATTTTTTTTTAAAAAAAAAAAAAAAAAAATTGTGGCCGTGGTGGGCCGCCTCAAGCCACCACACCTTTTAAAAAAAAAAATTGTGGCCGTGGTGGGCCTCCTCAAGCCACCACACCCTTTCCATCCGCGAAATCCGCTCACACAGGGAGCGCACCACACCTTTTAAAAAAATTATTGAGTCTTTGCTTTCTCTTGTCGATGTCCTCGGCGTTATCTTTCTTTCGTCGACGCGTTTTGCTTCGCAATTCACGTCGCCGAGGGGCTCTGTAGATACCCCGCCTTGGACCTCTCATGTCCCGATTGCATACATAGTATTTTTACTTTACTTGTTTTTGTTAATTTCTGTTATTTCAGTTAAGTTCTTAACTGATTCCGTCAGTTTTGGACTAAACTGCACAACATAGTTAACTTTCTAGTCCATTCTGTCAAAATCGAAATTTCGAAGTCCGCGCCTCCCGCCGACTATACGGGATGCGCGCGCGTCTGGGCGTGTCAGTTACAGATTCTGTCCAAGAATCTCTGCCTGGCTCATTTTATATGATTTTTCCCGGGAAACTGATCTTTGTGACTCCGTCTTGGCACCAAAAACATCCCCTTTCAACTATAAAAACCCCTGCAATCCACCATTGGAAGGGGGCCTCTCTTTCATCTCTTTTTGATCTCTTTTCATCTCTCTTTTACCTCTCTTGGACCTTTTTCTTAGACTTGAAACTTTTCTTACACATGCACTATACACAATTCTATATACAAATTCTCCCTACAAGAGTTCTTCGTGACAAGACTCTACACAAATTGTTTTACTACAATTTCTCCACAACAAAACTCTTTTCAAGTCCATGTTCAAAGTCCTTTTTCTAAAGGTACAACTTTTCTATTCTCTTATTTTATTTGTGTCCTACTAGTATGAAATCACCATAAAAAGGGATACAACCAAAAGACCACTTCACTATTGAAGTTTGGCCAAGGTTACATCCCAACATTCCAAAATTAATTTAATTCCATTTCATCTCTTAATGTAATTGTTTAGCAAATATTCAACATGTAACCATTAGACATTCAATCAATAAAATCATTTAGCTTTCATTCTCCCCTTATCTTTACTTTGTGGTTGTTAGCATATTTTATCAATTGAAGGACAAGTAAATATAAGAACACCAAGAGTAGCAAGACCCGCGTAAGCGGGGCAGAGTGGGTGTTTAAGTACTTCCCACTCCGTCACCTAACCCCCGAACTCCTCATCTCAAGAATCTTTGGTTTCGTAATCAATAAAAAAGGCTATTTTCTTAGGTTTTCTCGCGTTCCTCTAAAACGTGGGTGGCGACTCTTAAAATCAAGTAGACATCCTATCCTTCGCAAATTTCTATATCAATAAAGCCGCTCACACAGGGAAGCGCACCCCTATCCTTCGCAAATTTCAATTTCATGTTTTATCGAGTCTTTGTTTTCTCTTGTCGATGTCCCCGGCGGTTGTCTTTCTTTCGTCGACGCGTTTTGCTTTGCAATCCACGTCGCCGAGGGGCTTTGTAGTCACCCCGCTTTGGACCTCTTACCCCAATTGCATACATAGTATTTTTATTTTACTTGTTTTTGTTAATTTCTGTTACTTCCATTAAGTTCCTAACTGATTCCGTTAGTTTTGGACTAAACTGCATAACAGAATTAATTTTAGAGTCATTTCTGTCTTTCTGTCATTTTTACCCGCGGGCGCCTCCGACACTGTCAACGGGACGCGCGCGCCTCTCACCCCAAAAGCGGGACTCGCGCGCTTCCCATTATGGCAGTTACGGATTGCAGCCTTTTCCCTCCCTTTTCTTGATCACAAACACTCCCTTTTTCATCCACATTCATCCCCCCTTATTTCATAACTCCCAATCCCACATTCTAAGACTTTTCTTTAAAACAAAATATTTCCTTTTTATTTTATTTGATTTTCTTTTATTTTTTTCATTTATTATTTTATTCTTATCTTTGATTGGTCAATTCCATTTCACATGGATGATCATCTTTTCCCTCCAACCTTTCCCTCTCTTTATTACCTATAAAAAAACCCTTCTTCTACCTTAGAAAGGAGACCTCAGCATTTTCTCTCTAGCCAAAACTCTAGACTTTTAGGACTCTCTTTTTGGACAAAACTTTTATCATCTACAACTACACTATAAATAAATTCTCCCAACAAGAGTTCTTAGTAACAAGACTCTACACAAATTGTTCTACAACAATTTCTCTACAACAACACCATTTTCAAGTCCAAGTTTGAAGTCCTCTTTCTTAAGGTACTTTATTCTTCTTCTCTTATTTTACTTGTCTTAGTAATGTATGCAATCCCCATCAATGGGACATGACCAAATGACTACTTTACTACATTAAAGTTGGTTAAGGTTATCTCCCTACATTTTAATCTCTACTTT
Source organism: Campanula takesimana (assembly GCA_026119855.1). NCBI lineage: Eukaryota > Viridiplantae > Streptophyta > Magnoliopsida > Asterales > Campanulaceae > Campanula > Campanula takesimana. The sequence goes on from JAOWBW010001828.1 coordinate 91,052, forward strand.
AATCTCCCCATTTCATTATTAATGTAATTGTTAGGATAATTCAACATGTAATCTTTAGCATAAATTATATCAATAAAATCATTTATCTTTTTATTTCCCCTTTCTTTTCATTTTAATTGTTAGCACTTTTTATCGAAGGACTTTCTCATGCATTAGGTTTTTCTTATGTTCCTCTAAAACATAGGTGGGGACTCTTAAAATCAATTAGACATCCAAGGATAATTCATCGCTCTAGCCAAGTGGGGTTTTCCCTGGGTATCTACAGGCGGTCGCCCAAAATACTCTGTCCCAGACCAAAACCTTTCAGTTGTTTTGGGCGGTCGCCGGCCCCATTATGGGCGGTCGCCCACAAGCCTGAACTCAGAATTCTCAATTTTTCCTGTAAGCCAAATTCATCCGTCCCAAGAGTAGGAGTATAATTTACTAACACTTATACTATTACCAGGAGTGAAACAACCATCCAAAAACATTACTTTCAATTTAACTCTTCATTTCTACACAGAAGGTGAATACTCACTTTGTCCCAAAATTACAAGTATCACAAAAAGCATCCAAATCACAAAAATAACAATCACAAGTATCAAGTATAACATATATGACCATTTTAACATTTAAAGGGGAATTAGTAACTTACCTATTTCGGGGAAAAGTATCGACGAAATATGTTTTGTTCGGGTAGAAATGACCTACTCAACGCCCTGATCATTTTTATATAATTAGATTTTAAAACGAAGTAGTAAATAAAAAGAAATAAATTAAACTAGGATGAACTTACCTTTACTTTCAAACCCTAGGAAGAAACGAGAGGAAATGCTCTGTGTAAGTTATGCAAACACAGAGAGAGATAAGCAAGTTTCATTAAAAAGATCTTTGCCCCATTTTTATACTTAGGTCACTCTAGTTTCATTTTCAACACTTTAACCCCTATACTTATATTTCCAATAAGGACCCTAAGGTTTCAAATTAATCATTTAACTCCCTTAACCATTATTACTACTAACCAAGTAAATATCACATTTAATCAAACAATATGTGCAAGTCACAAAATATGATGCAACACATAAAATGCACACATAAGTTCAAATTAAAATCCCCAAAAATATAAAATAAATAGGGACGGGTTTTGGGGTCGTTACAATCACTCCCCCTTAAAGAAAATTTGTCTCGAATTTTAGGGTAACTTACCAAAAGTGTCAAATAACCAAGGGTATTTTCTCTCCATTTCCTCCCGAAGTTCCCAAGTTGATTCTTCCACATTATGGTTTCTCCACACAACTCTAACAAGAGGAATACTCTTAGTTCTCAATTCTTGAACTTTAGAATCAATCACCTGAACTGGATACTCCTCATAGGACATACTGGGTTCAATATCCTCAGGTATCTCGGATAACACATGAGAAGGATCATAAACATACTTACGAAGCATCGAAACATGAAAAACATTATGAATCTTATCAAGAGAAGGAGGTAACGCAAGACGATAAGCTCGATCTCCAACTCTTCCCAAAATCTCAAAAGGCCCAACAAACCTCGGTGCTAGCTTGCCTTTCTTCCCATATCTTTTAATTCCCACCTTTGGAGAAACTTTCAAAAACACAAAGTCACCCTTTTTAAACTCAAGGTCTTGCCTCCGGTGATCAGCATAGCTCTTTTGTCGACTCTGGGCAGTAGTCAATCGATCCCGAATAAGCTTAACCTTTTCAACTGAGTCATTAACCATATTAGCACCCCAAATCTTTGCTTCCCCAACTTCATCCCAACAAATAGGTGAACGACATTTTCTCCCATACAATGCTTCATAAGAAGCCATCCCAATACTCGACTAAAAACTGTTGTTATAAGCAAATTCCACGAGAGGCAAATGAATATCCCAAGAATCTGCAAAATCAACTGAACAAGCCCTCAACATGTCCTCAAGAATATGAATGGTTCTTTCTGACTGACCATCTGTTTGAGGATGAAAAGCAGTACTAAACCTCAACTCTGAACCCAAAGCCTTCTGAAATGCTTGCCAAAACCGAGAAGTGAATCTAGGATCACGATCAGATACAATGCTAACAGGAACTCCGTGCAGCTTCACAATCTCATTAATGTACAAAGTAGCAAGCCTTTCTATCGAATAGCCAATCTCAATAGGTAAAAAATGAGAAGACTTTGTCAATCTGTCTACGATCACCCAAACTGCATCATGCCTTCTCCGAGTACGAGGTAACCCTGACACAAAGTCCATAGTAATATGTTCCCATTTCCATTCCGGTATTTCTAAAGGTTGAAGCAAACCTGCGGGTCTCTGATGTTCAGCTTTCACCTGTTGACAAGTTAAACACTTTGACACATAATCAGCTATCTCCCGCTTCATGTTGTTCCACAAAAAATGTTGCTTCAAATCTTGATACATTTTGGTACTCCCGGGATAAATAGTATACCTCGACTTATGGCCTTCCTCGAGAACTTGAAGTTTGATCCCATCAACATTAGGCACACATAATCTACCTCTGAAAGTCAATACTCCTTCAGAACTGAGAGATAAGTCTTTAAATTTGCCATCTTTGATTTTACCCATTATCTTCATTAACTCAGGATCATCTTTTTGAGCATCCTTTATTTGTTGAGTTAAGGTTGGCAATACTCTGATATTCGCAAATATAGCCCCATGCCTCGATTCATAAGGACACCAATCTCGAGCATCTTCTAACATCTTCCATTCCCGTACCATCAATGAAGCTACATAAGACTTTCGACTAATAGAATCAGCTACCACATTCGCCTTGCCCGAAGATAAGAAATGGTTCAATCAAAATCCTTCAACAGCTCCATCCATCTTCGTTGTCTATTGTTCAACTCTTTCTGGGAGAAAAGATACTTCAAACTCTGATGATCTGTGAAAATATCAAACTTTGCTCCATATAGAAAATGCTTCCATTTGTGTAACGCAAAAACAATCGCAGCTAGCTCCATGTCATGGGTCGGATAATTATGCTCACTAGGAGTTAACTTCCTTGAAGCATACGCAATTACCTTGCCACCTTGCATTAGAACACACCCCAAGCCTTCTTTTGAAGCATCACTATAAATTACCAATTCATTATTCCCATTAGGCAGTTCAAGAATAGGAGCGGTGGTCAACCTTTTCTTTAACTCTTCAAAACTAACTAGACATTTGTCATCCCACACATATGGCACATTATTTTGAGTCAACTGAGTCAGTGGTGTAACAGTCTTGGAAAACCCTTCAATGAATCTTTTGTAGTACCCAGCTAACCCTAAGAAACTTTGAATTTCAGTGACTGATTCTGGCCTCTTCCAATTCACAATGGCTTCAATTTTTGATTGATCAACAGATATACCTCTATTGGAAACCACATGTCCTAGAAAAGATACTTCATCGAGCCAAAAATCACACTTACTGAATTTTGCAAACAACTGCTTCTCTCGAAGAATAGATAGAACCATTCGCAAGTGTTGCTCATGCTCCTCCCGAGACTTAGAATAAACCAGGATGTCATCAATAAACACAACCACAAAAGTATCAAGATAAGGCTTGAAAACCCGATTCATCATATCCATAAAAACAGCTGGAGCATTTGTTAACCCGAAAGGCATGACAAGAAACTCATAATGACCATACCTATTACGAAAAGCAGTCTTAGGAATGTCTTCTAAGTGAATCTTTAACTGGTGATACCCACTCCTCAAGTCAAGATTTGAAAAGACAACTGACCCTTGGAGTTTATCAAATAAATCATCAATGTGAGGCAAAGGATATTTGTTCTTTACAGTCACCTGATTCAGTTTTCTATAGTCGATTCATAGTCTCAAGGACCCATATTTCTTCTTTACAAACAACATAAGATCTCCCCACGGTGAGACACTGGGTCGGATGAAAACCCTATCAAGCAACTCTTGCAATTGAACTTTCAACTCTTTTAATTCAGCTGGAGCCATTCTGTAAGGTGACTCAGATATCGGGGTAGTACCTGGAAGTAAATCAATACAAACTCGATCTCCCTATCGGGAGGCATAGAATACTCAGTAGAGAACACATTAGGAAACTCTTTCACAATATGCACATCCTCTACTTCAGGCAACTTTTTAGTAGTATCAAGAACACTGGCCAAATACCCCGTACAACTACGATGCAACAACTTTCTATCTTTCACATAAGAAATAATACGAATTCCCTTACCCAAAGGAGCAGCCTCAAAAGTAAATTCAGGCACATCAGGAATAGAAAATGTAACCACCTTTTTATAACAATCAACTGAAGCATGGTATTTACTCAACCAATCCATTCCCAAGATAATATCAAAATCTTATAATGGCAAAACAACTAAATCAGCAAATAAAACATGCTCCCAAATATGCACATCATAGCCACGTAACACCTTATTGGTCACCAAACACTCCCCTATAGGAGTAGACACCTCTAACCCATAAGGTAGAGATTCAGAAGAAACATGCAATCGAGAAGAAAAATGCACAGACACATAGAATGCAAAGAGCCAGGGTCTATAAGTGCACGTGCCCTCAAACTAGACACATAAATTATACCTCCTATCACATTAAAAGAATCTGAAGCCTGTTGTTAATTGATAGCAAAGACACGACCCTGCACCTTAGGCTTCCCTGAGGCATCCCTCTTCTAACCCTGAGATGATCCAGCTCTACTTCCATATGATACATTCCTTGCTCTTGGACAATCCCTCTGAAAATTGCCAAGCTGACCACAATTCAAACATTTTCCCTGCTTCTTCCAACATCGCTCTTCAGAGTGCCCTTCCTTCTGACAGTAATTACATATTCTTCTACCTTGATTTCCCGGGGTGTTACCTTAATTTCTGACAATTGGTTGCCCCTGCGGTTGCCCTCTAAATTGTGATGGTATTCCCTTACCTCCTCGATTATCACCACGCTGTAGTTGAGGTCTTCCTTGCCTTCCTCTACCTGCCAACTCAACTTTCCTCTTATGCTCTTTTATATCATGCTCCACCTGATATGCTCTATTAATAGCTTCTTGAAAATCTTGCAACTTGTGGGATACTAGTTGACTTCGGATCACAGTTATCAATCCCTTTACAAATCGCATAGCCTTCATCTCCTCAGTTGCCACTAAGTGATTACAGTACCTGGATAACTCTGTGAATTTGGATGTATACTGAGCCACAGACATAATATTCTGCTCCAAGTTAAGAAACTCCATTTCCTTCTTGTCTTGATCTACCCGAGGAATGAAATGTTCCTTGAACTTCTTCAGAAAATTCTCCCAAGTATAGGGTACATGATTCTCATCCCAATTAGTTTTCAAAGCTTTCCACTAGTGCTCAGCAGCTCCACTCAGTTTATAGGTAGCAAACCTGACTTGTTCTTCATCAGTACATCTTAGAACATCAAATAATTTCTCCATCGACTCTATCCACCTCTCGACATTTGTTACCTCTGGTTCTCCTTCATAACCCATTGGTTTCATCTTCAAAAACTGTTCTAACCCATATCTCGGAGGTGCTTGTTCCCCTCCTTGCCTCTGATCATTTAAAGTTTTCATTGCTGCTTTGAACATCCCTTGAAACATAATTCGGGCCTCTTCTCTGGCATCCCCTTACCCTGAAGAACCAGCCTGATCTCCTTCAGTCTCAACCATTTTCAATAAATACCTGCATAAGACACTCAACGTTACTCACTCTATACACAACTACCCTGCTATGTCACTTTGAAATTCTAGACCATCTACAACCTAGCTCTGATACCAACTGTTGTGCCCCAACCCGTGGTCCTACTTGGCCCCACGTTCGGTTCACGCACGGAAGACGTCATAAAACATTTTAGGAAAATTTTTCGAAATGTACTTTCATAAAAGTTTCATATAACAAAACACATTTACTTGAGACTTGATTTCAATTCACACAAACAAACATTCACAACCCAAAGTACTTAGCCACAAGGGCTTACACACTTTACTTACAAATTTACAAATCACCAATATGTTCCAAAAATAGGTGATACAAGATGAAGTCACGGGTACACTACCCAAAAGGTTATACATTTACATAATGTAGCCTTTACATAACACATATCCCAAAATGTCTCACCCAAAACACCACCTCGACGTCCTCCCTTACGAAGTGACCTATCCACTGGGCTCTCCTTTATCTAAGCAAAACAACATTGAAAGGAACGGGGTGAGAATAAATCTCAGTAAGCTACTAAAATGCAACTACGTTACATGCTGAAATGATACTCGTAATTGAACAATGCCAATAAACATTCACATAGCACATAACATGATAGGTAAAGCCAACTCATATTAACACACGTAAGGTGGAAATAAACACTCATAAGTGGATACTGAGCCAAGGTTCTCGAATCAAACATATAACCATCAGAGAGGTATCAACTGAGCAGCACCAAAGGGCTGAAACGGTTTATGAACCAAACAATAACAACAACAACAACAACAGGGGGAAAATGACACCAAGTCATAACCCAAAGTGCCCAACCTATGGCCCAAAGAAGGGGGTTAAAAATGGGAAACCAATGGTAGAAGCCTTACAATGAACTTGGCTCGTGTGCCATTATAATCTCTACCACTACCCGACTCCACAACAAGTACCAGCTAGACTTTAACACGAGCATAGTAATAAATACTTGCTTAAACAACAACCGGGGCATGATTCCAAAGTAGGGAACCACACAAACCATCATAAAGATGTAAACACGCTACTCATAAAGAGTTCACAACATTGACATGAAGTCACAACACAATCCTTTATCAATGACATTAAGTCACAACACCAAGAACCCAAACGATTACATCAATTTAAACTCGATCACAAAGGACCAATTCCACCACTTAGGTGTTCCACAACAACCCTCTAGGTACTCTAGGATATCACCTAAGACTTAGACCAAGATTAAACTCTAAATCAATTGAATTGGAACAACTCAACTTTTTCAGCAATTATGGGCGGTCGCCCATACCAGACTAGCCGGTCGCCCAAAATACTCTGTCCCAGACCAAAACCTTTCAGTTGTTTTGGGTGGTCGCCGGCCCCATTATGGGCGGTCGCCCACAAGCCTGAACTCAGAATTCTCAATTTTTCCTGTAAGCCAAATCATCCGTCCCAAGAGTAGGAGTATAACTTACTAACACTTATACTATTACCAGGAGTGCAACAACCATCCAAAAACATTACTTTCAATTTAACTCTTCATTTCTACACAGAAGGTGAATACTCCTTTTGTCCCAAAATTACAAGTATCACAAAAATCATCCAAATCACAAAAATAACAATCACAAGTATCAAGTATAACATATATGACCATTTTAACATTTAAAAGGGAATTAGTAACTTACCTATTTCGGGGAAAAGTATCGAGGAAATATGTTTTGTTCGGGTAGAAATGACCTACTCAACGCCCTGATCATTTTTATATAATTAGATTTTAAAACGGAATAGTAAATAAAAAGAAATAAATTAAACTAGGATGAACTTACCTTTTCTTTCAAACCCTAGGAATAAATGAGAGGAAATGCTCTGTGTAAGTTATGCAAACACAGAGAGAGATAAGCATGTTTCATTAAAAAGATATTTTCCCCATTTTTATACTTAGGTCACTCTAGTTTCAGTTTCAACACTTTAACCCTTATACGTATATTTCCAATAAGGACCCTAAGGTTTTAACTTAATCATTTAACTCCCTTAACCATTATTAATACTAACCAAGTAAATAGCACATATAATCAAACAATATGTGCAAGTCACAAAATATGATGCAACACATAAAATTCACACATAAGTTCAAATTAAAATCCCAAAAATATAAAATAAATAGGGACGGGTTTTGGGGTCGTTACATCATTCATACAGAATCCTCCTTGGATGTCAAACTGGTTTCATACTCTACCATATTGAAGTGCTTTGAAGTGCTGGGTTTTCTTTCCCATCGGCATTACATGACCAAATAATGTCCACATGCTCGGGCACATTATTCTCAAATCACAGTTCAGCCTTTAACAATTTCTATGTATACAATTATTTTATATAGAAAAATCATATGCATATCAGCATTTCACATTTATTCCTACAATTGAAAATGTGTACAGACATACATGGTGTAGAAATTGGTGGAGAGATTGATGAAGGCCCGTATGCCTAAATTTTCAAATATCCAATGTGCACACCAAGAACAAGCCAATGAATATGCATACTAACTCAAAGACGTGATTGTTATAGAATGACTATAGTGAGACTGAGAACAAAAAAAAACTGTCAATCAAACACATTATGATCATTTTTAGAAAGTAAATAACTTAAATAACATAAATTTACCAAAGGAGCGCTAATTCTCTTCCCCAAATAAAAAGCCAAGATAAATCAATTACTTGATCCATAATAATGCCCACCAATAAAAAAACAAAACAAAATGAAAATGACTCTCGATTCAATTGCATTACTGGCCTATACAGTATAATTTAAAAACAAAACCCAATATCTATAGAATATAGGGAATGCAGAGAATCAGAAAGATAGGCCAACTAAAAACAACCGATATCCAGATAGGTTCGGGGGAGCTTTAAAAAGATGTTATAAATTGATATGAGATTTGAGAAAAAAATAACCTGCTCTCTGCTTTGATCACAGGAATGAGAGGCTGAGAATCGAATTTATTCAAAATCGATTAAAAAACGTCAGGATAAACAAATCGCAGCTAGTTAGACTCAACGGCGAGTGACTTAGTTTGTCTGACTCGCGTGCGACCTTGGGTGGAGACTGGACTGAGCTCCATTTAGCGCTGAACTGAACGACTCTGACTTGTGCCCACAGAGAAATATAAAATCTTGACGGCTATGTTTTTTTGGAAAGGGATAGGGAGAGAGATATGATACCTTGTTATTGTAGTTTTTACAAACGAAGTTTCCCCAGCTCTAACCTGCAAACTGCCTCTGACTGAGCTCTGTTAGGTGTAAAGTCTCAATCTGGCCCTATTGAACATTGATCCTCGTCAACTGAGTTGAAGGACCTTAACATAATTAGGACTTCATCTATTTACATCAAGGTATAGAAATTGCGAATAATCTAACAAACAAATAATTATATTTTTCCTAATCTCACAATAATTAGTAAAAAGCAATAAAAAAATCAACCAGATTTTGAAGATAACATGGTTTATAAAATGAAGTAGATCTAAAAGCCTACAGATCGACATCCTGTAACAATCAAGTTCACAGTTGACAAAATTGCAACTCTCTAAAATGCAAGATAATGAAGGAACTCACAGTGGAAATCCGTCGAGAAAAACAAAAAATCTTCAAGTTGGATGACGACAACAATACCAATGCTGGGGGTCTATGTCAACTATGATGGGTATCTTGAAAAAGGGTTGATTGTCGCTGGAGAGATTAGAGAGAGATCGATTAAAAGAGGTCTATAAAAGGAATCGACACTTGCAGAGATTAAGACGTGTAAACCTATCTTCTTCTTGATTAGGGCACGGATAAGGCGTGGGATTGATCGATCGAATTTGAAGTACGTACCCCGAAAGAATTCGAACACCAAAGGGAGAGAGAAGAAAGAGCGCGTTATTGGGTTTCGTGGTAACATGCACAGCGGAATATAGCATTTAAAATTTTATGAAACCCAAAGCCCATAGATCCATTCATATGATTAAATCAAATACAACAATATGAATACTAGAAAAACTAACCCTTGATGACTTTGAATTTGGTCTTTGATCTTGGTTGAGAACTTGAAGCTTTGATCACAAAAAGTAAGAACACGAACTTATAAGATGATAAGCTTCACCCTCTTCCGGTATCCACACCACGAACGAATATCAAGAACACTTGATCTCGTTTGCTAGACCAAAAATTGTGAAACACGTTTTCACAATCAATATGAACTATGTGGAATTTTGTTTGTGTATTATTTTGTTCCTCAATCTAGGATGTCTTAGAACAAAATAAAACTCTCTCAAACTCTTTGGAGACTTGCACAAAAGCTATGATATGATTCTAGCCAAATTTGGCTGTTTATATACAAGTTAGACCTATTCCAAATAGGAAACTTGTGTCTAAACCCGTCCAAAATTCTTTTCCAAATCAAATTAGGAAAACAGTCCCGACATGGTGTGCGGCCGCCCAAAAACCTTGTGCGGTCGCACATCTATCTGGAAGGTTTCTGGTACTAACTGACCCAAACTGTGCGGCCGCCCAATCCATCCTGTGCAGTCGCCCACTTGTCCAGATTCCCAAAGTTTCCAAAATTCCAATATAGTCCTTATTTAAGATTCGTTCTATTGTGTGTGACCCTCTGGGATTATACTAAGTTGGCAATGGGCTCAAACATGAATCCATAAGATATGATTAGGTTCTAGCAAACCGTCATACCTACCCAAATAGTATAACTAGATACAAGTTCGCATTCCTTTAGAATATGTCACAATCCCTTTGTCCAAGATGTCATTGAACACAAGTCATGGTCAACAAGTCAACTTGTTTTGTTCAATACTTTCTCGATTCCGAATATGTTGATAATCCAAATGACATTGATCTAATCAATTCATTTGAGTCCGGCCGAACATTTTCATCAACATCATTCCTACAAGAGGCCCAAGCTTGACATCTCTCCGAAGAGGGACAAATCCATTTACCTTATTATTCTTCCCTACGTGAATCCGATTATGCCAATCATACCCTTTATAACTACCCGGTTAAAGGTAGCGTTTGAATATGTCAAACATAATGTTCATCAAGTGGAAGACTATAATAACTTCATGTCTAAGGATTCGAATGACATAACTAATATGAGATATAAGTACGACATAGACCATGACATAAATCTCATACAGCGGGTCATGTCCAGTACCTTGTTCCAAACAAGTACCCATAAAGGTAACATGATCATCCCATGATCATTTAGCCTTTATACTAGTGTTTAACAAGTACTAGGGACGGAGATTATTATAAGTAAACATGAACAACAATAATAATCAAAACATCTCTTTATTGATATGAAATAAATGATAACAATTACAATGTTTATGAAACGTGCCTAGGGCACCACTACCAACAATCTCCCACTTGCCCTAGGCCCAATCTCCCATGTATCTAATACCCATGGACCTAACATGACCTTCATGTTTAGCTTGTGGAAGTCCCTTTGTTAGCGGGTCCGCGACATTGTCATCAGTAGGTACTCTGCATATGTTTACGTCTCCCCTATCAACGATTTCTCGAATGATATGAAAACACCTAAGTATGTGTTTGGATTTCTGATGTGCTCTCTTGGTTCCTTTGCTTGAGCAATAGCACCATTATTATCGCAATAAAGGTCTATTGGATTAGCAATGCTAGGAACCACTTCAAGTTCAGTAATGAACTTCTTAATCCAAACAGCTTCCTTTGCAGCATCTGATGCAGCAATATACTCAGCTTCTGTTGTAGAATCAGCGGTTGTACTTTGCTTGGAACTCTTCCATCTTACAGCTCCACCAGTTAACATAAACACAAAACCCGATTGAGATCGACTATCATCTTTGTCGGTTTGGAAGCTTGCATCTGTGTAAGCATTTACCACGAGATCATCTTCCATTCCTCCATAGACTAAAAACGAATCTTTAGTTCTTCTCAAGTACTTAAGAATTGCTTTTACATCCATAGATAGATCTCTGCAATTTGCATACCTTAGAATCTTGTTCAAAACCTTTTGGTTGTGTCATATACACATCCTCTTGTAGTTTTCCATTTAGGAAAGCGGTTTTGACGTCCATTTGCCATATTTCATAGTCATGATATGCGGCAATGGCAAGCAAAATTCTTATAGACTTGATCATTGCTACGGGTGAAAAGGTCTCATCATAGTCAATACCATGAACTTGCCTATAATCCTTCGCTACAAGTCTAGCTTTGTAAGTATGCACCTTCCCATCCATGTCGGTCTTCTTCTTGAAGACCCATTTGCATCCTATGGTTTTTACACCTTCAGGTGCATCAATCAAATTCCAAACTTGATTGTCTTGCATGGATTTCAATTCAGATTCCATGGCTCCAAGCCACTTGTCCGAATCAGGAAAAGACATCGCCTCTTGGTAGGTTGTCGGTTCATCATTCTCAATGATTTCCACCTCATTACTATCCGTTACGATAAATCCATATCTCTCGGGTTCGGATCATAACCTACTAGATCGGCGAGTTGCTTGTGTATTTTGAACAGGTTCCACAACTCCTTGTGGTTCTTGTTCTTGTTCCACTATTGGTTCAATGTTATTTTCTGGATCTCGAATTTCTTCAAGATTTATTTTACTCCCACTGATTTCTTTGGAGAGAAACTCTTTCTCTAGAAAGACACCAGTTCGGGCAACAAACACTTTGTTGTCCTCTCGGTTGTAAAAATAGTATCCTTTGGAACCGATTTAGTTGGAACTTGATTTAGTGTGAAAGCAGCGGTTTCTAGGGCGTAACCCCAAAAGGATATTGGAAGATCAACTTGACTCATCATTGATCGAACCATGTCTAACAAAGTCCGATTTCTCCTCTCGGACACACCATTCCATTGTGGTGTTCCGGGTGGAGTCAATTGTGAAACTATTCCACAATTCTTTAGATGATCATCAAATTCATGACTCAAGTATTCTCCCCTAGCATTTCTACTTAATGGTCCGCATACATCGGAATGTATCAACCCCAATAAGTCACTTTCCCTTTCACCTAACTTGGTAAAAGGTGTCTTAGTCATTTTCCGAAGAAGACACGATTCACAAGTATCATATGACCCAAGGTCACATGAACCCAAGAGACCGTCCCCATGGAGTTTTGAGATGCGCTTCTCATTGATCTGACCAAGACGGCAATGCCACAAATAAGTATGATTTACATCATTAGGTTTAGATTTCTTATTTATATGATAGACATTTTCATTATTTTCATTCTTGACATCCAAGACATAAAGGCCATTAAATGAATTAGCAATACCATAAAGCACATCATTTAAATAAATAGAAAATTTCTTATTCTCAATAAGAAACTTAAAACCTTCATTATCCAAACAAGAAATTGAAATAATATTTCTACTTAAATCCGATACATAATAGCAATTGTTCAAAACAAGTATTAAACCGGAAGGTAAAGTGACTTCATAAGTCCCTACGGCTAATGCAGCAACTCTTGCTCCATTCCCCACTCGTAGGTCTACTTCACCCTCTTTAAGTAGTCTCCTATTCTTTAGACCCTGCACATTTAAACAAATGTGAGAACCACATCCGGTATCCAATACCCAAGAATCAGTGGTAGAAAGGAGAATATCTATCATATAGATACCTGAAGTCGACGCAGCCTTGCTGCTCTTCTTCTTCTTTTGCTCTTCCAAGAAAGCCTTGCAATTACGTTTCCAATGACCAATTTCTTGGCAATGGAAACAGATTGCATCCTTTTGTGAATCGGGTTTTGCCTCAGAAGCCTTGGCAACCTTTGCCTGGCTTATCTTGGGTTTGATAACTTTCTTACCCTTTCCTTTGGCACTAGCCTTCTTCCCATCATGAACCAAGAGCACGGGAGAACCTTTCTCCGCAATTTTCGTCTCCGCAGTTTTAAGCATCCCATGCAACTCAGAGAGATTCTTATCCATTCCATGCATGTTATAATTCATCACAAACTGATTATAACTTTTAGGCAATGAATTAAGAATGAGATCCGTGGCTAACTCCAATGGGATTGGATAGCCAAGTTTCTCAAGGTGCTCTACATAACCTTTCATTTTCAGCATGTGAGGACTCACTTGTTGCCCTTCATTCATTTTGCAAGTAGTGAATGCAACAATGGTCTTGTACCTCTCTTGCCTAGCTTGCTCTTGAAACATGGCTCTTAACTCCACGCCTATCTCATAGGCTTCCAAATGTTCCAAACTTTGTTGGAGTTTTGAGCACATGGTTGCAAGCATGAGACAGCTTATGTCTCTAGAATCATTATGATGTTTCTTGTAACTGTCTCTTTCTGCCCTAGGGGCAGTAGGTTCTGGTTCAGCAGGAAGTGGCCCATCGAGAATGTACAATTTATCTTCTTGCCTTAGAACAATTCTTAGGCTACGGATCCAATCCATAAAGTTTGTACCATTCTCTTGGAGCTTATCCTTCTCAAGGATCGATCGCAACGAAATTGATTGAGTGTTAGTAGTCATTATCTACAAATATGCAAAATTTCCAAAATTTAATAAGTACCAATTTTTATTAAAGAAATAAACAATGTATTTTTCAAACGAAAATACTCCCACTAAATTATATAACCTTCTTATACATCCAATGTATAATATAATTTAAATGGGTTAAGATCCCGCTTTAATTTAATTTTAAGTCCGCTAAGGCGGATTACAAAAATTCAAATTAATTAGGTAGACAACTCTTGTCAATCATATCTCATATGACTCTTAGTTCCTTTTATGAGATTCTTTAAGAAATCCTATTTCAAAAAGCATGTTAAATCTCATCTTTGCCCAGACTCAAAACTGTTTTGATGCCCAATTAAGTCCAACCATTTTAAACGTATAGTTAATGTGCCACGCTAGGGCGTGCCCACATTATCTATCTTGCTCATACATAAATAAAGTCAATGCATCTCGCTAGGGCGAGTCTACATTAAATCCACCCATGTATTAACAAGTGTTTTAATCATGGCATGGCAATAAAGGACTTAAAACTTTCTTTGAAGGTTCATCACATATAGCTTACAACACATTTATGAGCACATAATATAAACATGTTACGCATCAAGTTTAGCCACTAAATTAATCTCCATTAATTTAAGCATAATATTTATGTGTCATTAGTTTCTCTATAATTATGAGGATGAGACCTTTTGAACTTTGGTTATCATCTTCAAAATCAAGACAACAAGAAATGCGGCCGAAACTAAGCCATAAGGCATCCACAATTCCACACTAATTCAAGAAACCAAGAAAGTAGTCCATGTGGCCGAAACTAAGCAATAGATGGTCTCGATAAACGTAGGCCAATTGCATCCACAATTCCACATGGATCTCCAATCATTGAATCAAGAACTTTGTTTCTCAATTTTAGCAATTATGAACTCTTCATAATTCTAACTTCGTTTTATCTTTGAAACTTTGATTGCGATCAAGTTTGGGAAACACAATCTCGATGAACGCAGATTAGCCATACAAACCTTGAACCAATCTTAGAATCACAAGATCAAAACAAATAGGAAAATCAAACCCAAAGATCCATACCAAAATCAACTGCCCAAAACCCGCTCCAGATCAACAGGTCTGGCCGGTATTGTCACTGATTCGGTTGGACCCTATCAAAATTCCAGAATCTGATTCTGATTCTGACCAACTGTGCGGTCTCCCACGAAAATCTGTGCGGTCGCACAGACATGTGCGGTCGCCCAATATATTTCTGTGCGGTCGAACAGTAGCATCAGACAGAATTTTTAAAGTTCGAAAATTTGTCTCAAAATTGTTTTCCCCGATTATTAAAACTTTGATCCAATCAAAAATTAATAATCAAACAATTCAGAATCCATCATAATTTTTAGTGCGATTTAATAGTGCGATTAAAGTTGTAAAACAGTAAACCACATAAAATCATATAACACATAAACATCATATATCCAATATTCATATCATGTTAGGCACATAAACAATTTATATACACACAACATGATCTAAGTATTGATATAATCAACATGAACGGGGCTTTGATACCACTGTTGGGTTTCGTAGTAACATGCGCAGCGAAATATAGCACTTAAAATTTTATGAAACCCAAAGCCCATAGATCCATTCATATGATTAAATCAAATACAACAATACGAATACTAGAAAAACTAACCCTTGATGACTTTGAATTTGGTCTTTGATCTTGGTGGAGAACTTGAAGCTTTGATCACAAAAAGTAAGAACACGAACTTATAAGATGATAAGCTTCACCCTCTAGCGGTATCCACACCACGAACGAATATCAAGAATACTTGATCTCGATTGCTAGACCAAAAATTGTGAAACACGTTTTCACAATCAATATGAACTATGTGGAATTTTGTTTGTGTATTATTTTGTTCCTCAATCTAGGATGTCTTAGAACAAAATAAAGCACTCTCAAACTCTTTGGAGACTTGCACAAAAGCTATGATATGATTCTGGCCGAATTTGGCTGTTTATATACAAGTTAAACCTATTCCAAATAGGAAACTTGTGTCTAAACCCGTCCAAAATTCTTTTCCAAATCAAATTAGGAAACCAGTCCCGACATGGTGTGCGGCCGCCCAAAAACCTTGTGCGGTCACACATCTATCTGGAAGGTTTCTGGTACTAACTGACCCAAACTGTGCGGCCGCCCAATCCATCCTGTGCGGTCGCCCACTTGTCCAGATTTCTAAAGTTTCCAAAATTCCAATATAGTCCTTTTTTAAGATTCGTTCTATTGTGTGTGACCCTCTAGGATTATACTAAGTTGGCAATGGGCTCAAACATGAATCCATAAGATATGATTAGGTTCTAGCAAACCGTCATACCTACCCAAATAGTATAACTAGATACAAGTTCGCATTCCTTTAGAATATGTCACAATCCCTTTGTCCACGATGTCATTGAACACAAGTCATGGTCAACAAGTAAACTTGTTTTGTTCAATACTTTCTCGATTCCGAATATGTTGATAATCCAAATGACATTGATCTAATCAATTCATTTGAGTCCGGCCGAACATTTTCATCAACATCATTCCTACGAGAGGCCCAAGCTTGACATCTCTCCGAAGAGGGACAAATCCATTTAGCTTATTATTCTTCCCTACGTGAATCCGATTATGCCAATCATACCCTTTATAACTACCCGGTTAAAGGTAGCGTTTGAATATGTCAAACATAATGTTCATCAAGTGGAAGACTATAATAACTTCATGTCTAAGGATTCTAATGACATAACTAATATGAGATATATGTACGACATAGACCATGACATAAATCTCATACTGCGGGTCATGTCCAGTACCTTGTTCCAAACAAGTACCCATAAATCTAACATGATCATCCCATGATCATTTAGCCTTTATACTAGTGCTTAACAAGTACTAGGGACGGAGATTATTATAAGTAAACATGAACAACAATAATAATCAAAACATCTCTTTATTGATATGAAATAAATGATAACAATTACAACGTTTATGAAACGTGCCTAGGGCACCACTACCAACATGCGTACGTTGCCGTCTGATCGAGCCCTAGTTAGCCTTTAGCGCTCGTCGCTGGGAAGGGCAATTCGGTGGTCATCGGTTTTGCCTGGGTGGAATGGAATTGATAAACCTTCTCTAACCCAAAGAAAATAGAAAATAACATTTATTTCCATAGCGTTAATTCGGTCAAAGCTCCTTATTTGGTCAAACCCATTTTTTTTAAAAAAAAAAAACTACAGCTTATGAAACGCTTATTAACATAGCGCTTTATCTATGTGCTATATAAGCTATATGGTTGGGTACTACTTAATAGCGCTTTAAGAAAGCGCTATCTATGGTGTATTTCCTAAGACTCAATCTGTACTAGTGAAGCACTTGTTAGGATAGCGCTTCTTTATGCGCTATGGTAGCTTTTCCCAAAAAAAAAAAATAAAAAAAAATTATGAAGCGCTTGGTAGGATAGCGCTTCTTTTATGCGCTATGTAAGGGTATTTCTTGCATAACGCTTACTCTATATGCGCTATATTAGTTATTTTTTTTTCATTTTTTTTTTATTTTTTAACTTGCAGCTTCATCATGCAGTCTATGCGCTATGTAAGGGTATTTCTTACATAGTGCTTTATACAAGCGCTATCTAAGTTGCGCTTCCTAAGCTTCAATCTGTACTAGTGCTCCATGTTCAAAATATGAGAACATATTAACATACCTTTCATTCATCACATGAATGTTAGGCTCTAATCAATCTCAAACTTTTCTTGCCTTTATTGCTTGTAGGAATGTTCCTACGCGATTTCTTATCGCATAAGCATCCATATATTTTAGATACTTCTAAAGTTCCAAACATATGGTAGCAAGTAGTAGGACAATTGACATCTATAGATTCATCCACATGATTCTAATTTTATGTTTATGTCCGTCTTTAAGGCATTAGGTTTCTTAGGCATATGATTTATTAAGAATTCATAACTTCCGTTCTTGCTTTAGAACAATTCTTAAGCTCATGACTAGGTCAAGGAAGTTAATCTCATTCTCTTAAATGGCGTCAATCGCAGTAATTATACATGATTATAGTTTAAGACATTCTACAGAATATGCAAATAAATATACACTTATATTTCATACCATTATCATTTAGAGATATATAATGTATTTCATAAATACTCCCACTAAATTATACACCTTCAAATACAACAATTGTATAATATAATTTAAGTGGGCTAAGATCCATATTTTACTTAACTTTGAGTCGGCTTTGGCACGACTGCTCAAAATAAGCTATTTAGGTAGATAACTCCTTATCAATCACATCATATGTGACTCTTAGATCCTTTATGAGATTTTAAACATCTTATGTCTAACATATTTTAATCTCATATATGCTTAGGCCCAAAACTATTTTTATAGTTTAATTAAGTCAAACCATTTTAAACGTATAGGAATCACTGTTTCCCCATCATGCTCATAGATGAATAGCATTAATGCACCTCGCTTTGGCAGAGCCCACATAAAACTACCCATGTACTCACAAGTATTTTAATCATGGATTGGCACATGACTTAAGTTTTATGAAAGCTTATTTTACATAGAGACATGCATCATATATTTAATTATGTCAAACATAATATAATATAGTCTTTGCATAATCACTACAACAAAAACAGTTATTTACAAGTTTTTTTCAACAACGTTTCTACTTAAACATTGTAATATGTATCTGGAACAACGTTTTTCTTTTAAACGTTGTTGTAATATGAAATTAACAACGTTTTGTTTTGTAAACGTTGTAAATTTGTTAAAAGACAACATTTCCCAACAAACGTTGCACTATAGCACAACGTTCAACGTAAACAACGTTGCAAAATTTGTTCGACAACGTTTTTATTAAACGTTCTAATAGAGCTTACAACGTTTGTTATATGCTTCAAAGTAGGAAAAAAAATAAAAGTGAAAAAAAAAATTACGGGGCCCACCAAATTTTTTCACTTCCCGCACCCAAACCGGCCCTTTTCTTAAAAATCAAAACATACCCACTTTTGCCCCAAATCAGTCTCCTCTCTTATCTCTTTAGCCCTATCCCTTCCACCAAATTGGAATCCCCAAAATGAAAACTGTCATTTGCAGTCTCCTCTCTTATCTCTTTAGCCCTAGCCCTTCCACCAAATTGAAATCCCCAAAAATACAAATCGTCATTTGCAGGTCCAAGCTGGGCGTCGATTTAGGCGTCGGAGGTGGGGAAACCAGTTGCACCTCCGGCTCTACACAACGACAAGGATTTCGTCGGAGCGCTCTGGACAACAACGAGGACAGACCACGATTCTCCACGAAGACAACGAAGAACGAACAACAACACGGTATTGTACAATGAGTGTCTTTGTTGTAGCTAACGGCTTTAATTCATCCATGTCAACATCATCTTCTTCCTTCTTTTTTCTCTGCTAAGGTTCTCTTACCCCCTTTCCCCGCTCCCTTTCTGTCAATCTTTCTCTTTGGCTCTCCGAAACCCAAACTCTTTTCGGTTGCCTCAGTTTTGAATTGGAATTTTAGTTAGTTGGGACCTATGAATTTCATTGTGATCTGATTGTTCATTAAATTGATTGATATGTGTGTTTATGTTTCCCAATTTTTATTGATCGGTTTACTGTTGCTTGATGTATTTGATAGTTTGACTTCCTGTCATCGTGGTAGATAATGTAAGTCTTTGAATTGTTCTGCTCTGTTATGATTAGTAGATCAGTGTTTTGTAGTTGATCTACTTTTCTTTTACCATGGTTGTGTATGTTTCTAGTTTTATCGTTCCTATTTCTCTGATTTGGGGCAAAGTTACTTGATAAATTATGCTTAGCTGGTGTATATGATGTTAGGGCTCAGTCCCCGTGTAATTATTTCCAGTGAAGTGTCTTATTTAGTTGTTTAACCATACGGTTCAGCCTCTTGTCAAACTACACTAATCTTATCAACTTTTGTAGTGCTCTTGATACTCTAGGTGAACTCGTAATTCTTATTCGATGGATAAAGCTTGGGTGAATATGCCAAGGTTTTATTTTAAGCTCAAAAGTGGTTTGGTACTTAGATGTCGTCTTGTGCTAGCTATGTACGTAATATATATACTTTTGTTTGTAGGCCAAGTCCGGCATACATGGAAGGAGTAATAAAATTTGTAGCAGTAAGTTTGGGAAAGCTAGGAAATCCTTCCAAAATTTGATGTCCTTGTACTCGATGCAGAAATATGGATTATCAAACTAGTGATGAAGTAGTTTCATACTTGGTGATGTATGGGATGGATAAGACATACGACATATGGATTTTTCACGGGGAAGAACGTCCTAGCACTTCCTCCAAAATGACATGTGATCGCGATGAATTATCGGATACATACAGGATGTTCGTTGATGCACGTGACGAGGAAGAGATTCCAAATTATAATGGAGCAATGGGAGATGAGGAGTTTTCAAAATTAGTAGAAGATGCAGAAACTCCCTTGTATACGGGTTGTAGTGACTATACAAAGTTGACAGCCACAGTTGTGCTTTTCAAACATAAAGCTATTAATGGTATTTCTGATAAAGCATTTATCGAGCTTCTCAAAATCTTAGGTGACATACTTCCACAGAAGAATGAACTTCCTAGTTCTACATATGCGGCTAAAAAGTTACTTAAGACTTTTGACTTGGGTTATGAAAAAAATACATGCATGTCCTGACGATTGTTGTCTATTTAAAAAAGACTTGGCAGATCTAGACAACTGCCTGAGGTGTGGGAAATCCAGGTGGAAAATTGTAGGAAAATGATATGAGCGTAAAATCAAGGAGGCGGTACCAGCCAAGGTCTTGAGATACTTCCCTATAATTCCTAGATTTAGAAGGATGTTTAGGTCAGCAGGAAATTCTGAGCAAATTTTGTGGCATAGCAGTCAACATAGTAAGGATAACAAGATACGACATCCGGTTGACTCGCCACAGTGGCAGTTTATTGATAGTAAATGGCCTAGTTTTTCATCTGATCATCGGAACCTTAGGCTTGGAATTTCTACGGATGGATTTAATCCTTACCGTAATCTAAGTTCTACACATAGTTGCTGGCCTGTGATGCTTGTTAACTACAACCTTCCCCCTTGGTTATGCATGAAAAGGGAAAATTTGATGCTAACTTTGTTAATCTCTGGGCCAAAGCAACCAGGAAATGATATCGATGTATATTTGAGGCCATTGATTGAAGATTTAAAAGAGTTATGGATAAGTGGGGTTGAGGTGTACGATGTTTATACGAAAAGCATGTTTAATTTGAGGGTCATTCTCATGTGGACAATTAATGATTTTCCAGCTTATGGAAATCTAGCTGGGTGTACGACTAATGGTAAGAAGGGATGTCCTATTTGTGGTGTTGACACTAGTTCAATATGGCTACGTCACAGCGGCAAATGTGCATATATGGGCCATCGGCGGTTCCTTGCACCCAATCATCTTTATCGAAAAAAAAAGAGTTGGTTTGATGGAACCCATGAGAAGAGAGAGAAACCTCCCCTATTGACTGGCTCAGAAGTTTTAGTAGTTGATAATGGGATTGAAAATGATTTTGGAAAAAGGGATGAAATGAGTAATGATGAAGAAACAAGACAGAGACGGGGAAAGGGTAAGGGACGAAAGAAAAGGAAGAAGGCAAATAAAAAAAAGGTAAAGGTCATCATGTGGAAGAAAAAAACAATCTTTTTTTAGTTTTCTTATTACGAGGTATGATAAATTTTAAAATTCAATAATACGTTCAATATAATGATGTAGTTATTAGTTAATAACGTTATATAATCTTCTTCTTTTCAGCATCTACCAGTTCGCCACTGTTTAGATTTGATGCACGTTGAAAACAATTGTGGTGAAAGTGTAGTTTGCACTTTGCTTGATATTAAAGGAAAATCAAAAGATGGTCCTAGTGCTCATAAAGATTTGGAAGAAATGGGAATTTGACCTGAGTTGCACGCAAGGGTTGAAGGCAATCGGAAAGTATTTCTTCCAACAGCCCAACATACGTTAACAGATGTTGAGATTGAGACATTTTATTGGCGACTAAGAAATTTGAAGGTTCCGGACGGGTACAGTTCAAATATTGCAAATTGTTTTGCAAAAGATGCCAAGATACTTGGACTCAAGTCCCATGATTACCATGTATTGATGCAACAATTATTGCCGGTCGCACTGAGAGGAATTTTACCGAAAGGGCCAATAAATGAATTACTTCGTTTGTGTTCATTTTTCTATGATATAAGCCAAAGAGTGGTTGATGTCGAAAAAATTGAAGGCGCGGAAGAAGACATAGTTGAGACGTTGTGTATGCTTGAAAGATATTTTCCTCCTTCATTCTTCGATATTATGATTCACTTGACAATACATTTAGGACGAGAAACACGTATTTGTGGACCAAATACATTTCATTGGATGTATCCGTTTGAAAGGTATTTTCCACCTTTCTTTGATATTATGTATCCTTAAAATATATTCGTCCTTCACATTTTGTATTCATTCTTTTTAGATTTATGAAGACATGAAGGAATATGTTAGAAATCCTGCTCGTCCTAAAGGATGCATATGTGAAAACTATCTTGCGGAAGAGTCCATGAGATTTTGTAGTGAGTACATTAAGAAAGCTTGTGCAATTGGTGAAACCCACGATCGTAATGAAGATTATGAAGATGAAAAACATTTGAGGGGTGACCAATTTCTATAGTAGAGCATACTATATTGTCTGAGGAAGACATGCAGAATGGTCACCGTTATGTGTTGTTTAATACGGCAGAAGTTGAACCATATGAAGAGTATGTTTAAGTTCAATAAAAGTTTGTCCACTTTATACCTTAAGAATGTTTTTCACTAATTCTTTATTTTAGGATGCGCATGGAAGAGTTGAAGATGTTACATGCCAATCTGTCTGATGATGATCTTGCAAAGTTGCATTCAGAGACTTTCTCTAATTGGTTCAAAAATAAGGTTAAAGAGTAAATGGCCACATGTGAAGTTTCTGAAACAATAAAGTGTTTAGCGTATGGGCCTAGTAGGCAAGCAATCTCCTATTTTGGCTTTATAATAAATGGTCGTCGATTTCGCACCAAGAATACTGAAAAGTCCACACAGAATAGTGGTGTTTCATTTGAAGCAACTACAGTACGTAGTAGCAGCACAATAGGTCACTATGGGATCTTGCGTGACATTATAGTGTTGTTGGACTATCACATTTTTCAGATTCCTTTATTTAAGTGCGACTGGGCGAATATTTATCGTGGAGTGAAAGTTGAAGATGGATTTACATTAGTCAACTTCAATCAATTTCAAGATCAATTTAAAGGATATTCTTTTATACTAGCAACACAAGCCTCACAAGTATTCTACTGGAAAGAAAGCAATACATCAAATTGGCAAGTTGTTGTGAGACCACCACCTAGAGGCTATAATGATATGGAAATCTATGATAACAACGAGGATGAGAATGATTAATTGTCCTATAACCCAATGGATGTATCTTTTCTAGATAAAACCAGTGACCCCCAAGATAGTAGTTGCGCAAGAGTGGGTTGTGCTGGAAAATTGGTATGAGTATATTTTTAATTTATTACTTGTACTGCCATACTTATTCATTTCATTACTTGTGGTATATATGTTTATTTCATCACCTGCATTAGCATATTTGTATATTTCATTACTTGTACTAGCAGATAGTTGTTTACTTCTTTAGTTTTACATGTATATTTGTTTATATTTATTTATTTGTTGTAGCATATGTACTATTTTATTGCTTGTACTAACATATTTCTTATGGTATACTCTTATCATTACAGGTGGATCTTGAGATTGAGAACAATGAACCTTAGTTAATTGTTATGTTAACATCATTATAATGGTTAATGACAATGCAGAGGTAAGACTTAAATTTTAACATCATCAAAGATAGATACTCCCTCTGTCCCAGAAAGCTGCTTGCATTGGAAAAATGAGAAGTTTGTTTTGGGATGGAGGGAGTATATTTTTTTGGGACTTTTATTTGTTTCTTTTAGTGTTAGAAAGCTGCTTGCCTTGATGTCAAAAAAAGATACTCCCTCCGTCCCAGAAAGCTGCTTGCCTTGGATAAATGGGAAGTTTGTTTTGGGATGGAGGGAGTATTTTTTTCGGGACTTTTATTTGTTTATTTTAGTGTTAGAAAGCTTCTTTCCTTGATGTCAAAAAAAGATACTCCCTCCGTCCCAGAAAGCTGCTTGCCTTGGATAAATGGGAAGTTTGTTTTGGGACGGAGGGAGTATTTTTTTGGGGGGACTTTTATTTGTTTCTTTTATTGTTAGAAAGCTGCTTCATATCTAGGGTGTAACAATATTCATATATTTGTAATTTTTTCACCTGTTATGTATATATTTTTTATTAATCTGATTTAATAATAATTATCCAGATTTCAAAACCTGGGAAGAAGCATACGAAGAAATTAAGATTAGCAGCGATATCAATCTCGCAACAAGGAAATGAAGGCCTTCGGGTTTCTGAAAGAGGATCAAATCCCTCTCCTGACCAACATTCTAATGTGCAAAGGATGCCTTCTCCTGAAGTTCCTGATGATCAACCAATTGAAGATGAGGAAAGATTGGCAAAGAGAAAAAGAGGTCCTACAAAGATGAGAACATTAAGCTTAAATGCTAAATAACGCATAGAGGTGGAATTTAATGAAAGGGGACAACCTATCGGTTTGCACTCTAAGTGGTTATCTTCATACTTGGGTACGTTGGCACGAGAGCTTGTGCCGGTCACTTATGATGATTGGAGGAATGTTGAGCAGGAAAAAAGGATGATTTGTAGACATGCGTAAAGGTAATGTTTATTTACTCCTGTCCCTAAATGAGTGTGTAAAAAGTCAACTGTACATGTTGCATTATTTGTGATGTTATCTATTGTACAGGTAAGATTCAATGTTGATGAATTATATAAGAAGTTTTTTGTTCAAGTAATGGGCCTTCATTGGAGGGAGTGTAAATCAAGGCTGATAACATCTCTTAGAAATGCATCAAAAATGCGAGATAAGGAGTTAAAATTTGCAGCACTTAAACCAAGTAACATTGAAAAGCCTGAAGAGTGGAACACTTTTATTATAGAAAAGCTATCTCCCGACTTTGAGGTACACTTTATTTTTTATAATTATTTTGTAATGTATACACTTTTTTACATAAAAAATGGTGTCGGTGAAGAGTGGAAAGTATAAGGACATTAGGGTAAATAATCAAACTCCACATACAATGAGTAGGAAGGGGTATACTCGACTAGAGGATGAAATGGTATTCTTTCATAAACTTACTAAAACATTAATGCATGTTTTAGTTTATGTCTGTTAATTTAAATAGCCTTTTATCTTTTCTAGAGAAAAGAGAATCCAGAAGTACCTATAAGGAGAGCAGATGTTTGGATTAAAGATCACACTAAGAAGAATGGGGACGCTACAAAGCCATTTATTGCTGATTGTGTGGTAAGTGACATTTCAATGTAATCATACTTTCTTTAATTGTTGTCACTATCTATTATTAATACTTATTTTTATGAACTTTCAAGAGTAAAATCCAAGAGTTCAATTCCTCTCAAACCACTCCTTTGTCATCATTATCAATTAACGAGGATGCATTATCTCAAGCACTTGGACCCGAGCGAAATGGAAGAGTTAGAGGGATGGGATTTGGTATTACCCCATCTCAATTAGGTGTTCACGCACATAGTTCAAAGAAGGTTCAAGCACTTGATAAAACAGTTTCATATTTGACAAATGAAGTGGATGTGTTGAAGAAATTAATGCAGGAAAGTATTCTTTAGTAAATCACATTGTTTTGGATTTACATTTCCCACTTACATGTTAACTTGTTTTTTTTACTAGGATTTGGTTTCAAAGGGGGAATTCATCAAATACAAAAATGTCCTCTTCGCGGATGCCTAGTGTTGGTTCAAGGGATAATCTGAGTGGAAAGACACCCTCTCCCTCTTCACATAATGGTATCTCTAATGTTCGTGATTGCCTCGTACGGGTGGGAGTGGAAAAAAGCAAACTCAAGAGATACTCCTGTTAATGTAAATGTTGAGCGTAAATGCAAATTAATGATGTACATGAATTGGCAAAAGACGGTTATTGCTGAGGGTAGAGTTGCTTCCATGGATCCGAATGCTTTAGTGCACAACGTTCGCCTCGAAAAGGATATTTGGAAGGTTTGGGTTGATGTACCCATAGAACCTACTACTCCATTGTGGAGGTCTAACTCAGACATGTCATTCATTAAAGACGCAGTTCAGAGTACGATCGCATGGCATAAGGATTTCATATCTTTTGATTAAATCTGTCCTAACAATCTGATTTTGGACATCTATGTTTCTTGTTTTGGTTTATTTTGGATGTAGTCTTAGATCCTACTTCTTTGGTGTACTTTGGATCTTTTATTTTGGACATGTATGTTTCCTGTTTAGATTTATTGCTACTGTTTTGGGTTATTGCTACTATGATATGTGAACTTGATATTACTTGGTTATTATTATGTAATTGCTTTTGGGAGATACACACCCCTTTTTAACTCCGCCAATGCGATTGCTATATAACATTGCATTGCCGGTAATGATCCACTCATGTATTCCCATTAAAGGTAATGATCCACTCAATTAGTTTCCTTTGTGACACTCGTATGCCTCTCCCATCTCTTTCCCTTTCATCCGACACCTTTCGTCATTTTCTGGCAGGTTGTTTTTGATACTGTGAGGAAGTTCGATGGCAAGGAATTTAGACAGTTACTACCAGGGGAATACACTCAGATGACTGGTCATTTTGGCAGGCTTGAATCCCAATTTTGACTGACCTATATCATGATATTGCATCTTCCCGTGTTGAAGAATTGAAGGTAATGCACCTTGGAGAACTCCATTTTGAAAAACATCAAATGCACAGTGATTTTCTGATTAAATGCGTAACGAGTATAAAGATCACACCCAAATTTTGGGTTGTGTTGCTTTCAAGATTTACCTTATTGATTATCACAAAAGTATGATGTTGATAACCTCTACTAACTAATTATTTACCAATAAGTTTGTATTGAATTTTGTTGATTGTAGAGGCCCTCTTATTTTACTTTGTGAGGTTAATTGGCAATGGATGGTACTAGGAAAGAAGTATAGGAGGGAGAAACACATGACATATGAGTTATATCGTACGCAACAAAAAGAAAAAAGGAAAAGTATTATGACTTGTATGCATCACTAAGACTAATCTATGGTAAAAAGAAAACCATTCTGGGCAAACTAATGCCATGTTTGGGCAGTTCCTAATTGCCTTGGTCATATTGAATTAAGTTCAATTATGTCATGCACCTTACTGATAGTCCACGATGTTTATGATTTTCGCTCGACAGTTTTATGTATCCTTGAAAACCACTCTCTTATTTTCCCAACAAAATCAGGTGGAGGACATGCTGAAAAGAAGTTTTGCTGAATTTCACGTTCAGAAAAAACTTCCAGAGCAACAGCAACTTCTGATGCAAAAGGTCGCTCTGGGTACGAAAACTATTGAGTAAGTGCAGCATGAATCTTCATCTTCCATCATTTTTATTAAAGTTAAGGCCTAATTTCATTTTAAACCATCAAACTGTGGTTAAGGGTTCAGAAAACCCAGCAATGTTTTTTGTACCTGTTAAAACACATTAGTGTTTGAAGGAAGGACCACTATGTTTTTTGTACCTGGTATTGTGACAAACAAGTTTCAAAATCTTGTTTGGTTGAAAATATTGTTAAGCATTAATTTGTTTAATTGGTACAATAGTACATTGATGGTTTTTTGAACCCGTAACCGTAGTTTATGGCTTAAAACATAACTGGGCTAGGATTACAGTGTTTGGGATGAACAAAGATGGAAAGTTTGATTTCTCGAAGACGGGGGGACTATAGAGCATGGTTTATGAGGTTAAATTTTTCTGTTTCTATGACTGTATCATGTGTTTGATTTTTGCCTTGTTCGCTTGCAGCCTTGTCACCTTGCAGTTAAATAACCTGGAACGGAACAAAACATAAGCGTAATTATAAGCAACAAATATATTTATTGCCTTTAGAATTGCCACCATTCCTACTGAAATGCCCATTAGGATTGATTTTGGTGATTCTTCTTCTTTGTATCACCGTCAGCAACCGATAAACGGGACTATGTTCTTCCATATCTGCAATCACCTTTGTAACGTACTGTAATAACCAAGTTATTACAGTACGTTACAAGGGTGATTGCAGATATGGAAGAGCTTGGTCCCGTTTATCGGTTGCTGACGGTGATACGGAAGAAGACAAAGAATCGCCAAAACACTCCTAGTGGCACTTCTGTAATTCGAGGTTGCAATTTGAAAGGCAATAATTATGCTTGAAAAATACGTTGCTTATAATTATGCTACCAGCATATGGAGTGTTATATGCAAAGGCATCAATTTTTCTACAGGTATTCTTTGCCAATTTTGACTTTTTAAATAGCTACCGACAATAATTTTACATTATGCCTTCAGTTACTTTGTTCATAAGGATAATTATAAAAGTAACCTAAATTATTGACATGAATTAAGTGAAGCAACCTGAATTTTTTTTTAATGACAGTGAACAGATCAAAGGTTGTCTGCTACAATGGGATTCAATACCAAATTGTCATTTTTGGAACAGTCAATGGGCAGCTGTTACAGCTCGTATCATAAAAAACTACAACTTCATTGA
The DNA here is from genome assembly GCA_026119855.1 of Campanula takesimana. Lineage (NCBI taxonomy): Eukaryota > Viridiplantae > Streptophyta > Magnoliopsida > Asterales > Campanulaceae > Campanula > Campanula takesimana. The sequence goes on from JAOWBW010001828.1 coordinate 119,965, forward strand.
CTGGGAATGTTACGTACCGGAGTTATTCAGCAGATACTTGAATATGTTTGACGTATGCTCTAAGAAACATATTTAATACTTATATTATCTGGATTCTAAGAACTTCCAGGGTTCACACATAGTGCCCTGTAGTTGTGAGAAAAGCTAATGGAATTAGGTTATCACTTATCGTTGGCTTTCTCATCCAGGGTTCACACATAGTGCCCTGCAATTCTTTTGTCTGGTGACAATTGCTACCAGGTGTAATCATCAAGGCCTTTCTCATCAGGTAAATGGAATTAGGTTATCACTTATCAAGGTTAAGGGACCATTAGAATTACCCATGAGAGGTTTTGTTTATTTATATTTGTAATCCCCAATACACGATTCACATAAGGTGTAGAAAACTATCACATAAAGTTAATGGAATAGTTGAAGAATAACAGCATTTGGCTTCCTGTAACTTAGTGTGTGACTATCCATGTTTGTGGCAGGACCACTTACAAAAACTGTACTGAGAAAAATCTTCTCTTTAAAGGGAACTCTAAAGCCAAATTTTGATATGGGTAATGACTGGGTTAATCTTCAGGCCTCTGGAATACTTGATTATGCCAAATAAATGAGGATAAATTACTAGTAAAGTAAGATGATCTATCATTATATGGTTATCATTTTGCGAATTCTTCTAATTAAGATTGTGTGATATGGGTAATGACTGGGTTAATCTTCAGTACTAGTCTACTGCAATTATCATTTTCCAATTTATTTATCTTGTTTGAACAAATTTCCCATTTGTTGGTTCATTTTTTCTTCTGAAAACTCCATTTTTTGGGATCTTTAAAAGTTTTTTTTGTGTGGATCGTGGAGTCATTGTCCACTCTCTTGTGAGATAATGTTTACGGCCTTAAAATGCATGTAACTGATTATGCATAATAATCACAAGTAACACATTGTATTTTCACCTACTTTTGAAGGTACCTGTAGCAAATGGGAGTGGATCAAACCCTTTCTCTGTTGATGTTCCTAGAAACACAAGGTTTTTGATTTTGGCGATTATTCTTCTTTTGTACCACCGTCAGCAACCGATAAACGGGACCAAGTTCTTCCACATCTGCAATCACCTTTGTAACATACTGTAATAACCATGTTATTATAGTACGTTACAAGGATGATTGTGGATGTGAAAGAATTTGGTCCCATTTGTGAGGTTGCTGACGATGATACGGAAGAAGACAAAGAATCGCCGAAACAAAGCTCTTGTCAGGTCAGTGAGTAGGGGAAAGTACTTGTGGCAGCTAATGAAGATAGAAGAAGCAAAGAAGATTGGTCTGATGCATTATTTGTACGATGATAGGGAAGAAGACAAAGAATCGCCAAAACAAAACTATTGTATAACTACTATTTTTAATTTATGTTATTTATGAAACTTCTCTATCTCTGAAAGTCGTCTTTCGGTATTTGTCAATTTGTTTTATGGTTTCATCTGAAATTAATGGTGGTGGTGGGTGGGGGCAGGGGCGCGGGGGCGGGAGAGGTGGTGGGGAGGAAAATAAAATAATTTTATTTTTTTTATTTTCTTGACTATCACAACGTTTCTAAAAACGTTGTCAATTAAATTTACAACGTTTTGAAAATCGTTGTCCAATCTACAACGTTTCTGCTAAAATGTTGAAAAAATGATCTACAACATTTATACCAAAGGTTGTTGAAGAGTAATTACCACGTTGGATTAAACGTTTTAGAAAGAGATCTACAACGTTTATATTAAACGTTGTAGAAAGAGATTTTACAACGTTTAAACGTTGTAGAAAAACGTGTAGTACAACGTTTATTTAAACGCTGTAAAATGATGTTACAACATTTCAAACGTTGTAGAAAACTCGTATTACAATGTTTAGTAAAGGTTGTAGTAGTCTGGGACCTATTACAACGTCGGCAGTAACAACGTTTAGCCAAACGTTGTAAAACGTCTATTACAACGTTTTTCAAACATTGTTAATGAGTGTTTTTGTTGTAGTGAATGTATGTTAACTAATCAAATTAAGTAACAGAAGCAAAATCTAGTGATTTAATTATGGAGCAACCTTATGAGGATGGATTTTAAATTTTCTGTAAACAATTTACATATTAGATATTTCATCCGTGTGTCCAGAAACAAGGCATAAGCCCGCCATTAGCCCTTACGATGAATCAATCCAAATTTAGTTTCCTTCTCTGGAAACAATTTGCACTTTGTTTTTAGGGATAAATTCTGAAACCTTTTGTTTCCGCAGAACTGTTGGATATTATGCCCTAGACCCTTGAGAAAGGCCTATGCGTTATATCATAGTTTCGTTGTAATAGAGATAACAAACCCGATTATTATATCTTTTGCATGTTTATTATAATGATCATTGTCCCTAGCACTTATGAAGGGCTAGAATGAGTTTAATGGATAATCATATGATGATTATGGTGCATAGGATGTGGATTAAACTTGTGGGTACTTATTGGAGAATAAGTACTGGATAGACCCGTTATGAGATTTATGTCATGGTCAAATGTCATAATTGAATCTCATAATAGTTATATCATTTATCCTTAGACCTGAGATTATCATAGTCTTCCACAAGATGAACATTATATTTGACGTACTCAAACGCTACCCCTAATCGGGTGGTTATAAAGGCTACGATTGGCATAATCGGATTTTTGTAGGGAAGAATGATAAGTCAAGATGGGATTTTTCTCTCTCTCAAGAGAGATATCTGCTTGGCCACTCGATGAGTGGGATAGATAATAGTGTACGACCGTACCCAAATGAATTGAAGTGTTTAATGTTATTTGCTCATATCAATCTACTCGAGATCGAGAAAGCATTGGACAACATAAGTTGACGTGGACGATGACTTATGTCCGATACGATATCGCGTGACAAAGGGATTGTGATATGATCTATAAGGTTACTTTGGACTTTCAAAGTTATACTAATTGGGTAGTCATAATGGCTTGCTAGAGTCCGCTTATGATTTACGGGTTCTGACTGGTTTAGACTCGTTGCCAACTTAGTATAATCCTATTGGGTCACACACAAATAGAGCGGATTGTGAAAAGGCGAAAAATCTGGGATTTTAGAACTGGCTCCGTACGGCTCTGATTATGGCGTACGGCTCTGTATGAGCCGTACGGCTGTCTTCGCTGGATCAGTCCAGTTTGTTTAGTTTTTTTTTTTAGAAAAGGAATCCTGATCCCAAACGGAATTAGGTTAAACCCTTATATATGATATACAGCCGGGTTTGACAGCCTCTAATGGTGATTTTGGAAATCACAAACAATTGTTTTAGAAACAATAAATTATAGAGAGGTATGATTATTTATTGTGAGATTCATGATCGTCAAAATACAATAATCAATGAAGCAAGATAATTCCTGCGGAGAAATCGTTTCTTCATCAAGCCTTGGGTCTAGCAATCCAGATCAAGAAGGTGTTCTTGACATCCATTCGACGTGTGGATACCGATGGAGGATGTTTCCTTTAGAACTGTTGGATATTATGCCCTAGACCCTTGAGAAAGGCCTATGCGTTATATCATAGTTTCGTTGTAATAGAGATAACAAACCCGATTATTATATCTTTTTCATGTTTATTATAATGATCATTGTCCCTAGCACTTATGAAGGGCTAGAATGAGTTTAATGGATAATCATATGATGATTATGGTGCATATGATGTGGATTAAACTTGTGGGTACTTATTAGAGAACAATTACTGGATAGACCCGTTATGAGATTTATGTCATGGTCAAATGTCATAATTGAATCTCATAATAGTTACATCATTTATCCTTAGACCTGAGATTATCATAGTCTTCCACAAGATGAACATTATGTTTGACGTACTCAAACGCTACCCCTAACCGGGTGGTTATAAAGGCTACGATTGGCATAATCGGATTCTTGTAGGGAAGAATGATAAGTCAAAATGAGATTTGTCCTTCTCTCAAGAGAGATATCTGCTTGGCCATTCGATGAGTGAGATTGATAATAGTGTACGACCGTACCCAAATGAATTGAAGTGTTTAATGTTATTTGCTCATATCAATCTACTCGAGATCGAGAAAGCATTGGACAACATAAGTTGACGTGGACCATGACATATATCCAATATGATATCGCGTGACAAAGGTATTGTGATATGATCTATAAGGTTACTTTGGACTTTCAAAGTTATACTAATTGGGTAGTCATAATGGGTTGCTAGAGTCCGCTTATGACTTATGGGTTCTAACTTGTTCAGGCTCGTTGTCAACTTAGTATAATCCTATTGGGTCACACACAAATAGAGCGGATTGTGAAAAGGCGAAAAATCTGGGATTTTAGAACTGGCTTCGTACGGCTCTGTATGAGCAGTACGGCTGTCTTCGCTGGATCAGTCCAGTTTGTTTAGTTTTCTTTTTAGAAAAAGAATCCTGATCCCAAACGGAATTAGGTCAAACCCTTATATATGATATACAGCCGGGTTTGACAGCCTCTAATGGTGATTTTAGAAATCACAAACAATTGTTTTAGAAACAATAAATTATAGAGAGGTATGATTATTTATTATGAGATTCATGATCGTCAAAATACAATAATCAATGAAGCAAGATAATTCCTGCGGAGAAATCGTTTCTTCATCAAGCCTTGGGTCTAGCAATTCAGATCAAGAAGGTATTCTTGATATTCGTTCGACGTGTGGATACCGATGGAGGGTGTTTCCTTTAGCACCTTAAAGTCCGTGTTCATGGATGCGATCTTCAAGGGTTAGTTTCTTTCATCTTGTATTTAATTTAATCAACATGAACAGATCCGGGCTCTTGGGTGTTTGATTTTATCTATTTTTTCTGCTGCGCATGATGCATCAAAACCCAACAGTGGTATCAGAGCCCCGTTCGTTGTTGATTATTTTAATACATCATGTTTAAATTATTTAACTCGATTATATGAATTTTGCATGATGATAAAGATGAATGTGTGATTTGAATTTTATATGCGATATAAAATTTATGAACATGAATATTGGGATTATGTAATTATTATATTGATGTGATCTATATGAATAATTTTATGTTGGGATTATCAATAAATAATTGGATTATGTGTATTGATAATTTAGATCTAATTTGTATATGTTATAAATTGTTTATCCATGATATTGGCTAGATCTAATAAAATTCGTAATCTGTATTTTCGTGTTTTCTGTAATCTGATTATGTATGAACACGACATTGGGATTGATCGAATTTAAGAAATTCTGAAAAATCTGGAAATCTGGAAATTACCACCGTACGGCTGTGTGGCTGGCGTACGCCTCCACAGGAGCCGTACGGCTGCTTTTGTTTTCTGAACAGTTTTGTTTTGTTTTCTGGATTTTCTAATTGTTCTGTAAATCGTTTACAGAATTCGAATCAGGAACTGAATCTGGTTTCAGACGGCTAGTTTTCGAAACCGTGTTTCCTGAAATATGATTTAATCCAGAAAATTGCAGAAATCGAAGTTCTGAAGAGTTCAGAATTGTTGTAGTCTATAAAATTGTTGAGACAATGAATGATCCTGAAACAAGTTATTTTTCTATACGAAATTGTGGATGCCTTTTGGCTTAGTATCGGCCGTATACAAAGGTTACTTGGTTTCTTTATCTTAGTACGGGATTGTCGATGCCTTTTGGCTTAGTTTCGACCGTACGTTTTGTGCTCTCAATCTATAGATGTTCTGCAGAAACAAAGTTTTAGAATTTAACCTTATGAACAAAGTGCAAATTGTTTGCAAGAGAAGGAAACTAAATATGGATTAATTCATTGCATTGACCAACGGCAGGCTTACGCCTTGTTTTTGGGAATGCGAATGAAATATCCAGTCTGTAAATTGTTTACAGATAATTTAGATTCCGTCCCCATAAAGTTGCTTCATAATTAAATCACAGGATTTTGCTTCAGTTAATTAATTTGATTAGTTAACACACATTATGCAAAGACTATATTATATTATGTTTGACATAATTAAATATATGATGCATATCTCTAAGCAAATAAACCTTCTTAAAATTTAAGTCAAGTGTCAATCCATTATTAAAACACTTGTGAGTACACCGGGTAGTTTTATGTGGGCTCTGCCAAAGCGAGGTGCATTAATTCTATCAGTGTATGAGCAAGATGAGTGAATGAGAGTTTCCTATACGTTTAATGTGGTTTGACTTAATTAGGCTATCAAAAGACAAAGTTTTGGGCCTAAGACACAAGATGAGATTAAAACATGTCTGATATAAGATATTTAACAAATCTCATAAAGGATCTAAGAATCATATATGATATGATTGACAAAGAGTTGTCTACCTAATTAATTTAATTTTGAGCAGTATCGCCAAAGCGGGCTTGAAATTAAATTAAAGTTTGATCTTAGCGCACTTAAATTACATTATACAAGATTTGTATTTGAAGGTGTATAATTTAGTGGGAGTATTTATGAAATACATTATATGTCTCTAAATGATAATGGTATGAAATATATGTGTATATTTATTTGTATATTTTGTAGAATGTCTTAAACTATAATCATGTATAATTACTGCGATTGACCCCACTTAAGGAGAATAAGATTAACTTCCTTGACCTAGTAATGAGCTTAAGAATTGTTCTAAAGCAAGAACGGAAGTTATGAATTCTTAATAAATCCTATTCATAAGAAACGTAATGCCTTAAGGGTGGACAAAGACATTGATTAGAAACATGTGGATGATTCTATAGATGTCAATCGTCCTAAGACTTGCTATCATATGTTTGGAACTTTAGAAGTATCTAAAACATATGAATTCTTATGCGATAAGCAATCGCGTAGGAAACGTTCCTACAAGCAAGAAAGGCAAGATAAGTTTGAGATTGATTAAAGCCTAACATTTATGTGATGAATGAAAAAGATACATTAATAAGTTCTCATGTTCTGAACATGGAGAGACATATTAAATACCTTAGTTGGCTTGGTTATCAAGTTAGTTTGGAACTAACAAACGGATTTGATATTAATTCATAAGCAACATTTGATGTTTAAAATGCTAAATCTTAATATCAAATGGAAACCTTCTCAAACTATAAAGGTTAATATGGAAAATGATTCAAGAAAAGGGCAAGACAAGAGTTGTCAAGCCTAAGGAAATATTTGTGGCTAAAACCTAAAATCCAAAGGATGTAATTGCTACCATGGAAATATGATTGACCAATGGAAGAATTAAAATTTAAATTAAAAGATCAAAAGGAAGTGTAGTAGGACTAACACTTGAAGTATTTATGTTTATCTTTCTACATCTAAGTTCTTGGGTATAGGATACCGGATATGGATCCCACGTTTGAATAAATGTGTAAGATTTGAGAAATAGAAAGACTACTTAAAAGGGTAAAGATTAACCTATGTGTAGATAATGATGCAAAGGTTACGACATTATTCATAGGAACTTGCGAAGTGTCTTCACCTAATGGGTTCATATTTGTTTTGAACAAATGTTATGATGTTCCCACTTTAAGTAGAAATATTATTTTGATTTCTTCATTAGAAGATTATGGATATTTCTTATTTCGAATAAGAAAGTGTTCCATTAAATATGATTTGCTTTATTGTATTGCTTATCATATAAATGAGACTTTGTATCCTTATTTTAGAAGAACAAAATAATGAGTATAATGTAAATAATGGAAATCTGAATCTAAGGATGTAAGCGTTGCATTCTTAAAAGCATTAATGTCTATATCAAATGAAAAGAAAATCATATCTAAAATTCCATGGGACGGATTTTTAAATTCGCATGATTTCGAATCATGTGATTTATGTGAATCTTGTAAATTGATTAAGACACCTCTTACTAGTAGTAGTAAAAGGAAGTACTCTTTTGGACTAATACATATTGATGTATGTAATTCATTAAAGTAACAATGCTTGGAAAAAAGATTTCAAAATCTCATGGCAAAAGTATTATTGTACTCTGATCTGATCAATGTGATGAATATTTGAGCCTTGGACTTTATGAGAATTCTGCAGAAAGTCTGCAGAATAAGAAAATAGAATCTGGGAACAACCACCGTACGGCTATAATTTAGGCGCATGCCTAGTATTGAGCCGTACGGCTCCTGTTTACAGAAGTTTACAGATTGTCTGTAAAATGCAGTTTTTCGCCTCATGATAAGTCAAACCGATCTTTAATTAGCCCTTTGGATTATGTGCTAGAAACAGCTACACTTACACTAAATTGAGTTTCATCTAAAGAGGTTCGTTATACCATATAAGATATGGAATGAAAGAAAACTTGGTTTGTTTTTTATAAAGATTTGTGATGTGATGCTTTTGAGAAAAGTGTTGTCTGGGACAAAATCACACCTAAATATTATAAATGTAATTTCATGGGATATCTTAATGATATTGATTTTACACCCTTTAAGAAGTACAAATCGTTTGTTACTCTAAATGGCACTTTCTAGATAAATCGTTTATCTCTAAAGAACTAGTGGGAGTAAAATGTATCTCGAAGAGTTCGAGACCCAGAAAATGACATGGAACCTAAGATGGAACTTGAACAAATATTCACAAGGTGTTGTGGAAATTCGTTCAAGTATACACAAGAAATTTGCATAACTGATAGGATACTATCTATAACAAGAAATATTGACTTCTCATAATAGAAAGTAATTGGGAAGATATCATTGCGAATGATTGACCTATTACCTATCAAGATGCAAAGTCCACTCCGGATTTAGATCAATGACTTGGAGTCATAAAGTCTAAAGGTAGAATCCATGTATTATAATCAAGTTTCGAACTTGATTGTTCTACCCTAAGGCTTAAAAACCATAGGATATAAAATGATTTTTCTTAGAGAAAACGGGCATGGATCGCAAGGTACATTTTGATAAAGCACGACTAATTGAGTAAAGTTAATTCATAATGTTGATTATGATGAAACTTTATCACCCGTAGTCAAGCTTAATGCTATTAGAATTCTAATTGTCATGACTTCATATTTCGAATATGTAATATGACAGATGGATGTCAAAACTATATTCCTTAACAGGAACTTACTTTAGGATGTGTTTGATACAACCTAAAAGTTTTGATTGATCCATAAAATTCTAATAAAATATGCAAGTTGCAGAAATTCATGAGATGGATTGAAGCAAACTACTTGTAGTGAAAATTTTATTTTGATATAGTATTCAAAGAGTTTGAATTCATCAAAGATGAAACTTGTGATTACAATAAATTTAGTGGGAGCATAATATTATTCCTAGTCATATATATGTGGTTGACATATAACTCATTTTGAAAGAGCTTCTAAATGAAAGACTTGGATAAAGCCGCTTACATCCTTGGACTGATTTATGGAGATAAATCTAAAAGGTTGATTGACAAAAGGGTCAATGTACTAAGACCGGATGTCTCATATACTTGGATTATGATGAGATAATACCAATCGGATCCTAGTGAAAGTCACTAGTTAAGAAACAATCTTATGTTCTCTAAAAGGAACTAAAGGATGCGTTCTTGATCTTTGATGGAATGAAAGACGATCTTGTAATAGTTACATAGATGCATTCTTACGAACCAACAAAGATAAATATTGCAGTATAAATACATGTTTACGTTTAATAATGGTGTTAGAATAGTTCTAAATGGACCATTACCATTCTACAAAAGGTTGAGTATCTAGTGGCATGAGATGCAACTAGAAGAATGTTAAGATTAAGATTCTAATTAGTAAACTAGAAATCGTTTCTAGTGTCACTAATTTAATGTACCTTCATTGTGTCAATAATTGTTATTACACAAGTCAATGGACTAATATCTTATCTAAACATATACTCAGACGTCTCTATCTTACTCGAGAAATCGTCAAAGATGGGAGATGTCAAAATATGCAAAATACCTTATGATAATAACAAGGATAATTATTCTACATAAGCTCGTTTGCAAAATGATGGAGATCGTAACTAAGCTCAATGGGTATTGGATACGCGTTGATTGGGCCTAGTGCAAGTGGGAGATTGTTGGATATTATGCCCTAGGCCCTTGAGAAAGGCCTATGCGTTATATCATAGCTTCGTAGTTATAGAGATAACAAACCCGATTATTATATCTTTTGCATATTTATTATAATGATCATTATCCCTAACACTTATGAAGGGCTAGCATGAGTTTAATAGATAATCATATGATGATTATGGTGCATAGGATGTGGATTAAACTTGTGGGTACTTATTGGAGAACAAGTACTGGATAGACCCGTTATGAGATTTATGTCATGATCAAATGTCATAATTGAATCTCATAATAGTTATATCATTTATCCTTAGACCTGAGATTATCATAGTCTTCCACTTGATGAACATTATGTTTGACATACTCAAATGCTACCCCTAACCGGGTGGTTATAAAGGCTACGATTGGCATAATCGGATTCTTGTAGGGAAGAATGATAAGTCAAGATGAGATTTGTCCTTCTCTCAAGAGAGATATCTGCTTGGCCATTCGATGAGTGAGATTAATAATAGTGTACGACCGTACCCAAATGAATTGAAGTGTTTAATGTTATTTGCTCATATCAATCTACTCGAGATCGAGAAAGCATTGGACAACATAAGTTGACGTGGACCATGACTTATGTCCAATATGATATCGCGTGACAAAGGTATTGTGATATGATCTATAAGGTTACTTTGGACTTTCAAAGTTATACTAATTGGGTAGTCATAATGGCTTGCTAGAGTCCGCTTATGACTTACAGGTTCTAACTTGTTCAGACTCGTTGCCAACTTAGTATAATCCTATTGGGTCACACACAAATAGAGCGGATTGTGAAAAGGCGAAAAATCTGGGATTTTAGAACTGGCTCCATACGGCTCTGTATGAGCCGTACGGCTGTCTTCACTGGATCAGTCCAGTTTGTTTAGTTTTCTTTTTAGAAAAAGAATCCTGATCCCAAACGGAATTAGGTCAAACCCTTATATATGATATACAACCGGGTTTGACAGCCTCTAATGGTGATTTTGGAAATCACAAACAATTGTTTTAGAAACAATAAATTATAGAGAGGTATGATTATTTATTGTGAGATTCATGATCGTCAAAATACAATAATCAATGAAGCAAGATAATTCCTGCGGAGAAATCGTTTCTTCATCAAGCCTTGGGTCTAGCAATCCAGATCAATAAGGTGTTCTTGACATCCATTCGACGTGTGGATACCGATGGAGGATGTTTCCTTTAGAACCTTAAAGTCCGTGTTCATGGATGCGATCATCAAGGGTTAGTTTCTTTCATCTTGTATTTAATTTAATCAACATGCACGGATCCGGGCTCTTAGGTGTTTGATTTTATCTGATTATTCCGCTGCGCATGATGCATCAAAACCCAACAAGAACATCTATAGATTGAGAGCACAAAACGTACGGCCGAAACTAAGCCAAGAGGCATCCACATTTCCGTACTAAGATCAAGAAACCAAGTAATTATTCCATACGTCCGAAACTAAGCCAAGAGGCATCCACATTTTCGTATAGAAAAGTAACTTGTTTCAAGATCATTCATTGTCTCATCAATTTCATAGGCTACAGCAATTCTGAACTCTTCAGAACTCTGATTTCTGCAATTTTCTGGATTAAATAATATTTTAGGAAACACGGTTTCAAAAACCAGGCATCTGAAACCAGATTCGATTTCTGATTCGAATTCTGTTAACGATTTACAGAAAAATCAGAAAACCAGAAAAAAAAAAAAAATCTGTCAGAAAACCATAAGGCCGCCGTACGGCTGACCAGAAGGCGTACGCCGCCTAGGGCGCCGTACGGCGCCTTAGTCCAGTTTTCCAGATTTCCAGAATTTTTTAAATTCGATCAATTCCATTATCGTGTTCATGCATTAATCAGATTAAACCAACACGAATTTACAGATTACAAATTTAATTAGATCTAATGAATATCATGAATAAACAATTTATAACATATACAAATTAGATCTAAATTATCGATACACATAATCCAATTATTTATTGATAATCCCAATATGCAATTATTCATATGATCACATCAAAATAATAATCACATAATCCCCATGTTCATGCTCATAAACCCTAATCATATATTCATCTTTATCATCATACAAAATCATATAATCGAATTAAATAATTTAAACATGATGTATTAAAATAATCAACGATGAACGGGGCTCTGATACCACCTTTGTGTTGGGTTTTGGAGAAACATGCGCAGCGGAAAATAGCATTTAAAATTTTATGAAACCCAAAGCCCATAGATCCATTCATATGATTAAATAAAATACTTGCAATATGAATACTAGAAAAACTAACCCTTGATGACTTTGAATTTGGTCTTTGATCTTGGTGGAGAAATTGAAGCTTTAATCACGAACAAGCAAGAACACGAACTTTGAAGATGATGAGCTTCACCCTCTAGCGGTATCCACACCTTGAACGAATATCACGAACACTTGATCTTGGTTGCTAGACCAAAATTGTGAAACACGTTTTGACAATTAATATGAACTATATGGAAGATTATTTTGTGTATTATTTTGTTCTTCAATCTAGGATGCCTGGGAACAAAATAAAACTCTCTCAAACTCTTTAGAGACTGCACAAAAGTTTGGGTGTTGTTCTGGCCCGATTTTGGCTGTTTATATACAAGTTAGACATATTCCAAATAGAAAACTTGTGTCAAAACCCGTCCAAAATCCTTTTCCTAATTAAATCAGGAAACCTATCCCGACTTACTGCGCGGCCGCCCAAAATCAGGTGTGCGGTCGCCCAAACATGTGCGGCCGCCCAGCCTGGTTTGTGCGGTCGCACACCAGGATCAGAGAGCCTTAATTTTCCAAAATAGTCCTTTTAGGATTCGTTCTATTGTGTGTGACCCTCTAGGATTATACTAAGTTGGCAATGGGTTCAAACATGAATCCATAAGATATGATTAGGTTCTAGCAAACCGTCATACCTACCCAAATAGTATAACTAGATACAAGATCGCATTCCTTTAGAATATGTCACAATCCCTTTGTCCACGATCTCATTGAACACAAGTCATGGTCAAACGGTCAACTTGTTTTTGTTCAATACTTTCTCGATTCCGAATATGTTGATAATCCAAATGACATTGATCTAATCAATTTATTTGAGTCCGGCCGAACATTTTCATCAACATTATTCCTACGAGAGGCCTAAGCTTGAGATCTCTCCGAAAAGGAACAAATCCATTTGGCTTATTATTCTTCCCTACGTGAATCCGATTATGCCAATCATACCCTTTATAACTACCCGGTTAAAGATAGCGTTTGAATATGTCAAACATAATGTTCATCAAGTGGAAGACTATAATAACTTCATGTCTAAGGATTCGAATGACATAACTAATATGAGATATATGTACGACATAGACCATGACATAAATCTCATACAGCGGGTCATGTCCAGTACCTTGTTCCAAACAAGTACCCATAAATCTAACATGATCATCCCATGATCATTTAGCCTTTATACTAGTGCTTAATAAGTACTAGGGACAGAGATTATTATAAGTAAACATGAACAACAATAATAATCAAAACATCTCTTGATTGATATGAAATAAATGATAACAATTACAACGTTTATTAAACGTGCCTAGGGCACCACTACCAACAATCTCCCACTTACCCTAGGCCCAATCTCCCATGTATCTAATACCCATGGACCTAACATGACCTTCATGTTTAGCTTGTGGAAGTCCATTTGTTAGCGGGTCCGCGAAATTGTGATCAGTAGGTACTTTGCATATATTCACGTCACCTCTGTCAATGATTTCTCGAATGACACGGTAACGCCTAAGTATGTGTTTGGATTTTTGATGTGCCCTTGGTTCATTTGCTTGAGCAATAGAACCATTATTATCACAATAAAGGTCTATTGGATTAGAAATACTAGGAACCACTTCAAGTTCAGTGATGAACTTCTTAATCCAAACAGCTTCCTTTGCAGCATCTGATGCAGCAATATACTCAGCTTCCGTTGTAGAATCAGCGGTTGTACTCTGCTTGGAACTCTTCCAGCTTACAGTTCCACCATTTAACATAAACACAAAACCTGATTGCGATCGACTGTCATCTCTGTCGGTTTGGAAGCTTGCATCCGTGTAAGCATTTACAACGAGATCATCTTCCATTCCTCCATAGACCAAAAACGAGTCTTTAGTCCTTCTCAAGTACTTAAGAATCGCTTTTACAGCCACCCAGTGATTTTCACCGGGGTCGGATTGGTATCTGCTTGTCATGCTCAAAGACTAAGATACATCCGGCCTAGTACAAATCATGGCATACATGATAGACCCAATTGCCGAAGCATATGGAACATCATTCATTTTTTCACGCTCATATTTTGTCTTAGGACATTGAGTCTTGCTTAGAGAAACTCCATGTAACACCGGCAAGGTACCTCTTTTAGAATTTTCCATACGGAATCTTCTAATGACCTTGTCAATGTATGTACTTTGGTTTAAACCAAGTAGCTTCCTTGATCTATCTCTATAGATCTTAATGCCAAGTATATATGCGGCTTCACCCATATCTTTCATTGCGAAACACTTTCCCAACCAAGTCTTTACAGACTGAAGTGTAGGAATGTCGTTTCCAATGAGTAATATGTCATCCACATATAAAATCAGGAATAGCACTATGCTCCCACTAATCTTCTGGTTGTGTCATATACACATCCTCTTGTAGTTTTCCATTCATCAAAACAGCCAAGGCTTCTTTCTGCTCCACATCTCATATGGAGTCTTTTGAACCGATTTAGTTGGAACACGATTTAGTGTGAATGCAGCGGTTTCTAGAGCGTAACCCCAAAAGGATGTTGAAAGATCAACTTGACTCATCATTGATCGAACCATGTCTAACAAAGTCCGATTTCTCCTCTCGGACACACCATTCCATTGTGGTGTTCCGGGTGGAGTCAATTGTGAAACTATTCCACAATTCTTTAGATGATCATCAAATTCATGACTCAAGTATTCTCCACCTCGATCTGATCGAAGTGCCTTAATACTTTTGCCAAGTTGTTTTTCTATTTCATTTTGAAATATTCTAAATATATCAAATGCTTCACTTTTATGTTTCATTAGGTAAACATACCCAAATCTACTATAATCATCAGTGAAGGTTATGAAGTATTGAAATCCTCCCCTAGTATTGCTACTTAATGGTCCGCATACATCGGAATGTATCAACCCCAATAAGTCGCTTGCCCTTTCACCTAGCTTGGTAAAAGGTGTCTTAGTCATTTTTCCAAGAAGACATGACACACAAGTGTCATATGACCCAAGGTCACATGAACCTAAGAGTGTTGGTAGTGGTGCCCTAGGCACGTTTAATAAACGTTGTAATTGTTATCATTTATTTCATATCAATAAAGAGATGTTTTAATTATTATTGTTGTTCATGTTTACTTATAATAATCTCCGTCCCTAGTACTTGTAAAGCACTAGTATAAAGGCTAAATGATCATGGGATGATCATGTTAGATTTATGGGTACTTGTTTGGAACAAGGTACTGGACATAACCCGCTGTATGAGATTTATGTCATGGTCTATGTCGTACATATATCTCATATTAGTTATGTCATTTGAATCCGTAGACATGAAGTTATTATAGTCTTCCACTTGATGAACATTATGTTTGACATATTCAAACGCTACCTTTAACCGGGTAATTATAAAGGGTATGATTGGCATAATCGGATTCACGTAGGGAAGAATAATAAGCTAAATGGATTTGTCCCTTTTCGGAGAGATGTCAAGCTTGGGCCTCTCGTAGGAATGATGTTGATGAAATGTTCGGCCGGACTCAAATGAATTGATTAGATCAATGTCATTTGGATTATCAACATATTCGGAATCGAGAAAGTATTGAACAAAGTAAGTTGACTTGTTGACCATGACTTATGTTCAATGACATCGTGGACAAAGGGATTATGACATGTTCTAATGGAATGCGAACTTGTATCTAGTTATACTATTTGGGTAGGTATGACGGTTTGCTAGAACCTAATCATATCTTATGGTTTCATGTTTGAACCCATTGCCAACTTAGTATAATCCTATAGGGTCACACACAAGAGAACGAATCTTTAAAAGGACTATATTGGAATTTTGGAAATTCTGGAAATCTGGGAAGTGGGCGACCGCACGGTATGGACTGGGCGGCCGCACACTTAGCTCATTTTTGTACCAGTTTGTTTCAGATAGTTGTGCGACCGCACAGTGGGTTCTGGGCGGCCGCACAGTACTGTCGGGTGGCAGATTCCTAATTTGATTAGGAAACGAATTTTGGACGTTTTTTGACACAAGTTTCCTATTTGGAATAGGTCCTACTTGTGTATAAAAGACCAAATTCGGCCAGCATTCTTAACCAATGTTTGTGTGAGTCTCAAAAGAGTTTGAGAGAGGTTTTATTTTGTTCTAAGACATCTTTGATTGAAGAACAAAATAACACATAAATAAAATTCCATATAGTCATATTAAATTGTGAAAGTGTGTTTCATAATTTTGGTCTAGAAACCAACATCAAGAAGCTCCTTGATATTCGTTCGTGGTGTGGATACCGCTAGAGGGTGAAGCTTATCATCTTCGAAGTTCGTGTTCTTACTTTTGTGATTAAAGCTTCAAGTTCTCCACCAAGATCAAAGCTAGGATTCAAAGTCATCAAGGGTTAGTTTTTCCTCTATTCATATTGTTGTATTTGATTTAATCATATAAACGGATCTATGGGCTTTGGGTTTCAAAATTTTAAATGCTAAATTCCGCTGCGCATGTTACATCGAAACCCAACAAAGAGACCGTCCCCATGGAGTTTTGAGATACGCTTCTCATTAATATGAACAAGACGGCAATGCCACAAATAAGAATGATTTACATCATTAGGTTTAGATTTCTTATTTATATGATAAACATTTTCATTATTTTCATTCTTGACATCCAAGACATAAAGGCCATTAAATGAATTAGCAATACCATAAAGCACATCATTTAAATAAATAGAAAAATTCTTATTCTCAATAAGAAACTTTAACCTTCATTATCCAAACAATAAATTGAAATAATATTTCTACTTAAATCCGGTACATAATAGCAATTGTTCAAAACAAGTATTAAACCGGAAGGTAAAGTGACTTCATAAGTCCCTACGGCTAATGCAGCAACTCTTGCTCCATTCCCCACGCGTAGGTCTACTTCACCCTCTTTAAGTAGTCTCCTATTCTTTAGTCCCTGCACAATTAAACAAATGTGAGAACCACATCCGGTATCCAATACCCAAGAATCAGTGGTAGAAAGGAGAATATCTATCATATAGACACCTGAAGTCGACGCAGCCTTGCTGCCCTTCTTCTTCTTTTGCTCTTCCAAGAAAGCCTTGCAATTACGTTTCCAATGACCAATTTCTTGACAATGGAAACAGATTGCATCCTTTTGTGAATCGGGTTTTGCCTCAGAAGCCTTGGCAACCTTTGCCTTGCTTATCTTGGGTTTGACAACTTTTGCCTTACCCTTTCCTTTGGAACCAGTCTTCTTCCCATCATGAACCAAGAGCACAGGAAAACCTTTCTCCACAATCTTCATCTCTGCAGTTTTAAGCATCCCATGCAACTCGGAGAGATTCTTATCCATTCCATGCATGTTATAATTCATCACAAACTGATTATAACTTTTAGGCAATGAATTAAGAATGAGATCCGTGGCTAGCTCCAATGGTATTGGATAGCCAAGTTTCTTAAGATGCTCCACATAACCTTTCATTTTAAGCATGTGAGGACTTACTTGTTGCCCTTCACTCATTTTGCAAGAAGTGAATGCAACAATGGTTTTGTACCTCTCTTGCCTAGCTTGCTCTTGAAACATGGCTCTTAACTCCACGCCTATCTCATAGGCTTCCAAATGTTCCAAACTTTGTTGGAGTTTTGAGCACATAGTAGCAAGCATGAGACAACTTACATCTCTAGAATCATTACGATGTTTCTTGAAACTGTCTCTTTCTGCCCTAGGGGCAGTAGGTTCTGGTTCAGCAGGAAGTGGCCCATCGAGAATGTACAACTTATCTTCTTGCCTTAGAACAATTTTTGGCTACGGATCCAATCCATAGAGTTAGTACCATTCTCTTGGAGCTTATCCTTCTCAAGGATCGATCGCAATGAAATTGATTGAGTGTTGGTAGTCATTATCTACAATTATGCAAAATTTCCAAAAATTAATAAGTACCAATTTTCATTAAAGAAATAAATAATGTATTTTTCAAAAATACTCCCACTAAATTATACAACTTTTTTTATACATCCTATGTATAGTATAATTTAAATGGGTTAAGATCCCGCTTAATTTAATTTTAAGTACGCTTTGGCGCACCACTCAAAATCAAATTAATTAGGTAGACAACTCTTGTCAATCATATCTCATATGAGTCTCAGTTCTTTTCATGAGATTCTTTAAGAAATCCAATTTCAAAAAGCATGTTAAATCTCATCTTTGCCTTAAGCCCAAAACTGTTTTGACGCTTAATTAAGTCCAACCATTTTAAACGCATAGGAAACTCTTATTCACTCATCTTGCTCATACATGAATAAAATCAATGCACCTCGCTTTGGCGAGCCCACACAAAATTACTCATGTATAAACAAGTGTTTTAATCATGGCATGGCAGAAGGACTTAAAACTTTCTTTGAATGTTCATCACATATAGCATATAACACATTTATGAGCACATAATATAAACATGTTACGCATCAAGTTTAGACACTAAATTAATCTCCATTAATTTAACCATAATATTTATGTGTCATTAGTTTCTCTATAATTATGAGGATGAGACTATTTCATCTTTGGTTATTATCTCCAAATCAAGACAACAAGAAGTGCGGCCGAAACTAAGCCATAAGGCATCCACAATTCCGCACTAATTCAAGAAACCAAGAAAGTAGTCCATGTGGCCGAAACTAAGCAATAGATGGTCTCGATGAACGTAGGCCAATTGCATCCACAATTCCACATGGATCTCCAATCTTTTAATCAAGAACTTTGTTTCTCAATTTTAGCAATTATGAACTCTTCATAATTCTAACTTCGTTTTATCTTTGAAACTTTGATTGCGATCAAGTTTGGGAAACACAATCTCGATGAACGTAGATTAGTCATCCAAACCTTGAACCAATCTTAGAATTACAAGACTAAAACAAATAGGAAAATCAAACCCCAGGATCCACACCCAAACCAACTGCCCAAAACCCACTCCAGATCAGCAGGTCTGGCCGGTCTTGTCACTGGTCTGGTCGGACCCTATCAAAATTCCAAATTCTGACTTTGACCAAAAATCAAAAACCAGAATCCTGACAACTGTGCGGCCGCCCAAGAAAAATTGTGCAGTCGCCCAAACTTGTGCGGCCGCCCAAGGTTTTCTGTGCGGTCGCACAGTAGCATCAGAATGAATTTTTAAAGTTCGAAAAATTGTCTCAAAATTGTTTTCCCCGATTATTAAAACTTTGATCCAATCAAAAATTAATAATCAAACAATTCAAAATCCAACATAATTTTTAGTGCGATTCAATAGTGCGATTAAAGTTGTAAAACAATAAACCACATAAAATCATATAACACATAAACATCATATAATCCAATATTCATATCATGCTAGGAATACAAACAATTTATATACACACAACATGATCTAAGTATTGAAATAATCAACGTGAACGGGGCTCTGATACCACTGTTGGGTTTCTGAGTAACATGTGCAGCGGAAAATAGCATTTAAAATTTTATGAAACCCAAAGCCCATAGATCCATTCATATGATTAAATCAAATACTTGCAATATGAATACTAGAAAAACTAACCCTTGATGACTTTGAATTTGGTCTTTGATCTTGATGGAGAAATTGAAGCTTTAATCACGAACAAGTAAGAACACGAACTTTGAAGATGATGAGCTTCACCCTCTAGCGGTATCCACACCTTGAACGAATATCAAGAACACTTGATCTTGGTTGCTAGACCAAAATTATGAAACACGTTTTCACAATTAATATGAACTATATGAAATATTATTTTGTGTATTATTTTGTTCTTCAATCTAGGATGTCTTAGAACAAAATAAAACTCTCTCAAACTCTTTGGAGACTTTCACACAAGCTATGGTATGTTCTGGCCTGAATTTGGATGTTTATATACAAGTTAGACCTATTCCAAATAGGAAACTTGTGTCAAAACCCGTCCAAAATCCTTTTCCTAATTAAATCAGGAAGTCTGTCCCGACACACTGTGCGGGCGCCCAAAATCAGGTGTGCGGTCGCCCAAAACATGTGCGGCCGCCCAGCCTGGTTTGTGCAGTCGCACACCAGGATCAGAGAGCCTTAATTTCCAATATAGTCCTTTTAGGATTCGTTCTATTGTGTGTGACCCTCTAGGATTATACTAAGTTGGCAATGGGTTCAAACATGAATCCATAAGATATGATTAGGTTCTAGCAAACCGTCATACCTACCCAAATAGTATAATTAGATACAAGTTCGCATTCCTTTAGAATATGTCACAATCCCTTTGTCCACGATCTCATTGAACACAAGTCATGGTCAAACGGTCAACTTGTTTTTGTTCAATACTTTCTCGATTCCGAATATGTTGATAATCCAAATGACATTGATCTAATCAATTCATTTGAGTCCGGCCGAACATTTTCATCAACATCATTCCTACGAGAGGCCTAAGCTTGAGATCTCTCCGAAGAGGAACAAATCCATTTAGCTTATTATTCTTCCCTACGTGAATCCGATTATGCCAATCATACCCTTTATAACTACCCGGTTAAAGATAGCGTTTGAATATGTCAAACATAATGTTCATCAAGTGGAAGATTATAATAACTTCATGTTTAAGGATTCGAATGACATACCTAATATGAGATATATGTACGACATAGACCATGACATAAATCTCATACAGCGGGTCATGTCCAGTACCTTGTTCCAAACAAGTACCCATAAATCTAACATGATCATCCCATGATCATTTAGCCTTTATACTAGTGCTTAACAAGTACTAGGGACGGAGATTATTATAAGTAAACATGAACAACAATAATAATCAAAACATCTCTTTATTGATATGAAATAAATGATAACAATTACAATGTTTATTAAATGTGCCTAGGGCACCACTACCAACACTTTGGGTTTTGATGCATCATGCGCAGCGGAATAAACATATGAAATCAAACACCCAAGAGCCCGGATCCGTGCATGTTAATTAAATTAAATACAAAATGAAAGAAACTAACCCTTGAAGATCGCATCCAAGAACACGGACTTTAAGGTGCTAAAGCAAACACCCTCTATCAGTATCCACACATCGAACGGACTCAAGAACACCTTCTTGATTGATTGCTAGATCCAAGGCTTGATGAAGAAACGATTTCTTCATATGAATTATTTTGCTCCGTTGATTATAGTAGTTTGATGATTCGAAATCTCAAACTAAATAATCCTACCTCTCTATAGTTTATTGTTTCTAAAACAATGTATTATGATTTCTCAAATCACCATTTTAGGCTGTCAAACCCGGCTACATATATTTATATGAGGGTTTGATCTAATTCCGTTTGGGTTCGGGATTCCTTGTCACACAAAAAATCTGAACAAACTGTACAGAATAAGGGAGGCAGCCGTACGGCTCACCAGGAGCCGTACGCCATCCCCATAGCCATACGGTTGCTTATTCAAAATCCCAGATTTTCAGCCTTATTCAATTCGTTCTATTGTGTGTGACCCAATAGGATTATACTAAGTTGGCAACGAGTCCGAACCATTCAGAACCCGTAAGTCATAAGCGGACTCTAGCAAGACGTTATGACTACCCAATTAGTATAACTTTAAAAGTCCAAAGTTACCTTATAAAACATATCACAATCCCTTTGTCACGCGATATCATATTGGATATAAGTCATGGTCCACGTCAACTTATGTTGTCCAATGCTTTCTCGATCCCGAGTAGATTGATATGAGCAAATAACATTGAACACATCAATTCATTTGGGTATGGCCATACACTATCATCAATATCACTCATCGAGTGGCCAAGCAGATATCTCTCTTGAGAGAGACAAATCCCATCTTGACTTACCATTCTTTCCTATAAGAATCCGATTATGCCCATCGTAGCCTTTATAACAACCCAGTTAAGGGTAGCATTTGAGTACGTCAAACATAATGTTTATCATGTGGAAGACCATGATAATCTCAGGTCTAAGGATATCAAACGATATAACTATTATGAGATTTAATTATGACATTTGACCATAACGTAAACTCATAACGGATCTATCCAGTACCTTGTTCTCCAACAAGTACCCACAAGTTTAATCCGCATCCTATGCACCATAATCATCATATGATTATCCATTAAACTCATGCTAGCCCTTCATAAGTGCTAGGGACAATGATTATTATAATAAACATGCAAAATATATAATAATCGGGTTTGTTATCTCTATAACAATTAAGCTATGATATAACGCATAGGCCTTTCTCAAGGGCCTAGGGCATAATATCCAACAGTTTCCAATATTTGTACAATGGTCCCTGACGAAATTGTTAGGTCAGTTAGTTTCTTAATTGGACTCTAACTGTCCAGATTCTTTTCCTTCAAGAAAAGGTAACTGGATGTCGGATAGGTTTGAGAGTCCTTCTCAAAGACCTAAACCGACTTAATACTAGTATAAAGATATGATCCCTATACCAGTTTAAACACACAAAATAAACGGTTCTCTCTCTAAAATCGTAATCTGTGGTTGATCTTAGAAGTGAGATTCCGGCGAAGTGGGACAACAGTCGCAAGTGGTTCGGTATTTGTTCGTGCGAAGTTTTCCTGGTATGTTCCTGAGATCGTTTCATCCTCGGAGGAATTTGCCGCAACCCTCAGCCGCACCAGTAGGGGGCAATAGTTTCTCTTAGGGGAGTGTATTACAGGCGACTCGATCTAAACTGATAAGTTTTTTCTAACTCTCTTATTGTTTCTGTCTTTCCTGTGTCCTGTTCTTGTGGGTACGTTTCTGCTTTTGGCTTAATCTGATATTGTTATATACTTACGTGATTGCCCTGATTAATCTGATCGTTGCATATTAAATTCCAACAAATTGTTCCCCAGTGCCAAAAGAATATCAGTAATAAAAACTGAAAAAAGCGTCATCCAAATTAGAGTTTCTAGATCAATGTTTTTTTGTGCTTTTGTCTTGTTTAAACAATGGGGCGTCAACCAATTAACCAACGTCCAAATACCTTTTTGTATTAATAATAAAGTCTAGCAAATTGTAATGCAGGTGGAAGAGGTAAGATGAGTGAAAGAGACATGCTGTGCATGGCCACTAACGATGAACTAGTGGACTACAACGTGCGCAATCGGTAAAGGCAAGTATGAGAGGTTCACTTTAATTAGAAAGTTAGGTACACTAAAGACCCAAGCAACGACCCTCTTTCTTTCCTGGCAAAAATTATATTCCCTCCCTCTCATTTTAAATTATAAAATTAAAGTTATGTCTCACTCTCATTTTAAATTGCAAAATTAAAGTTACGTGTCTCATGGCGAACAAAACTACTAAACTAGAGGTGTTGGTTTCGGGTACTAGAGTTATGTCTCATAGTGAACATAAGTATAAAACTTGCGTCTCGAAGTGAATATAGGTATGGGAGTTGTGTGTCATTTCGAAAATATCATTGATAGATATCTTTCAGATTTATTTGTTGATTTTTTGGTTAATTTTTGTTGATTTTGGTTATTTTAGGGTCAACATTGTTTTTTTGTGTTTTGTTTCATTTATGTGATTCAGTAGTCTGGGTGATTTTTGGACCCCACTTGTAAATCTCACTTAACTTATCCCACTCATAACCTCTTTCCCACTCACAATACTTTTGAATTTATATACTCCTTCATTAATTTCAATGGTGCAAGGTGTTTTGGGATTGAGGGAGTAATTAATTTCATCATGACTCTTAATACTCTCCTTGTGTCCCCAGAATTCCAAAATGATACTCTCGCATTTTTAAGTGATTGATTCAATTAAACATTATAATAAAAAGTGCAACATAAATTAATTACTTTAATAAAATATTTTTTTTTTCTTTAAAGGAGTGGGGCAGTGGTAAAGCCAAGTCTCACCCTCAGTGAGCGCTAGGGTTCGATCTCTCTCCTCGCCTTCTTCTATAACGTGAACATCGAAAAATTATTTGATTAAAGTTAAATTAAACAAACAAATTAACCAGTACACAGATGGGATATCATCTTATGAGGAGAGTGTGCTATATAAGCAGTTACAAGACGGGAGTACTTTCATCATGTGCATGAGATTCAGGGGAATACGTGTATATTCCATGATTAAAGTTAAAGGTCGGTGCTCGTCCAAATCAACTCCATGCTTTTTCCATTCTTGACCCGTTAAGCTCCCCAAACTTTCACTCTTACATGCAACTAGTCTTACTCCCATGCTCTTTATTGTATTCATTTTGATTAAATTTAAATGGGTTGAATAAAAATAATATAATACAAAAAAATATTTATACATATTGTGAAAAAATTTTTTAAAAACAAATTTATCAGTAATAACATCAGTTTGGTCAGGAATGTTATTGTTACATATCAATATTTTAAGGTTAACGGAATTCTTAACGCATGACACAACAACATATACTTGACCATGACCTAACACCATTTTTTTCAATAATAAAAAACCAACATTAATGACACCATATTAAAAATAATGACTTATTTGACATTATTTACGTAACTTTCCTATTTTGAAATCCATAAAAGCGGTAATTAGCCAATTTTTCCTTCTTTATTTTAAGGACCAAAATCAACGCAGTTTAAACACATAGAAAGAGCATTTAGGGGTCGTGCCTTAAGACTACAGGCAGTATTGGTTAGATGTCTCAATATTAGATTGACATTATACCTTGAAGTTTTCTTGAGCAACTTTTTTTTTAAGGTAATTAATTTCATTCACATAAAAGATGAAAGATGGAACTTCATACAGGTTGGAGCCTCATCTCGTACAATGTTTGCGAACCGATTAACATATACAATATAAAAACCCTGAATCAAATCTCCATTGAGCGATCTTCTGAAACATGACTAGGGTCGCACAAATGATTCTCCAAGTATAACTTGGTCACTGCCTATCACTGGCATTCACAAAAACTCTACAATAATAAAATTTGGCTTTGAGGATAGAAAAAGTGTATCATTTGGGTCGACAACAAGAGTCAGACCAAGCATTCTAAGCATTACAACAAAAAGAAACACAAACAATAGGCAAAGGCTCCCAACGCAATGGGAGAATACAAAGGCTCTCGACTGTGGAGAGAATACAAGGGCTCTCGACTGTGGAGAGAATATTCAATTCGCAAACCTATTAAATAAACATAAAAACAAGTGATACAAATTTAATTAGAATAATGATGATAAATTATGATATACCGATGAGAATGATCATATTCGAACCAAATTTCAAAAGGGAGCCCCATCAAAACATTGATTGGATATAATTGACATAATTTGCTCACATAAACAATCATCCTCGTAGCTTCGTGAATCATCATCTGTTAGTGTATATTCCCTAAGCACGTTATTTGCACGTTATTATGTTATCATTTATTCATTATATAAAGAGATACTGCTTGATTGTTATTTCTTGTTACATGTTTTGTTAATAATAATTTCCATCCCAGTACTTATGAAGAACTAGTACAAGTTTAAGAACATAATCATGTGATGATTATGTGTATAAGATACAAATTAAACTTATGTGTACATATTGGCGAACATGGTGATAAAGATACACGTGATCGTGATAAAGATCTCATCTCACAAGTATAGAATTTGTATATATTTGCGTTTCCTTATTGTAATCCTTTCCTATTATTTGTGGCTTGTACTCAAAGATAGCTTAGGACTCCTTGTATATATATAGACATTGTTATATCAATAATAATTCAATGTTCTTCCAATTATTATTCTCTCTATTTTCTTATATGGTATACAGAGCTTAAAAAATCAAAAAAAAAAAAAAAAAAAACTTTTGGGCCCTCCCTCTCTGCGCCGCCGCCGCCAACCCTACTTCTCCTCTGTCGTCTTCCTCCTCCCTCTTCATCTTCCCATCCTCATCTCCCTCTTCCTCTACTCTTCTCCTATGGCTTCAGCATATCTCCAAATCCTACCCAACACTGATGAACCCGATGTACCTCTTATAGTCGTTTCCCTTTCTCACATCCTCAAACTTACCTCCACCAACTACATCTCATGGAAAACCCAAATCGAAGCTAATATCCTTAGTCTTAATCTTCATAAGTTCATTGATGGATCTCATCTTGCCCCGCCTTAAAATATTACCACCACTAAAACCCCCACCACCACCGAAACCTCTGATTCATCCAAATCCCCAGTCGTCTCTACCACCACCAACAATCCTGCCTACACCACCTAGTTTCGCCAGGATAAGCTCATTCTTAGTGCTCTTGCTGGTACTCTCTTTGCTCCTATTATTCCTCTCATCTCCCTTTGTCCCACCACTCTTGAAGCCTGGAAAACTCTTGCCAAAAACTTTGCCAATCCCTCTAAGGGTCACCTCAAACAACTCAAAGATTGTCTCAAAAATATCACCAAAGGATCTCGTTCTATCTCCGAATACATGCAAGAAATCAAAAACTGCACTGACTAACTTGCTTCTCTCGGTCTCCCCTAGATCCTGACGACATCATTGATAAAATCCTTGACCAACTTAATGATTCTGATTATGACAGTGTCATCTCTGCCGTTTAAAGCCGTGAATCCTCCATCACCTTTGATGAGCTCTATGAAAAGCTCATTACCAAAGAACTCTCCCTCAAAATCAAAGCCAATCCTACCCCTTCCTTCCCTTCATCTTTCAATTACATGTCTAAAAACAACAACAATAACCGCCCATTTAACCCCAAGAAAAACAATTCTGCCGATCTCTTACCTAGTCCAAACCCTAACTTCTCCTCCTACTCCCCTCGTCCCACTACCCCTTATAAAGGCACCTAACAGTGGTGTCGCATTATTGGCCATTTCCTATCTCAATGTCCCATGTTCCGCAACCAATATCCCAACATCCCTATACCCACACCACCTCCAAACTCCAATTCTCAATCCCGACCTCCTCCCTTCCGCGGCCCAACCAATTTCCACACACCATCCAACTCTCCTCGCCCAACTGCCTATACTGCCTACACTCCCTCTCAACCTATCCACAAATACTTTCATCCCTCCTGGCTTCTTGATAGTGGTGCTACCAACCACGCCACCAGTAATTTGAGAAATATTTCCCTCCATTCTCCATATGATGGCACTGAAGAACTCCTCATTGGTGATGGTACTGGTCTCCAAATTTCCAACACTGGTTCGACATCTCTTCTTACTCCCACCTCTTCTTTCAAACTCAATAATGTTTTGCATGTTCCCTCTTTGTCTCGTAATATTATTTCAATCTCTCAATTTTGTCGTGATAATAATTCATCCATCTCTTTCTCACCTAACTCTTATATTGTGAAGGATATCCAAACGGGGAACATCCTTCTTCAAGGTCAACCTAAATCTGGCGTCTATGAATGGCATCCTTCCTCTTCTGCTGTTCACTCGGTCAACCTCTCTTCAACAACAAATTGGCATCATGGATTAGGACACACCGCTCCCCCCATTTTATGTTTTCTTAGTAAACAATTTAGTTTAAATATTCCCAATTCTAGTTCGTTTCAATGTAATTCTTGTGACTGTATCAAGAGTCACATATTAACATTCTATGAGAATTCTATTCAGTCTTTTGGTCCTTTGGATGTTATTTATAGTGATGTTTGGACATCTCTTGTTCTCTCTTTTGACTCCTTCAAGTATTATATTATATTCGTTGACCATTTTTCAAAATATATCTGGTTCTATCCCCTCAAACATAAAAATGATGCCACTTCTGTCTTCTCTCACTTCAAACTTCTTGTTGAAAAATACTTCAATCTCCCAATCAAAACCATACTCAGTGACAATGGCGGTGAATATATTGGTCTTCAACCTATTCTTAAATCTCACGGTATTCAACATCTCACCTCTCCCCACCCCATACACCTGAACATAATGGATACTCTGAACTACGTCATCGTCACATCGTTGAAACTGGGCTCTCCCTCCTTACTCACTCTTCCATGCCTCTCAAATACTGGTCACTTGCCTTCTCCACTGCATGCTACTTGATCAATCGCATGCCTACTCCCACTCTTCAATTTCGTTCTCCTTTTCTTAGTCTTCATAATCAATCTCCAAACTACCTTAAACTACGGAGCTTTGGTTGACTATGCTACCCATGGCTTTGTCTCTATGCCACTCATAAACTACAACCTCGATCTAGTCCATGTGTCGTCGGCTATTCCTCTACTCAAAGTGCCTGCCACTGTCTTGACCCCACGACTCACAAAATCTTCACTTCTCGTCATGTCAAGTTTGTGGAACACATATTCCCCTTCTCCACACTCACAAACTCTAATCTTTCTACCCCGTCACCTACTGTCTGGTTTCCCGTCTCTCATCCCATCCTACCCTCGTCCGCACCTTCTAACTCCCACATCCATGATCCCTCTCCTAATTCGGGCGCACCTTCCTCAAACCCGCCCGGACCTTCCCCTGCATATCCGACCGAACCACCCTCAAACCCACCCGCACCCTCTCCTACTGGTCCGACCGGACTACCTTCCACCCTGATCGGACCTCTCCCTAGTCCGACCACGTCCCTCCCCAACCCGACCGTATCCACTCATTCTTCTCCCCAGCTCACCTCATCTACTGCTCCTTCTACTCCCATCTCCTCGGCATCTCTTATACCAATGCCACCAACTCCTCCACCCCCACTCCCTCCCTATCATCCTGTAACTCACCTTTAAAAAACATTACCAAACCCATTCAACGCCTAAATCTCCACACTTCCCTTACCCCCACCTCTACTGAACCCACCACCACTACACAGGCTCTCAAAAACCCCATTTGGCGTGCTTCCATGCAGAGAGAATATGATGCACTCATTCAAAACAAAACTTGGGATCTCATTACACCTTCTCCTAAACAAAATTTGGTCGGTTGCAAGTGAGTATATCGAACCAAATACAACCCCGACGGTTCTATTGATCGCCACAAAGCCGATCTTGTGGCCAAGGGTTTTCATCAGCGTCCTGGACTTGATTACACTGAGACATTCAGTCCTGTTGTCAAACCAGCCACTGTTCACACTATCCTTTCCCTCGCTACAGTCAATGGTTGGTATATTCGGTAGGTCGACATCAACAATGCCTTCTTATAAGGGTCCCTCACAGAAGAGGTATTCATGACTCAGCCTCCTGGTTTTGTAAGCCCTACTCATCCCTCCTTTGTTTGTAAATTGCATCAAGCTCTCTATGGCCTCAAACATGCTCCTAGGGCTTGGTTCAATGAACTTCGTTCCTATCTTTTATCTCTTGGTTTTAAGAACTGTATTTCAGATTCATCTCTTTTCACTCTTCCTCACTCCCATGGTCCTCTTTTCCTTCTAGTTTATGTGGATGACATTATCATTATGGGTTCTAATTCCTCTTTTCTTTCTTCCTTTATAACTTAACTTTTCTCTCGCTTCTCTCTTAAAGATCTTGGGTCTCTCTCTTATTTTCTGGGTGTTGAGGTCCTACCCCACCCAAAAGGTCTTCTCCTCAGTCAGCATCGCTACATTCAGGACTTATTACTCCGTGCTCAAATGGAAAATTCCAAACCCGTGTCCACACCTATGCTCACTCACCCTACTCTTACACTTTCGTTGGGCACTCCTCTCTCTAATACTACAGAATATCGTGCTCTTGTTGGCAGTCTCCAATACCTTTCTTACACTAGATTGGATATTTCCTTCGCTGTCAATCGTCTGTTTCAGTTTATACATCGTCCAACTACAGAACACTGGACTGCTCTCAAACGGGTATTGCGTTATCTTGCTGGCACCTCTGATCTTGGTCTACTTATTCGTCGTGACTCTCCTCTCTCTCTTCATGCCTTCACTAATGCGGACTGTCAGGTGATAAAGATACTTTTATTTCCACAACTGGCTACAGTGTGTACTTAGGTACAAATCCTATCCATAGAGGGTGATTGTTTTATCATCTTCTAGTTCATGTTCCTGCAATCAAGATTTGTAGAAAGATTGGAGAAGATTCAAACTTTGAAGAACAAACATTCAGAGATCCGAAAATTTTTAAAGCATCATCACGGTTAGTATACTACATTCATCCTCATATTAATTTATTCATCTTGAATGGATCTAGGCTTTTGTGTTTATTTTCGCTGCGCATGATTGCTCAAAACCTAACAGTGGTATCAGAGCCCCGTTTATCATGATTATTTTAATTATATCATGTTAATAATATGATTTGATTATATGTGTTAGCATGATAGAAATTAGAGTTGTGATATTTATGTGGTTATGTTTTTGAAAAATGTTTATGCAATATATGTTGATCATAATTTTGTTATGTGGGATCTAAAATTTTAAAATTAATTTGATTAATGTGTTCTTTGTGATCATCAAATTTTAATGTAAAAACATAAAAGAAATTTTTTATTTAAGCATAAACCTCTATTTCTTCTCACCATTAACACAATATTTCTGAATAAATAAGGCTCTATATATTTATAGCAAATTCTTTCAACACCAGATGTAAAAACAAACCAATACCATAGAAAAGAGTGATTAATAATACCTATAAGTGGCTCATATTTATTGATTCTTAAGTACTGCCGTCCATCAGTTAGCCGAAATTTTTCTTCAAATTGATTTTACCCGAGTGAAACAACTGAGGTATAAATAAAATCTATCATCTTTGCTTAATAAATCAGTAGGAGCAATGATAACACTATGAAGAAGGTTTTAATGGCTTCATTAAAGTTTCCAGTGAACGGCCAAAGAGGAAAGTCGTAGGTTTGTAGAATAAAATTTTCCCCAAATCGAATTGATAAGCTTCAATACCTTCCTCACATCTAATAAGTCAAATATACCAGAAATTAGACATTTATATATTTCTAAATGTATAAAAATACCTTAGTTTTAAATTGTTGGGAATTTAGTGGTACCCCTATAGTAATCTAGATCAAGAACACAAAACCCACAAGCACAATATGAGAGAATCACACACAAGAACACAAGAATTGTTTACCCGGTTCGTTCAACACTTGAACTACGTCCGGGGGCAATTGCCAAGCCAATATATTATTAAACACTCTTTAATATGTTGCTACAATGTGTTCTAGGTCGTATCTATGCATATATAGCAGTACAAGGAAGCCCTAGGTTGAATTAGGAAGAGATCGTGTCAAAACAGGAAACAAATCAGTCCAGCCGACAAACCGAGCGCGTGCCTGGATCCATGCAAGCGCCCGCTTACTCCCTTTTCCAAAAACTGATTCCCGCTGTCAAGACCGGGCACCCGCCTGGTATGGATCAGGCGCCCGCCTGCTTCTCCGCCCAGGAATTCTCCTCCGTTTAGAACTCCTTCTTGATCTTACCAACTCCTACGACTTAGACTCCTTCGCTTCCTCGTAGTTTAGGATCCAATCCCAACAATCTCCCACCGGAGACTAAACTCATAAGCATAGAAACACCCATCAACTCCCACCACGGAATGAACACCTTCGAACACATTTTACTCCCATATTGACTTGACATTGCCTAGCCTCCCTGCTCAAGTACTAAGGCGAGTTGAAACCAAGCGACGTTTCAACCCCTCCGTGTTAGATTGTTCTTGCCTCCTCAAATCAGCTTCTACCTTGATTTCTCCCCGCAAGTCTAACTTTTCCTTCTCCCTCCAGACCCACCTTCCTTGCAATGCTTCCCCTTGAAACTTGGTCATACCTTGTTTCTTGCATTGTCTTCTCTTAGTATGAACTCGCTCTCTGTTAGGGCACTTGGACTTCCACACCGCGTTGATCAACTTTGTGTCCCTCTCCCCCCTAACATACCGTTTCTTAATGTCTCTCCTTTCTACACCAATAGGCCGGTTCTTTAGCCTCTTGCTCCCACCCGAGCGAACATCGACATTGTAGGTAGAGTACAACATCTTCTCCTTAACCCCATGAGCTATCACCTTAGCTCCTTTTGTGACTTCCCAAGACCCACCCATGAAGGTTACACCATACCCATCACTATCAAGTTGTCCAATGGAAATCACTCTCCTCCTCAAGTCCGGAACATGCATCACATCGTGCAATTGTAAAACAGCCCCGTTAGGTGTCTTCATCATCACATCCCCCTTACCTTTGATCTTCAATGGTTGATCATCACCAAGATAGACAACCCCAAAATCTCCAGTTTTATACCGCTCCATTGTTTTTGCATCCCCACTAGCATGACAAGAAGCTCCAGAATCCAACACCCAATCTTCACCTAACTGCTCCTCTCCTAGGATTAATACATCCGCATCATCCACCATGTGTACATCACCATCTTTATCCAGACAGTCATAACTGATATGACCTAGCGCGCCACAATTGTAGCACTTGACCGATTTACCTTTCCCCTTTTTCGGTCCTCCCCTTTCCCTATTTCTCTCCACCCTAAGTGCAGCCCCATCTGTGGAAGATTCCCTTTTTTATCTTTCCTTCTCAACTCCTCTTGAAGGATGAGATCTCTAACTTCCGTATACACCAATGGTGTTTTCGACGTACTAATCGTTGTGACAGTTACCTCCCAACTATCTGGCAACGATTTTAGTAGAAAACATGCTAACACTTCATCAAAGAAAGTAATATCGATACTTTTTAATTGGTCCACCATACCTTTGAAACTGCCGATATGACTCGCTGCTATCTGCCCCTCCGACATCTTCGTATTTGCAAACCTCTTTATCAAATGCACCTTATTGATATTAGACGGCTTCTCATACATGTCTGACAGCATCTGTAGCAACCCCACCGTTGTCTTGGCCTCCATCGTGTTTCGTGCAACATCGTCGGTTAGAGCACTCCTTACCGCTCCTAACGCCTTACGATCCAACGTCTCCCAATCCCCTTGTGACATGTCTTAAGGTTTCTCCTTTAAGGGTTTATGAAGATCCTTACAATAAAGGTAATCTTCAACCCTTGTCCTCCAAAACGTGAAATTCACACCGTTGAATTTCTCGATTGAGTTCTTCATCACGATTGCTTCACAAAGTCCCCAGGAACGTGATTCAAAATAATCAACTAATGAAACTTTGAATCCTCCTAACCAAAGCTCTTGATACCAGTTGTTAGGAATTTAGTGGTACCCCTATAGCAATCTAGATCAAGAACACAAAATCCACAAGCACAATATGAGAGAATCACAAGAATTGTTTACCCGATTCGTTCAACACATGAATTACGTCCGGGGGAAATTGCCAAGCCAATATATTATTAAACACTCTTTAATATGTTGCTACAAAGTGTTCTTGGTCGTATCTATGCTTATATAGTAGTACAAGGAAGCCCTAGGTCGAATTAGGAAGAGATCGTGTCAAAACAGGAAACAAATCAGTCCAGCCGGCAGACCGAGTGCGCGCCTGGATCCATGCAAGCGCCCGCATACTCCCTTTTCCAGAAACTGATTCCCGCTGTCAAGACCGGGCACCCGCCTGGTATGGACCAGGCGCCCGCCTGCTTCTCAGCCTAGGAATTCTCCTCCGTTTAGAACTCCTTCTTGATCTCACCAACTCCTACGACTTAGACTCCTTCGCTTCCTCGTAGTTTAGGATCCAATTCCAACAAAAATCACAAAAAGGTCCTTAAGTGCTATGATACCCATGCAAAGCACGGGCTTCTTACTAGTTTAATTGTTACATTCATATTAACTAATCATTCTTACAGCTACCTTTCACTCACTACTTCTACAACACTTTTTTTTTACTTTCATTCTCACAAACATCTATAATTAAAATAATTTTTTAACTTTTGTTGATAAAAGGAAATGAATCGTGTTTGTTTGTCGATTGTTATATTGGAGGGGGAAAATGTAACAAACAAGAAATTTTTTTTACTTATATTTGAGTCGGAGGGAGTACACCTTAAACAAACAACTAACCGACAAACAGTGAAAAAAAATAAAGGGTTAACTACAATTTTGGGCCTGAACTTCATAGGGTGTTTCCCAAGCGGGGACTTATGTTTGTTTTTGTTTTTTGTTTTTTTGGCAAGTCAAGGCTCAATACGTATTATTATTATTTTTTATCAATCAATTTAGGGATTTTTAATAGAATTTGTTAGAAATTTCGTTAACTGCCCATGCGTCGTGCACGTGATCAATTGATTGGCTAAGTTGGAGTATATATTAACTAGGGGTCTAATGTACGAATTTGGAAATGATGGGCGAAATTGAAAACCTCTCTCTCTCTCTCTCTATCTCTCTCTCTCTCTCTCTCTCTCTCTCTCTCTCTCTCTCTCTCTCTCAAATATTATACCCAACCCCATCCCCACCTTCGCCCCCAAAATCTAACCCAGATTCAACTTCCCTCCGGCCACCACCCCAACCCCTTCTTCCTTGCCACCCACACCACTTACTCCGGTCGCCACTGTCCCTCCTTTATCATCACTAATAGTCTCCATCATACCCAACACCCACTATTTGAAATCAAATCAAAACCAAGGACCTAAAATAAAATAAAAC
Source organism: Campanula takesimana (assembly GCA_026119855.1). NCBI lineage: Eukaryota > Viridiplantae > Streptophyta > Magnoliopsida > Asterales > Campanulaceae > Campanula > Campanula takesimana. The sequence goes on from JAOWBW010001828.1 coordinate 154,705, forward strand.
CCAAATTGAAATCTATAATAATTATCTTAAGGAGACCATTTTGCTTAAACAAACAAGCTAGTGCAAATCTCCCCCAACGAGACCTTCAATCGTGGAAACATGGAACTTGAGAATGAACCGTTTGATTCATCTTGCTCATCCTCCCAGTGAGCATCGGAACATCACAGCCACAAGATCTAGGGTTCCCCAGTAAGAAGTTGAGCCACACTGTTAGAGACTTAGCAAGCGACTTGAGTGAGTTTTCCTTGTTGATTTGAACCTTCCTTGATGATTTGTTCTGCTCGAGATCAAATGCTTTGAGTCTTTGGGAAGTAACTGAGTAACTCTGGGGACGGCGAACAGAGGAAGAAAATGAAGATAAGGAGTTTGTTTTGAATCGGTGAAGAATTAGGGTAATGGGGAGTGGGGAAAATAATGGGTTTGAGTATGGATTTGGGGCTTTTGAAACTAGAAAGTGAAAGTGGGAAGGGTGGCAGTGCAGGTTATGGGAAGGGTGGCTGGTGGAGCTGCGGATGGGAGTAGGGATGGAAACGGGGCGGGTAAGGGGCGGGTTTGACCAAAACCATACCCGCCCCTCAAAGAACCCCCTAGTACCGAACCCGCCCCGCCCCGCCAACTAGTGAACCCGCAGCTGCCCCGCCCCGCCCCGCATGGTCCAAAATCAATTTATTTTTTTGCTTAATAAAACATATACACACAAATCCAAGGGAAGGTAACACGAAATCTTTTTTACTAAACTAGAAACTTCCAGCATCTGATTTCACTTGACAATTTGAGGGCAAAATTTTCTTCGTTTTCACTTGTGCTTTCCTAATAGGGAAATTTTCCATCACGGAACTCGACAGTTGAAAAAGTTTTACATTAAAATTCGTAGAAAGCTCATTTTTCTCAACTTTAAATCTTCAACTGACAAGTGAATTTCTAACCCTAGAAATTGACAAATCGACATATGAGAGAGAGAGGGAGAGATTTACTTACCGTTCTAACTAGTGAACCGTCAATCGCGAAGTTGCTTGAGTCTCGCCGGAGGAAGACATTGAAGCGGAGGAGTGGAAATCGCCTGGATCCTGAATGTCGATGTCTCTCTAGCGCCGCTTCTCACTTCTATTCTAACCCTAGGAAATGGATTTGAGAGAGAGAGGTCGTGGGCCTCTGTAATGCCGAATTGTGGATAGGGAGTGGGGGTAATAATTGAAATGGGCTAGGGACATTATAGTAATTAAGTACATATATTAGTATACGGGGCGGGGCCCCGCGGGTTGAGATGTGAAACCGAACCCGCCCTGTGACCCGCCGGGTTTTGAAAAAATGCTACCAAACCCGCCCCGCTGCGGAGCGGATCGTCCCGGATACGGAGCGGGTTCGGACAAATTGCCATCCCTAGATGGGAGTAGGGAAACAGAGGAGGTAGAATGGGAGTTTTAGTTTGCTTCGTTTTCATATACTCCCTCCGTCCCATTTGAAGCTTCACCATTTAGGTGATGGCACACAAATTAAAAAAAGTTATGAGTGTAAGAATGGTTGTGAGTGGGAAAAAGTTAGTGGGTATGATAAGTGGGGTCTACAATTTAAATATGTGAGAGGGGAAAGTTAGTGGGTATGACAAGTAGGCCCCATAATTTAAGTATGTGAGAGGAAGAAGTGAGTGAGTATGACAAGTGGAGCCTACATTTTTTACTATTTTAGGAAATGATGAAGCTTTTAACGGGACACCATTTTGGGTAAAAAGTAAAGCTTTAAATGGGACGGAGGGAGTACTTATATATATATATATATATATATATATATATATATATATATATCCCTCCGTCCCACCTCACTTGAGACCTAAGAGGTGGGCATGATAACTAAGGAGAAAGAGTAAAATAAGGAAAGTGTGTGGTAAAAAATGAAGAAAGAGAATGAGTGGGGTTAAAAGTAGGTTGGTTGAATAAATTGTGTGGTGAGAAATGAAGAGAGAATAAGTGGGTGATGTAGATTGAATATAAAAGGGTTAATTGCAATTTAGACCCTGAAGTATGTTACCACCCTTCCAATCGAACCCTAGCTGTCTTTTTCATCAATTTTAACCTTGGGTAATTCATTTTCGCCAGTTAGGGCCTTTTGGACGGATTTCGTTAGAAAAGTCAGTTATGTAGCATGTGCTTAGCACGTGACAGACGGATTGGGTGACTTTGAATTGATATTAGCTATTAAGGGATTAAGTGAAAATTTTGAAACTTAATAAGGGCTTTAGTGAAATTCTTGAAACTTAAGTAATTAAAACAAAATATTAAAAGGTCAAAATGTAATTTATTTTCCAAATAATAAATTTATTTTATGTTTTCTTTTATTCAATATTTATTATTTACCATATAAAAGGGTTTTTCAAAGTTAATTTCAAAATAAAAAATAAAGAAAAATTAAATAATAAAATTTTAAAACAACATAAAGTAATTATGACTATTTACAAAAAAGTAAACAATGTTGATAAAGAGATAAACTTATTCCCATCAAATTTCATTTTTATGCCAAAAAAAAAAAAAAAAAAAAAAAAAGAGTAAAAGCTTACCCAGTTCATCTTCTTCCTATCCTACTTCTCCATAACCACTTCATCTTCTTCCTATCCTACTTCTCCATAACCAGCCCACCACCACTACCGCAGTCCCCCACCACCGATCCTTTCTGCTTCCAACTCGCTCCACCACAGCACCACCGCAGGCCCCTCTTCCCGTCACCACCTCTTCCATTCCATCCCTCTCCATCTTAAGTAATCCTGTTTATTTCCCCACAAAATCTCATCGCTTTTTCCTCCAATTCAAACTCTTCTCTTCTCCTACCCTTTTCCTAAACTACCCCAACCCGACATCACCCCTCAACCCCAACCCAGAAAATAAATCTCCGGCCAAATTCTTCCTCTCCACCATATGTCGAAGTTATTAATCTCTAGCCAAAATCCCAATTTGGTTTAACAATCCCAGGTTTTGATTCCAACATCCGGTACTTGGTTTCAAAAATAAAACTTAGAAAAACTTCAAAATCTCAGATTTGATTTCGAATTTCGTCAATGATAAGTGTTTGACTTCTTTGTTTTAGCTTAAAATAGTTTGGTTTGCAAGCTATGATATAAAATTTGTTAGTGTTGAGTGGTGGCTGGTTGTGGAGGAGTAGGTGGTGGTTTTGGGTGGTGGATATTAGTGGTGGTGAGTGGCTGTGGAGGAGGTTGAAGATGAAGAGATATAAACATTTACACCCCTTTATATATTAATACTTTTTAATCCTTTAAGTTTTAAAATTTTCACTTAACCCCTTAATAGCTAATATCAATTCAAAGTCACGCAATCCGTTCGTCACGTGCCAAGCACATGCTACATAACTGACTTTTCTAACGAAATCCGTCCAAAAGGCCCTAACTGACGAAAATGAATTACCCCAAGGTTGAAATTGATGAAAAAAGACAGTCAAGGCTCGATTGGAAGGGTGGTAACATACTTCAGGGTCTAAATTATCATTAACCCAATATAAAATTATAAAAAGATGATAATTTTAGGTAGTCTCAAGTGAAGTGGGACGGCCCAAAATGGAAATAAGTCTCATGTGAGGTGGGACGGAGGGAGTATATATATATATATATATATAGGGTCATGCTCTTATGAGAACTCAATTACATGAGAACCATGAGAACCAATGATAGCCATTGGATTAGATACAAATCAAGGGTTTAGATTACTTTTTTAGTTTAAAACTCCAGTGGCATTCTTTTAATTAGGTTGACAAACAAAGGGAAGGGAAAAATACCATGTGTGTTCCAGAATTTGCCACGTCATCACCCAAAATTTCCCTAAATTTTCAAAATCAAAATATCTCATTAATTATAAATCGAAAAAATAATCCGAGAACACTGATTTTTTTGTCTCGACGAGACGAATCAAACTACATCCCTGAAGATAGGGTTTTGAAAAAATAATATTGAACAACGTCAAATTTTTAAAATACGCTTAGATACAATAGGTGTTTGCCTATTATATCTAACTGGATTATTATGAACATTGTATTGGATACAAATAACTATTTAGCTATTGTATCTAACAGCAATGTGTCAACATTGATGTTGGATACAATAGGTGTTTACCTATCGTATCTAACTGAATTGTTATAAACATTGCTATTGGAAACAAATAGCTATTTAGATATTGTATCTAACAACAATGTGTCAATATTGCTGTTGGATACAATAGGCGTTTGTCTATTGTATCTAACTGAATTGTTATGAACAATGTATTGGATACGATAGCTATTTAGCTATTGTATCTATATAGCAATGTATCAACATTGTTGTTGGATACAATAGGTGTTTGCTATTGTATCTAACTGTATTGATATGAATATCGCATTGTATCCAACAAGGGAGTAGCTAGTGTATCCAATAACAATGTGTATGAAAATTGCTGTTAGATACAAATAGTTATTTAGCTATTGTATCTAACAGCAATGTGTCAACATTGTTGTTGGTTACAATAGGTGTTTACCTATTGTATCGAACGGAATTGTTATGAACATTGTATTGGATACAAATGGCTATTTAGCTATTGAATCTAACAGCAATGTGTCAACATTGCTGTTGGATACAATAGGTGTTTGCCTATTGTATCTAACAGAATTGTTATGAACATTGTATTGGATACAAATGGCTATTTAGCTATTGTATCTAACAGAAATGTGTCAACATTGCTGTTGGATACATTAGGTGTTTGCCTATTGTATCTAACTGAATTGTTATGAACATTGTATTGGATACAAATAGCTATTTAGCTATTGTATCTAACAGCAATGTGTCAACATTGCTGTTGGATACAATATGTGTTTGCCTATTGTATCTAACTGAATTGTTACGAACATTGCTGTTGGATTCAAATAGCTATTTAGCTATTGTATCTAACAGCAATGTGTCAATATTGCTGTTGGATACAATAGGTGTTTGCTTATTTTATCTAACTGAATTGTTATGAACATTGATGTTGGATACAAAGAGCTATTTAGCTACTGTATCTAACAGCAATGTGTCAACATTGCTGTTGGATACAATAGGTGTTTGCCTATTGTATCTAACTGAATTGTTATGAATATTGTATTTGATACAAATAGCCATTTAGCTATTGTATCTAACAGCAATGTGTCAACATTGTATTGGATACAATAGGTGTTTGCCTATTGTATCCAACAACAATGTTGATACATTGCTGTTAGATACAATAGCTAAATAGCTATTGTATCAAATACAATGTTCATAACAATTCAGTTAGATACAATAGGCAAACACCTATTGTATCCAACAGCAATGTTGACACATTGCTGTTAGATACAATAGCTAAATACCTATTTGTATCCAACAATAATGTTCATAACAATTCAGTTAGATACAATAGGCAAACACCTATTATATCCAACAGCAATGTTGACACATTGCCGTTAGATACAATAGCTAAATAGCCATTTGTATCCAATACAATGTTCATAACAATGCAGTTAGATACAATAGGCAAACACATATTGTATCTAAGCGTATTTTAAAAATTAGACGTTGTTCAATATTATTTTTTCAAAACCCTATCTTCAGGGATGTAGTTTGATTCGTCTCGTCGAGACAAAAAAAATCAGTGTTCTCGGATTATTTTTTCGATTTGTAGTTAATAAGATATTTAATTTTGAAAATTTAGGGAAATTTTGGGTGATGACGAGGAAAATTCTAGAACACACATGGTATTTTGCCCTTCCCTTTGTCTGTCAACATAATTACAAGAATGCCACCGAATTTTTAAACTAAAAAGGTAATCTAAACCCTTGATTTGTGTCTAATCCAATGTCTATCATTGGTTCTCATGGTTCTCATTTGAGCACCTACCTATATATATATATATATATATATATATATATATATATATATATATATATATATATATATATATATATATATATGGTTTTGTTAGGATGCCCTCTTCAAGGGTATGTTAACAATGAGCCCATATTCCTTTGACTAAAATAGCCCTCTATTTATATAGCAAATAAGTTATTTGAGTAGGTATAAAAGTAATTGTGAAACTAAACACTGTTTTCGTGTCCTATGCCTCTATGACTGACTGTGAGTCGTCTCTTCCAATCCCCCCTCAGCTCTTCAAATCACATGCCACCAACTGCAAAATTCCTTATAGTTAAATATTCAATTACCTTCAACCTCCATCCCATTAAATCTCCCAATCCTAAACTCATTTGATTATTACATATCAAAAAAAGAATTTAGCTTTTTTTTTTTTTTGTCAAACTTAGTACCCTGATTCTTTTCAATTTTGGAAGCAAATGACTTGAAATTGACCAAGAACCTGAAGGAATAAGATTGACTCAGAGGTGAAGGCTGAGAAAATGCCTTGATTATCCGGACATCAAATCCCAGGTTGTAGTGCTTCATCAAATATGCTTGGGTGTAACTGAGATAAGAATTATGCTATGGTTGTTGGAAAGGGACTGTAGGGATGGTGGGAAAGTGGTTGACGATGATGGTGGAGCTGGGTAAATTGATTAGCAGTGAAAAAGGGATTTGAGTAATGGTGGTTCGTCACCACTTCGCATCCAGCGTGATTGCTTGAGGTAAGAAGGGGGAGAGACTATGGCATAAATTGGGTTTCATTTGAAATTACTAATATATCCTTTTAAATAACTTATTTGCTTTATAAATAGAGGGCTATTTTAGTCAAAGGAAAATGGGCTCATTGTTAACATACCCTTGAAGAGGGTATATATATATATATATATATATATATATATATATATATAATTTAAAATTTTTAAAAGTACATTAAACAATAGTTAATGTAAAGGATGGTTATTTTATTTTGTTTCAAATTTATTAAATAATTTTAAAGTAATATATATTCAACCCTTTAATATTTAAAATTTCATTAAGCCCCTTATATAGGAATATCAACTTTAAACTAACCAATTTGTTGATCATGTGCTCGGCATATGGGCAGTTAACAAAATTTCTAACCCAAAGAAAAGTATTTAATGAACACCTTATGTTGTTCAAGCCCAAATTGTAATTTGCCAAAACAAATATGGGTCCCTGCTTGAGAAACACCTTATAGAGTTCAAGCCTAAATTGTAAGAGGTGGTTTCTTGTAAGAACACCTAGATCCGTCTCATAAAAAAAACGGGTCAACCCATGACCCGTGTACACCATTCTCCACGAAGCATAGGATCTCAACCCATGCTTCACTCAAAATCTGCCACGTGACAGCGACCCATGGCCAAAATTTTTATTTTTTTACCAGATTTTTTTTCTGCAGTCGTTTGCCAAAAGTAATACTTAGTATGACTAAATGTAACAATTGTGCTACTTATAAAGTAACATTGTTTATAAGTAAACGTAACACCAGTTTTACAAAAAAAAAAAAAAAAAAAAAAAAAAAAGTAGCTCATTTTACTCATCTTTCAACTGTAATGCTAACTATAAATACGTGTAACACTAACAATAACTAAATATAATTATCGTTATACTGAAATGTAATAGTGTTTTTGCATATTTTTTTTTATTTTTTTTAGTATTTTGATTTTATTTTTTGAAAGAAAGTTACATTTTAACAATAACAACTTATATACATGAATGTAATTATTTGTACAAGTAAATGTAACACTTTAGTAGATGAAATTGTAACAGATTTCTATAAACATTCTAATACTTTTACATGTATCATGATAAATTGAACCAATTGTAACTTATTATTTAAAAACATATGGATATACTATTATACAAGTAAACGTAACTGTTTTACAATGTTATTATACAAGTAAAATGTAACATTCATTTACAAAAATTGTTATTTTCTTGTTTTTACAATGTTACGAACACAAGTGTTTTTAGTTATAAAGTGTAAAGGGTTGTTGGTCCCAAAGGGCAACAAGAGTATGAAAAATAGCTAGAGGGGGGGTGAATAGCTGCTTTAAAATTCTTTTCGTACCCTTGATAAACTCAATTGCAAATGCGCACTTTATCAAGTAAGCGTTATGATATGCGCCTAAGTGAGTGAGTGAAATGCACAGCGGAATTTAGTAATGTAAATAGGCGCAAAGTATGATAAAGGGGGCGCACACACACTCTAAGTATTTTGGCTCAAAGTGGGTGAAATAAGAAACTAAGGCAAATGATATAACAAACACAACACAGTTCAATCAATCAATCTACAATGAATAAACAATCAAATAGTTAGATATGATATGAACTTGAAAGGAAATAGCAAGATAGTAAGTACACGCTATTTGGAGAGGTTCGATCGGGAAAATGATCTACGTCCTCTACCAAGATTGTTAGTCTTGGATTTCTAATGGAGATCTTATATAATAAGAGAGTGTTAGAAATTACAATCGTTTTGAGCTTATACACTAACTCAAGATCTATTTCTATGAATGAACAAATTCTAGACAATAACCGGTGTATCTCTAAAAGAAAGATCTAAGTGATCAAACTTAAAGAGGTGCGTGTGTGATTTTAGATTCAAGGCTCTTTAGATCTTTGAGATTGAGAGCACAAGAAAACTAAAGTGTTTTTGCTTGAGGATCTGGGCTAAGAATGAAGTTATGAAGATGTTCTTGAGAATTCTGGAAATAACAACGGCAATCTTCAAATCTTCAACAAATGCTTGAGAGCGAAATTCTTGAAATGCTTAGTAACTTCAAATGGTTGAAGTTATGGGGTATTTATAGTAGAGCCCCAAAAACTAGCCCTTGGAAATCCTTGGTGAGTCAGAGAAAGGACGGATGTGCTGTCGCTCATTGAGTAGAGCACGTGTCCTTTTACAGCCGTTGGACACATAACACAAATATGACCGTTATGGACAGGTGTCCTTAGATGCGGGCTCATACGTGTCATTTTCTCACCGTTGGATCATTGGCGAAGTTTGAATGTCACGACCCGAAATATAGGCTCTATTTCATTAGTAATTAAATGATTTTTATTTAATTATTTGCTTATTTATTTATTTAAATTATTAATTATTTAAATATTTATGTATGCAATTTATGTGTTATAATATTTATGCCTAGCATTTTAATTGAGTTATTTGGGCTAGTGTGGAAGTGTTGAGTCTTAATTGTTAGTCGGTAGTGTAAGTAATTGTGTTAGTATGGGGAGGGGGCCTAGTTGTAACATTTCAAAATAATTTCCCCCTACTCCCCTCACCTCCTTCTCCCTCTTACACTCCATCTCCCTCACCCTACTCCCTCCCTTCCCAGCATCTCTCTCTCTCCAAGTAGAAAAGGGTAAGTTTTCTTCATCTTCCTTCTCTCTTCATTTTCTCCTTCTTCCTCTCATTATCATTCATTTCTTAAAACTTGAACATTGTTTAGATCGTCGTTAGGATCGCGTAGAATCAAAAAGAATCGAAATCCATCAACTTTGAGAATTTGCAAGTAAGTTACTTTTCCCCCATTTTGATGTTAAAATGTTCATATCATGTCCATATAATGCTTTTGTTGATATATTGGAAGTATGGATGAGTTTGCAATTTATTTTGAATTTATTTGGGTTTTTGGTTAAAAATGGTGATTTTGGAATGTTGGGTTTGATTCTTGGTTTTGGGTTGATGAATGGTGTATTTGAGTCCCCACCCTAGTTATAAATTGTTTTGGTACATTAGCACATGTGTTGGAAGCTTGGATTTTGGTTAAATGTGTTTTGGGTTGAAAATGGAAGAACCCATGTTGTTCTTCCCGATTTCTGGCAATCCGGAAGGTTGGGCGGCCGCACAAAGTTTCCTGGGCGACCGCGCATCTTTCTGAAAGCTTTTATTCTTGTTTTGAGGCTTTTTGGGCGACCGCACAACCCACTTTGGGCGGCCGCACAGTGCTCTGAAAATTTACATTTTGTCAATTTGTGTGATTGAAGAACGTGTTTTGGTCTAAGTCTTGGGTGTCCTTTTAGTTGACCTTAGTGAACATTATGGTACACTTTAGTGATAGAATTGGGTCTTTTGTGATCAAGTTTGTGTTTGAAATTCATTAAATGTTAATTGGGACTTTGAAGCACCTTTATTGTGCATTGTTGGTTCATTTCATCTTCTTGGTGATTATTTGGCATGATTCCCTACTTTGGAATCCTTTGTTGTTTATCGTGCTAGTATTTTATTACATAGCCTTTTCGTGAAAGTCCAGCTGGTGTTTTGTGTGTGTTTGGGCGATGCGATACATTATGATGGCACGGCCAAGTCCATTGTGATGTTGACCATTGTTTTGCCCCATTATTACCCTCCTCCAGATTGGCCTTGGATGTGAGAAGAGCTAGCTCCTTTGTGTGCATTTTAGCTTTCTTGGAGCATGACTTTGTGGCATGTCTCCCGTCCCTTGTGACACTTCTTCATTGGTTATTGGTTCCGGTACCGGGGTTTTCTCTTCGGCTTTCATGCTATTATGAAGATGATGATTTGTTGATTATTGAAGCTGCGCAGCGATCCTTTATTTGGATGTTCCGGTTTGGAAAACCTTGGCTATATCCTTTGTTATGTGTTTATTTCCGCTGCTATCTGTTATATGATAATTGCTATGTGCTATGTGATATTTATTATTGCTTATTGTATATTGTATCATAGCATGCCATGTAGTTGCATTAGTAACTTATTGAGATTTATCTCACCCCCTTTTCTTTTATCTTTGTTTTTCCTTAACCCCCCCCCCCAGGTGCTAAGGATTAGTCTCGCTGATCACGAGAAAGAGGACGTCGAGTGTGGATCCATTCTTTTGGGGAAAGTTGTATAGGTTGGTTTACATTATATCAATGTGTAACCTTTTGGGGATATTTGTACCAAACATTGACGTCATTAAGAATTGTGTATTTTTATTTTATTGGGCATAAACTTGTGGAAGTTTATGATAGTTGTAATTGTAACTTTGGTGTATAAACTTAGGGAGTTTGTACTTGTTTTACCTTGTTGTTCAAGATGATTTTCAAAAACCTTGTGTATCACCTTTCGGTATTAAATGAAGTTTTTAACTTCGGTATTTCACAGTTTTGGTTTTAGAGTCGACGTCCAGATCGCGGTCTCGGGCCCGCGGGGTCCGGGGTCGCGACATTGAATCTCTTCAAGTCTTTGAATCTTCGTTAAATCACTGAGTGAATAAATCACTATAAGGCGCGTGAGCTAAGAGAGGCGCGTTACACTTTGCGGGCGCATAAGAGGCGCAGGCGCACTGTGAGGCGCGTAGCGCGGCGCGGCGTGTGAGTGAGGCGCTTGGGCGCATGGCGCATGACTTGGCTCAAACTCATGATTTTCTTGAATCTTGATATTCTTGCCCTATTCCTAAGCCTATTCTATTACAATGGACAACCTAAAAAATGAAGTATAATACTTCTTACATGTGGGTCTAAAGTCCATGAAATAAAACTTAGGTGATGGATCAATCAAATCTAATCAATCCTATTATATTGAAACTGAGATATAAGTGGGCATACCCAACAATCTCCCCCTATTTGATTGATGCCATTACCTACTATATCAGGGACAAACATTATATTTGATAATAACATGTCCAAATAAATGAAATTGGTAAATCACGTCTCAAGTTAATACACACACTAGTCCAAGATACAGATTTCTAATCTATTACAATAAGGATAAAACATTACAAATGGAATGATAGAAATAACAGTTTAACACATTCAAAATGATATATGAGTTTTAGTTTTGAAATGTGTTTAAACAAAGTTTAAACTCAATGCATGAAATATGAAGCAGTTCAAGTATGATGCATATGATTTTAAACAACATTCAATGTTCTACAAACAAGAAGTTTGAGTGAACAAGTTTTGAAATAAAAGTGATGTTTTGTTCTTATTAATACTCAAAGTGTAAGAGTTACAGAGTACAAGTATTTAACAGAACAAAAACAAAAGGTGCTAAAACATGTAAGCACTAAATCCCTAATAAAAGTTTCTAATCACAAAAGGAGTTCTAACAACTTACAAACAAAACAAAAACTAAGGGTTGGGAGGAGGTGCGTCGTCATCCTTCAATCCTTCTTCTATTTCTGAAATAGAGCGCTGAATTTGTTTGGAGAGTTGGTAACAACGGTTTACAACACCATGAGTATCAGTGACACCATCTCTAATGTAGCGCAAATGATCAACATTTATGTTTTGATACTCATCAATGGTGCGCTGAGTGATGGATTGCTGTTGTGAAAAGTTTTCAGTGAAGGCTTGGAAGTTAGCTTCAACAGCAGCTTGGGCAGTAAGTATATCAGCGGAAACTCTATCTGTGCGCATGTCTGCGCTGGAATGCGCGGCATTGAAGTGAGTGACAACTAATTCCTTCAAAACTTCAATCTTTGAGAGCAGTGAATTAATGTCAAAATGTGCGCCAGGAACAGAGCTGGAAGAGGGCGCAGGAGTTTCAGGAGCTGAAGGCGCATGGGATTCAGGAGCTTTGGGTTCTGCGCCAGGATCAGCACCATATACTATTAAGCCCAGGATTTTTAGTTCATCCTTAACTTCTTTGAGTTTATCAACAACACTCAATAATTTTTTGCTATCTCCAGCCACCATCTCAAACAACTTCCTTATATCACCTGCTATATTCAACTCTACCTCCCTTATGGCGTTAATGAAATCTTGGCCATCAGTGAGTTTGATGCCACCATCTATGCGCTCATGAAGGGAAGCAAGAGTACCTTTGAAAAGTTCATTCATTTGATCTATAGCGTCATTCCATTGTTGAGGAGTAAGGAAATGTTTGTCCTTGATATTCGCATCTATGCGCGCCATCTCCCCCTTAATGGCAGCAATCTCATCAGCTTGCTGAGTAAGCATAGAAGTATAAAGCTCTAACTGTGAATTCATCTGAGCTTGGCCTTGCTGGAGTTGCTGTAGTAGTGAAATAACTACACTCATGTCAGGAGTGGGAGGAGGAGGCGCAGGAGAAGTATGGGGCGCAGGAGGTGAAGGTAGATATTCTGCGCTGGAAGAGGGTTCTTCAGGATTTGATTGGGGCGCAATAGAAGGTGATTTGCGCCTTGAAGGATCTGGCTCCTCCTGAGCTGTATCTTCACTAAGTTCACCAAATAAATCAGCTGATATTTTGTCTCTAAGACTTTGACGTTCTGAAGATAGAGTAGCAGGAGTGGTGGTAGGTGCTTGAACAGTAGGAGGCGCATTAGTGGCAGGCGCGCGTACATCAGCACTAGACCCTGCTCCTTTGCGCCTTTCAGACTTGGATAAATCAGCAGCCTGTTTTAACTTGTATTCTTCATCCCTTTTCTTCTGTGCTTCTAGTCTACTGGCTTCTTTAGCGCGTTTAAGTTCTTTCTCTTCTTCTGTTTCAGATCTTGGGCGCTTAGGAGGTCTGCTTGTTCCTTCATCAACCCTTTTGCCTTTGCCCTTTTCTGCGCCTGGAACAACTGTTGGTTCTGCGCGAGGTGCTGCTTCAATGTCTGCGCCTTCTTCTGCGCTATCTGCATCTTCATTAGACTCAGTGGCTTCATCAACCAACTGATCTCCTTTAACTCTTGGCGCGCGCTTAGCCATGCGCTTCCTGCGCCTTTTCATAACCAAAATGTCTTTCCCAAAGATTGGAAAGTCAGTGGTTTGATAAGCTGGGTTCTAAGCGAGGAAATTAGCAAGAGTAGGATAAGTGAGAAATATCTTCGTGAGTATTCTACAGTGAGTTTTGAACTTCGTCTTCCCATCAGCCTTGTTCTTGTTGTACTTATCAATCTGGTCCGACAAAGTTTTGAATAAGATTTGAGGTCAGTTGAGGATTGTGTTCCCATAATAGCTGCAGTATATTCCCACTGCTCCATTGTGAAACGGTTCACATTTCCTGTCTTGAAAATAATGGAAGTCCCCACCAAATGCGCGATATGCGCCAGTAAATCACCACCATCCCTTATTTCAATAGATTTGATGTTGTTCTGAAGAGTAGGAATGTTGAGATGGGTACTCGCCATACGATTCTGCGCAGCAGCAGAATAGGTATTGATTTCACCAGCTACACTCAGAGGGCCAGTTGTGTTGAAGTTGATGATATTCTTGAGAGTGCCAGTAGAGATAGTTATAACAACGTTCTGAACGGTGGCACATATCCTGTAGCACACATATCCATCAGCAGGAGTCTCCACGAGAGCAGCAGTTGAGAAGAATTCATCCATGAGGAGCGGAGAGTAGAATGGTTGCTCCAAGGTAAATAGGGGCAGTAGACCAGCTTGTCTGATGAATTCCATAATATCAACACCAATTTGGACTGCAGATAGCTCGGTGAGATTAAATGTCTCACCAGGTCTGAAATTTGCTGGATCCTGAAAACATAACAATGATTTAAGTTAGGAGTGTATCAGGCGCATAGAATCATAAAATGAGCTAAGTATAGAGTAGGCGCAGGACAATATATAGGCGCATAAAAATAGCATGCGCATACTATTATTAGGCGCATACAAATACGAGGCGCATATCTGTAGATACCCCGGGGGAACCACGGCTTTGCTAGAGCGGTGAATTATCCTAGGATGTCTAACTTGATTTTAGATTGTTTAGAGTCGCCACCTATGTTTTGAGGAACATAAGAAAAACCTATTGATTGTAGCCTAAGCTTGATTACGAAAACAGAGATTCTTTGTTTTGAGGTTCGGGGGTTAGATTACGAGATGGGAAGTACCGAAACACCCATCTCGCCCAACTTAAGTTGGTCTTGCTTGATCAAAATCTACATGAATGAAAATGTTCTTCTTCTTCTTCTTTAAGTCATAAAAAGGGGGTTTAAAATAGGATTTGGAATGTAGGAGATAACTCCTTAACCAACCTCAATGAGATGAGGTGATCATTAGAGTCATGTCCCAAAATGATTTGGGTGATTGCACATTTGATTAGAGTAAAAAAGAGAGAGGAGATGAAATAGAAAAGAAAGGAAAAGATGGACTTTTACCTACAATTTGAAGACCTTCAAGTATTGCTTGATGAAATCCTTGGAGAACTTTTAGAGAGTGATTTTGGTATAGTTTTTGTAAGTTCAATTTTCGGTCCAAGTTTTCGATCCTTGATTTTCGATCCTTGAAAATGGAGGTAAAGAGAGGTTTTTATAGGTGAAAGAGGGGTGTTTTTGGTGCCAAAACTCAGTCACCAAGAAATCCTTCCCGGGCAAAATCCTGTAAATTGAGCAAGGGAGGGAATCCTGGCCAGAAATCTGTAACTGACGCCCAGAGGCGCGCGCTTCCTGATTTGGGGGTGGGAGGCGCGCGCGCCTGGCTCCTCCTGTCGGGGGGCGCGACTCAGAGAAGGCAATTTTGACAGAATGGACTAGAAAGTCAGCCCTGTCATTCAGTTTAGTCCCTGGACTTAACGAAGTCAGTCAGGAACTTAACGGAAGTGACAGAAACTAACGAGAAACACTTAAAATGGGGAGAAACACAAAATCAAATGTGCAATCGGGGTGAGCGGTCCAAGGCGGGGTGCTACAGAGCCCCTCGGCGACGTGGATTGCAAAGCAAAACGCGTCGACAAAAGTTAAAAAACACCCGCCGAGGACATCACCAAGAAAAAGCAAAGACTCGATGAAAGCAAGAATTTGAAATTGCGAGAGGTAGTGGTGCGCTCCCTGTGTGAGCGGCTTTTGTTGATAGAGGGGGTGGCATGATCCGTTAGGTGAACCTACCGGCTGAATGTTTTGAATGAGGCCGTTAGTGAACCGGTTTGATGAATCCGTTGGTGAATCCCTTGGATGAGTCCGTTGGTGAACCCTTGTTGACGAATCCGTTAGTGAATCCGTTTGATGAATCCGTTAGTGAATCCTTTGGATGAGTCCGTTGGTGAACCCTTGTTGACGAATCCGTTGGTGAATCCGTTTGATGAATCCGTTAGTGAATCCCTTGGATGAGTCCGTTGGTGAACCCTTGTTGACGAATCCGTTGGTGAATCCGTTTGATGAATCCGTTAGTGAATCCTTTGGATGAGTCCGTTGGTGAACCCTTGTTGACGAATCCGTTGGTGAATCCGTTTGATGAATCTGTTAGTGAATCCTTTGGATGAGTCCGTTGGTGAACCCTTGTTGACGAATCCGTTGGTGAATCCGTTTGATGAATCCGTTAGTGAATCCCTTGGATGAGTCCGTTGGTGAACCCTTATTGACGAATCCGTTGGTGAATCCGTTTTGATGAATCCGTTAGTGAATCCCTTGGATGAGTCCGTTGGTGAACCCTTGTTGACGAATCCGTTGGTGAATCCGTTTGATGAATCCGTTAGTGAATCCTTTGGATGAGTCCGTTGGTGAACCCTTGTTGACGTATCCGTTGGTGAATCCGTTTGATGAATCCGTTAGTGAATCCTTTGGATGAGTCTGTTGGTGAACCCTTGTTGACGAATCCGTTGGTGAATCCGTTTGATGAATCCGTTAGTGGATCCCTTGGATGAGTCCGTTGGTGAACCCTTGTTGACGAATCCGTTGGTGAATCCGTTTTGATGAATCCGTTAGTGAATCCCTTGGATGAGTCCGTTGGTGAACCCTTGTTGACGAATCCGTTGGTGAATCCGTTTGATGAATCCGTTAGTGAATCCTTTGGATGAGTCCGTTGGTGAACCCTTGTTGACGAATCCGTTGGTGAATCCGTTTGATGAATCCGTTAGTGAATCCTTTGGATGAGTCCGTTGGTGAACCCTTGTTGACGAATCAGTTGGTGAATCCGTTTAATGAATCCGTTAGTGAATCCTTTGGATGAGTCCGTTGGTGAACCCTTGTTGACGAATCCGTTGGTGAATCGGTTTGATGAATCCGTTAGTGAATCCTTTGGATGAGTCCGTTGGTGAACCCTTGTTGACGAATCCGTTGGTGAATCCGTTTGATGAATCCGTTAGTGAATCCTTTGGATGAGTCCGTTGGTGAACCCTTGTTGATGAATCCGTTGGTGAATCCCTTGGATGAGTCCGTTGGTGAACCCTTGTTGACGAATCCGTTAGTGAATCCGTTTGATGAAATATTGCTTTGAAGTCTCGTGCCATTTGGAGTCACACTTGACCTTTTTTTGAATTGTGGGGTACGGGCACAGTTGTCCGCGACCAGACAAATGTTCCTGCTGGGGATGAAATGTTGAGATTGACTCTTGAGGGGGGTGTTGCACCCGTGACAGAACTTAGGGAGTTCGGAACCCGTGGGGAAACCTTGATACGATGCATGGATTTTTTGCATGGGAGGCTGCTTCTGAACCTGCCTGATGATGGGAAGAGCGCGCGTCCGGGCCTCGTTATGGGACGCACGCGTCTCAGATGAGCATGTCGGGAGGCGCGCGCCTGGCGCATAAGTTCAGCATATTTAAACAGGCTGTTCGCTGTTTTCGGCCATTTTTCAAAAATTTGAAGAACCCTCCAAATTCCAAGCCCAATTTTCGTAGAGAAATCACCCCAAAACGCTTTCTTGCTGTTCTAGGATCAATTCCGTCAAAGAAACGATGTCGGATCGTCAGCAATCACCTCCGTTTGAGATGCCACAGGGCGAGGAGCCCGAAATTGGGGTTGAAGCTATGGACCCGAGCTTGCTTACTTTCCGACCTCATACCCACATTTCTCACTTCGTGACTTCGGGTTTGGTAAGAATGCTCACCCTTCTTGTCGATTTCGGGTTTTATGAAGTTCTGTTTTCTTTACCCGAAATATTGCTGCAGCGGCTTTATTGATCATTCTTTGCATGTTGTTTGTTGTTGCTGATTTGTTGTAAGAAACATGTTGGGATGTCCCTTTTTCACGTTCACACACTTGCTTGTACATTATTCTGCCGTTGGAATCTCTGTGTTGAGTTCATCCGTTTTTCTAGCAGTCATGCTGATGAAATTTTTGCTGTTCCTTTTTTCCTTTCAGGAGTGGACCCGTTTGACAGAGATTCGCGGTGGGGCTCATGGGCCCATCTCTATATGGAAGAGGTTGCCCGAGAATGTTCGGGCCCGAGTCACAGGGACTCATTTTGGTCTTTTTGTCACTAGCCTCCCAGCTTTGAAGAATGACCCTGATGTGGTTCAGGCATTGAGGGAGAGATGGTGGGATACCACCCATACCTTCCATTTACCCATGGGCGAGGTGACTATGATGCCTACTGATTTCACATCTTTGACGGGCTTGCCGTTCATGGGGGTGCCTGTCCCTTTGGTTTGAGAGGGGCTGTTCGGACTCCGGACGAGTTACTGGCCTTGGTTGACTGCCGGTTCGAGGTTAAGAATTCTCGAGTGACATGGGGGAGAATCCGGGCTTATTTCAGCATCTTGATGGCTGAGGCTCGAGGTGTTACTGCTGATCGGGTTGATGCTGTGGCCCGTTGCTTCATTTGGTACTTGTTATCCCACACTCTGTTTGCCAACGGGGGATCTTCGGCTTCTTTGGCTCTGCTTGACTTGTTAGTGGACTTGGACCAGATCGGCCAGTATAACTGGGGCGCAGCGGGCTTGGCTGCTTGTTATCACGGCATGGTTTTGACCAGCCGCTCGACTACCAGCTCTGTTACGGGCTTCAGCTTGCTGTGGGAGGTATACCACTTACTGTCCCTTTTATATTCTCCTTGCCTTAGTCATAACTGCCTTTTTCGTTGACTGTCATTAACTTTGTTTCTGCCTCTTGTCTACAGCTTTGGGCTTTTGCTATCCTGAATCTGAGGGATTT
Organism: Campanula takesimana; assembly: GCA_026119855.1. Lineage (NCBI taxonomy): Eukaryota > Viridiplantae > Streptophyta > Magnoliopsida > Asterales > Campanulaceae > Campanula > Campanula takesimana. Next base: position 173,351 of record JAOWBW010001828.1, read on the forward strand.
CAAGATTGCCAAGGAAGGCCAGCCCCAGTATCCGGACTGCGCACGGTGGGCGTATAAGGAGAGGAATGTGAAGACTGGCACGAATCCCATTAGTCTTACTTCGGCCCGACGGCACTTGGATACCCTGAGGCCTGAGTCTGTTGCCTTTTCTTTGTATCCGTGGAGATCAGTTTAGCACTGGTTTGAGCACACTCTTATTCCTACCCGTTCTTGGCTTTTGATGAGTTCGGGTGAGTGCATGGCTCTGTACTTGGGAGATAGAGTATTTTGGCAGCATGGTACCCAGGTGACAGACTTTTACACCCCTCCTCGTCCTGCAGTTCCAGACGTTCCTCCTTTCTGCCCTCGTAACTGGAGGTCACTTTCAGAGGCTGATCGTGCGGCATATATGGTAGGGGTTGATGCCGTCCCTTATATTCACTTGGATCAGGATTATGGCCTCTTCAGGGAGAACAACTTGATGCAGGGCTTTATGTTCGCTGATCCGAGGAGATCACAGGCTGCTCCTTCGACCTCCGCTCGGTTTTATACTACCGGTGCCGGGTATTGTTTTGATCCTCCTTTGCCTCCTCCTTATTACACTTATTCAAACTTCGGGGTCTTTGAGGAGCAGAGGGAGATTGTTCCCGAGGATATGTCACCGGAGAGAGAGCCTCCCGCTCAGGCTGCTGTGGTATGTTTTTCTGACCACCTTTGCATTTTCTCAGTTCCAGTCTTGTTTTTCTGTCCTTTGTATTGATGTAATTTCCTTTCCCCGTTCTTTGTTGCAACAGGTTCCCGTAGCTGCTTATAGGCACTTGGGTAGGCAGAACAAAGGGATGAGGCGGAGGCTCCGTCAGCTGGAGGAGAGGGTGCTGGAGCTGTGCAGGGATATTGCTGCCATGACTAGAGATGCTGCTGGTGCTGTCTCTGGTGCTGCGAGAGGAGCTGCCCGAGGTGCTCGGGGCATGGGACGAGGCTGCAGGGATGCTGCACTGGACATTGATGAGGCTGTCTCTTCGGCGAAGCAGTCGCTGAGCAGGAGTCTGAGCCATAGTAGGAGTCTGAGCCGAGAGGGTAGCCAGAGCCGGGGCGGCGCCAGTTCATCAGGGAGAGCTGCCAAGAGGACCCGTCCTGATGTTGTGATTGAGACATCTGAGTCTGAGGATGATGATGATGATGATGATGAGGATGATGATGACGATGAGGAGACCGAGAGCGGTAGCAGGGGGTGAGCACAGTGTTGGTGATGACGTGCCCGAGCTGCTGTGGCTGAGAGGATGAGGGATTGAAACACTTTTACTTTTGCCTGTAATAACATTTAACATGTATTTACAATCCTAGTTATCTTACTACTCATTTCATGTTCTATTAGCGACTCGATCTTAGATGTCGACTCTTTACAAACAAATGTGTGCCCAAAGGATGCTTGTTGCCGATGCTTGAACTCCTTTTTGTTGCTGGGATTTGATTTTGCTGCAGGTTGGATATGTTGAAGTGCTTGGGTTCTGTTCTGAACTGACAAGGGCTGTTTCTGTCTGAACTGCTGTCAAAGGCGCGCGCGTCGGTCCTTGCTTGTGGGAGGCGCGCGCGTTGTGAAGCCCTGGTCGGAGGCGCGCGCTTCTGGCCTGCTGAATTACAGCCCCTTTCTTTTCTGATTAGAATGTTCCAACAGCTATAAATTTGAACTATTTTCGACCAGAATGGTCACACAGCATTCTTTTGCAAACACTTTCTCCTCCCAAATCACAAAATTCTTGTCATAATGGCCCCAATGACTTTCTCCTTTGAAGTTAAGGTTTCCGTCCCCGAGGGTGAGAAGTCCGTTCCAATGGTGAACGACGTTCCAGCTGTGGGGTCCGTCTCGATGGTGGAGAGGCGTCCGAGCGTTTTTGATCGTTTGGGAAGGCCCAATGACGATGTTATCGACCCCGTGAGACCGGTGGTTCATGTGCGGGACTATAGACCCGTCATTTTCCCAAGAAGAAGAAAGGTAAAGGAAATTCCTCCTATGTGTGGAAGCGCCCATGATTGTCCCCGCTAAGGCTCCGCTTGGTAAGGGTAAAGGGAAAGCCGTTGATGAAGCTCCGTCCCGTCCTAGCGTTTTCTCCCGTCTTGGCGGTCCCAAGAATGTTCCGTCCCCATCCAAGAAGACTAAAGGGCATAACAAGAAGCGATGGGTTCCCAAACCTAAGAAAGATTAGATTTTTCTTTGTACCCCAAGAGATTGCAATTAGACCACTTTGTTTTAGGATTTAATATTTTGATGTCTTTTGTTGCTCAATAAATCCGTTGTAATGGTTTGAATAATTCATTGAATGAATAAGAAATTGCATTTTGTTATTTGAAGTGAATTGGGTATTTTTGATATGTTTTAGACCGCACCCGAAGGTTGCCTACGTTCCTCCAGTTGGGAGGCTCAGGTCTTCGTAGTTCAAACAAACAAAGACCATTTTATTTATTTATTTATTTTTTTTTATTTTTTTTGCACCCTGTTTTTTGCCTAGACCGCCCTTGCGGGTTTTCAATCTAGCGGGCTTCTTTTTTGCACGTGCTCTAATTTTTGCCTAGGCCGCCCTTGTGGGTTTTCAACCTAGCGAGCGATTTTTTTTTATTTATTTATTTTTTTTATGGTTTTTGTTTATTAAGCGTAGAACCTCTTGAGCTTGTCGAGGTTGACCTCCTTTGGCAGCTGGTCACCATCTAAATCCACGAGCCGGACTGCACCACCGCTTAGTATCTTTTTGACCACGTACGGACCGATCCATCGGGGTCCCCATTTCCCCAGGGGATTCATGGCATTAGGAGGATGTTGTCTTAAGACCAAATCTCCCACATTGATGTTTCGAGGCTTCACCTTTTTGTTGAAAGCTCTTGCCATCCTTTGCTGATATGCCCTCGTGCGTTCGAGTGCTCTTAACCTCTTCTCGTCGAGTAAGGCTAGCTGTTCATATCGACTTTGCATCCAGTTGACCTCGTTGACTTGATTCTCGAGGAGGACCCGTAGAGATGGGACTTCAAGTTCGGTAGGGAGTACGGCTTCAGAACCATAGACTAATACATAAGGAGTTTCTCCTGTTACGGATCGTATTGATGTGCGGTAGCCCCACAATGCTAATGGTAGCTTCTCGGGCCAATCCCTTCCTGTTGAGGCCATTTTCTTGACGATGGTCTCGATGGTTTTATTTGCTGCTTCAATTGCGCCATTTGCTTGGGGACGGTAAGGAGATGACTTGTGCTTGGTGATCTTGTATTCTACCAAAAGTGCATCCATTTCCTTCTCAAAGTGAGAGCCGTTGTCGGAGATGATTTCATGAGGCACGCCGTATCGGCACATGATATTAATCTTTACAAATTCGGCCACTTTCTTGGCGTTGAGGGTTCGATAGGCTTGTGCTTCGACCCACTTTGTGAAGTAGTCGACTGCCACTAGAACGAATGACTGCCCATTGCTCCCGGCAGGATGAACTTTACCGATGATGTCTATCCCCCAACAAGAGAAAGGCCAAGGTGTGACCATGTTGTAAAGTTGTGAGGGTGGAGCATGTTGCAGATTAGCGTGGAATTGGCACTTGGCACACCTTTTGACTTTCTCGATACAGTCTCGTTCCATAGTGCTCCAATAGTAACCAATGCGAAGTATCTTCTTGACTAGCATAAACCCATTCATGTGGGGTCCACATTCTCCTTCGTGCACTTCACACATTATCTCTTGAGCTTCGGTCTCATTGGCGCATAAGAGATTGATCCCGTCGTGGTGCCTTTTATAGACTCGGTCCCCAATCAGTACGTACCGAGAGGCTAACCTTTGCAGAGCTGCTTGAGACTTCTTATTGATGTTCTCGGGATAAGTGCCGTCTTTGAGGAAGTTCATGATATCCGAATACCACGGAGAGCTTGTTTGCATCTCGTTGATCTCGATACTCATGCAATATGCCGGACTGTTCCTTCGAGCAATTTTGAAGGGCTTCACCATTTTCCCTTTGGGCATTTCGACTAATGAAGCTATAGTGGCCAGTGCATCGGCGAAGCGATTCTTATCCCTTGGCAGGTAGTTGAAAGTGATCTCTTGGAATTGTTCAACCAGTTCTTCAAGGTGCTGACCATATTGTTGGAGAGTCGGGTCTTGGGTTCGCCATTTACCCGATTGCTGATTGATAAGGAGCAAAGAGTCGCCGAACACTTCTAGTTCCGTGACGTTTCTTTCGAGAGCTGCTTCGAGCCCTGCTATGCACGCTTCGTACTCGGCAATGTTGTTGGTAGCTTCGAATTCCAGGCGGATGGCAATGGGAGTGTAGATGTCTTTTGGATCGACAAGCAATACCCCTATACCAAAACCGTGTTTATTGGCGGCGCCATCGAAAAAAAGTTGCCACTTGTCTTCCTCGGTTGCAGTGCAAATTAAATGCTCGTCGGGGAACTGTACATCTTCCCCCTTCACTTCGTCACAGGGGAATTCGGCAAGCTGGTCACTGAACACTTTCCCCCTGACGGATTTTAGTGTGACGTAAGTGATATCATAGCCGGCGAGCATGAAGTACCATTTGGCTATTCTTGTTGACATGAAAGGCTTCTCGAAGATGTAGCGGAGCGGGTCCACCTTTGCTACTAGCTTGATCGGAAAAGCTTCCATATAGTGTTTGAGCTTTTGAGTGACCCAAACCAATGCTGCACATGACTTCTCTAAGACAGAGTAGTTCTTTTCGCCTCCTTGGAATCGGCGACTGACAAAATAAATGGCGTTCTCCTTTGTGGACTCTCGTTGCTCTTGTGCTAACATAGCCCCTAGGGCTTCATTATTGACAGTGAGATAAAGCAACAGAGGTTTCTCCTTGTGCGGCGGAACTAGAACAGGAGGGCACGTCAAGTAATGCTTTACTTGATCGAAGGCTTCTTGGCACGCGTCGGTCCATTCTAGAGCCACATTCTTCTTGAGTAGCTTGAAAATTGGCTCGCACATGGAAGTGAGTTGGTGCACAAACCGACTGATGTATTGTAGTCTTCCCATGAAACCTTTAATCTCTTTCTGTGTCTTTGGAGGAGGCATGTCAATGATTGCCTTGATTTTGGAGGGGTCTACTTCGATTCCCCTTTCAGTGACCATATAACCAAGAACTTTGCCTCGGATAACCCCGAATGTGCACTTTGCAGGTTGAGCCTCATCTTGTGTTGACGAAGCCTTTCGAAGAACTTGCAGAGATCGATTAGGTGTTGACCATCGGTTCCTTTGGAGTGAATGATCATGTCGTCCACATAGACCTCGATTTCTTTGTGAATCATATCGTGGAACAAGTCTGTCACGGCTCTTTGGTAGGAAGCCCCAGCATTTCTTAACCCAAATGGCATGACTGTGTAGCAAAAGGTACCCCACGGTGTTGTGAAGGCTGTCTTATGTTGATCTTCCTCGGCCATAAGAATCTGATTGTACCCAGCGAACCCATCCACGAATGAGCGAACCTCGTAGGCAGCAGTGGAGTCGACTAGCATGTCGATATTAGGGAGTGGAAAATCATCCTTTGGGGAAGCTTTGTTTAAATCCCGGAAGTCTACACAAACTCGAACCTTGCCGTTCGCCTTCCTGACTGTCACAATGTTGGCTAACCACGTCGGATACTCGATAACCTTGATGAAACCCACACTGAGGAGCTTCTCAATCTCTTCTTTGACCTGCAGAGACCATTCTGGCTTGATCTTTCTGAGCTTCTGTTTTACTGGCCTGGCATCTTCTTTGATCGGAATCCTGTGCTCCGCTACCTTTCTGTCTAAACCGGCATGTCTTTGTATGACCATGTGAACACATCCACGAACTCCCGTAGTAATGCAGTCAATTTGTCTCTGTCGTCTCCCTTGAAGAAGCTTCCAATCTTGGTTTCTTTTGGCTCTTCTTCGGTACCCAGATTAACAACTTGCAATTCTTCGTCATCCTTTGGACCATTCTCGCCACGACTACGGACTTGTTGAGCAAGTTCATTTAAGTATGTTGTGTTTTCGTGGTCTATTTCATCATAATTTGAATCGTTATTAACTTGTTCGTTAAGTTCATTATTAGTTAATTCATCATTTATGATGTTTGCAATCTCAGGGTACTCAGAAATATCAAATTTTTCATTAGCAAAGAAAGGAAACACACGCTCGGCTATGGCCTCCAAATCCTCTTGGGTGAGGGTATTAGAGACACTCCCGGACTCGAAAGTAAGTGTGAGCTGCTCTTCCTTTGTTGCTGTGCGGGGTATGCAACCCATTTATTGGACTAAGAATTCCTCGGATACCACGGGCCTTTTTGTTGAATACCAATTGTTGATCGGCTCGGAGTTTGGCGGGATCTCACTGATAGTCTCGTTCATGATGACGGTGTCATGGATGGCGTTAACTTGGCATTCATTCATCATGGCAAGCTCTTCAAACATGGAGGCTAAATCTGTCAGTTCTTCCCCCACGGTGATTTTCGTCTCGAACTCTATAGTCATCTTCCTCCCCCACCATTCACGGGGCGACATGGGAGTTGGTTCCCTTTCGGATTTCCGGATCTCACAATCGGAGAAGATTTCGAGCCGGGCTTTTTGACACCTTTATTGTTAACCCACGGCTCGGGAAAGATCATGTATGGAATGTCTTCCCCTTGGTGGACAAAATAACCATTCAACGTCTTGCGGTAAGGCCTCAGATTAGGGACTTCATAACGACGGCCTTCTTTACGAGCTCGGGCCTTTTCGTTCTTGATTGCTTGCTCTTGTTTCAAGTCTTCTTTGGAAGGCTCATACCCCAAACCGAAGGTGTTCTTGACAAATGGGACTTGCACGGGATGTAGGATTCCTTGTTGATATTTCCCTAAGCCTAAACCGGGGAAGTAGTCCATATTCCTCATTATGCGGAGGACTTTGTGATTGCTGGGGGTCCATGATCAGTTTCCCCCTTCTTTGTCAATGGCGTTGATTGAGACGCCGGAGAGAGTGGAGTCTGGTAGACCATGCTGAACTTGGTGGACGGGCTCACCTTTTCTGTGGATAGTGATGTTTTCAGCCATTACGGTCACTATTTCATCACCATTTCGGATCTTGACACATTGGTGGAGAGTTGACGGTACGGCATTAGCACTATGAATCCATGGTCGACCCAACAGTAAGTTGAACGAGGCCGGGATATCAAGTACTTGGAATGGAACGGACATGACCATGCTCCCAAACTCAATGTCTATTTCGATCATACCCATGACTGTACGGGCGGTGCTGTCATAACCTCGGATTACTTGAGTAGAAGGCTTCAAATCAGAATCCTTAAGCCCCAGTATGCCATGATTCTACCAGGCATGAGATTGAGCGCGGAACCACCGTCCACTAAGACTCTTGAGACGGGCCTCCCCCTTGCTCGTACCTTGAGGTAAATAGCTTCGTTGTGGTCGGAACCAAACGGTGGAAGGTCCATATCGGCAAAGGTGATGACGTTGCTAAAATGAATGTGACCAATCATTGCCGTGAGGTCCTCGGGAGTAGTATCGGGAGAGACTGATGTATCATCGAGATTGCGGATGACAAGATCTCGGTGTTTCTTCGAGGATGCAATGAGGTCCCAAATAGAGATGTTGGCTTGAGTTTTCTTGAGTTGGACAAGTAGAGGATCTTCGGAGCGTTGTGAGCTTGCGGTCTTTGAGAGGAGGAGCTCGGTGCGGAAGTGGAAGGGTTGCTTGCTATGACTCGACCGGATCGAGTTAGCATGTTGACGTTCCCATCTTGCTTCTTTTCCTATTCTCTAGTACTTCCCTCATTACTTCATCATAAGTCACTACATAACAAGAATTGTCAAGTTTATTCATAACATTGGGGCCCCCATTCACATTGGGATTGAATGGGTGGTCCCCTCGAGTTCTCCTATCTCTATTACATTGACATGCTCGTCACTAGTCACTACAAATTCTTTCTTATCTATGAGATCTTGAATGACATTGCGGAGAACGAAGCAATCCTTGGTGGTGTGGCCACTATGTTGGTGGTAGCCACAATATTTGTGGTGAGCATGATTGGGGTTGATCGTCTTGAGTTGGTACCCTTACACGGGTGTGACTTGACCCTTTGCCTTGAGGACCTCGAACACTTCGGTTTGAGTCATGCCTTGGAGAGGCGTGTAGACACGGTCACTTCGGGGCTTCTTCCCTTGAGGTGGAGGAACCTTTTTGTAATTCCCCTTGTCAATAGTGACGGCGTTGACCGAGGCCTCTTTTGTGGAGTTGGAAGCGGCCTTGTAGCGGTAAGTAGGAGTGGTCTTCTTAATCTCCTTGAGCAAGTCATCCATGCGTACCCCCGCCTCATACATTTGGGAGAAGTCGGAGTAGCAAGCCCCACTTAGGTGAGTGCGGAGATCAATTTTGAGACACTTGAGAAATATGTCCATTTGCTCTTTTGTGTTCGGCCTCTCAACAATTTCAGAGAGTTTGTCATCCATCTCCTTGTGAAGTCGATGAAGGACTCATTGTCTCGTGAGTAGTGTTCTCTAGCTCTTTCCTTGTGGGCCGGTGAGTGGTGTTCCCTTGGTATTGGTTCTTGAAGGCAAGCATGGCGGAGTCCCAATCAAGACGGACAGTGAGCGGGAGAGTAGAATACCAATCTTTTGCCGCCCCCTCGAGAGTGAGAGGAAAGCATTGAGCCATCACCTTGGTGGAGACCTTCTTTGGAACCATTGCCCAAATATAAGTCTCAATGTGAGCCATAGGACAAGAGTTGCCCTTGAATTTGCTTATGTCGGGCATCTTGAACTTATCGGGAAGAGCGGCCATAGTACTCATGAGGATGGATGATTGATAAAGGCTTGTGTCGGAGCCTTTCCCCATGTTGAGCCCATTGAATTTTTGGTCGATGTAGGCCATGATAGAATCCACCATTTTGGGCTCATTGTTCTCGGAACTTGGTTCCCCCATCTTCTTGGTGCGGGTGTTGACATAAGGACTCTTGAACAAACCCTCGGTCCATTCGGATTCATCATCATGTTCTTGTTCTTTCCCTTGGCAAGGTTGGTGAGCTTTTCTTTCATTAGCTCCATTTCGGCCTCGTGGGCCTCCCTTTGGCTGTCGAGATGGGATTGCCAAATGTCGTCTTTGCTTTGTGCCTCTTTGTTAAGCGTGGAGACTTGCTCTTGGAGGGTTGGACCATAGTTGAGAGCTGTTCGAGAGACATGGTGTTGCTGCTGCCGGTCATGGTTGATGTTGGAGCTGTTGGAGTGATCTCTTCACGGACTAACCGATTTGCTGAATCCCGGTAGACTTTGTAAGTACCAATTGGACCTATATTGCAGAAGAGGCCCTTGTCAGTCTTGAGTAACACTTGCGGTCCATGAAGAGGCTTAGAACACACAGTTGGGCACACGACTCGAACCACATAAGAAAAGACTCTTTTTTTTTTTTTTTATAAGTCGGAGGGAATGAATCCCTTTTGGGGTTTCTAAGAAAATAATGGAATCGTCACACTAGTATATAGACCATCTCGCGGTCCCATATACTCATCGGATTCCATCGCGCTTGTGAATCCTACATGTATCGGGATTAGACTAAATTAATGTAGTAAAGCATACATGCCGGGGACGGATTTTTATTTTCGTCCAAAATAACCACTTTTGGGGACGGATTTTTATTGCGTCCCTTTCAACAAGTTGGCATGTATGATTTGAAGACATTAGTTTAGGGAAATCTCGGTACATGGAAACCGACTTGAGTCACGGAGTGTTAGACCCTAACTAGAATTGTGTGGTTTGTGCTCGGCTTGAATATGAGGCTCAAAGGTCACCCCCGGCATGTAGTCTTGAACTACGCCACGGGCTGAGGTTTACCGCTTCGAAAGAGCCAAGGTCTGGTGGAGCTTGAAACTTTCTAGGACGGGCCTCAACGGGTTTGGGGTTGGACTTGTGCGACTCGATAGTGAGCAGTTCATAGGAATATGTGCATGTAGTGTGAGGTCTAACAAGTGACAAATTTTTTTTTATATTATTTTCTTTTTTTTTTTTTGAAAAGAAAGAAAAACACACAAAACACATAAGCACATAAAATTACAACTCCCGAATCACCCGTGTGACCGGTAAATAAAACACAAAATTAAAACAGTCCGAGGGTTCAATTCTGTTCTGATGCAGGCAACTGTGCCCACACCCCACTGTTCTGCTCAGTCACTGAAACCTGTTTCTGTTCTGGAAACCAACCCAGAAGCGTGTGCCTCTGAGTGCTGATGTGGGACGTGCGCGCATGCGCAATGCTTATGGGAGGCGCGCGCATCTGGGGCACACCTGTCAGAATGTCAGACTTTGGACTCAGGGGATTGCCCTGGTCCCATGTTCATATGTAACCCCTGCAGAAGTGATTGGTGCAGATAACAGAAGAAGAAGATGAAGAACATGAAGAAGTGGGCGATTCTGGTTCTTGATGCGGGATGCGCGCGCCTTAGGCTTAAAAGGCCAGACGCGCGCGCCTCCCCCATCAGGAAACAGAATGCCGGAAAAGATGTAGATTTCGATCAGAACGCAAGTTTAACCCTCAAATTAACTCCCAGCGGAGTCGCCACTGTAGAACCCCGGGGGAACACGGCTTTGCTAGAGCGGTGATTATCCTAGGATGTCTAAACTTGATTTTAGATTGTTTAGAGTCGCCACCTATGTTTGAGGAACATAAGAAAAACCTATTGATTGTAGCCTAAGCTTGATTACGAAAACAGAGATTCTTTGTTTTGAGGTTCGGGGGTTAGATTACGAGATGGGAAGTACCGAAACACCCATCTCGCCCAACTTAAGTTGGTCTTGCTTGATCAAAATCTACATGAATGAAAATGTTCTTCTTCTTCTTCTTTAAGTCATAAAAAAGGGGGTTTAAAATAGGATTTGGAATGTAGGAGATAACTCTTAACCAACCTCAATGAGATGAGGTGATCATTAGAGTCATGTCCCAAAATGATTTGGGTGATTGCACCATTTGATTAGAGTAAAAGAGAGAGGAGATGAAATAGAAAAGAAAGGAAAAGATGGACTTTTACCTACAATTTGAAGACCTTAAAAGTATTGCTTGATGAAATCCTTGGAGAACTTTAGAGAGTGATTTTGGTATAGTTTTTGAAGTTCAATTTCGGTCCAAGTTTTTGATCCTTGATTTTCGATCCTTGAAATGGAGGTAAAGAGAGGTTTTTATAGGTGAAAGAGGGTGTTTTTGGTGCCAAAACTCAGTCACCAAGAAATCCTTCCCGGGCAAAATCCTGTAAATTGAGAAAGGGAGGGAATCCTGGCCAGAAATCTGTAATTGACGCCCAGAGGCGCGCGCTTTGATTTGGGGGGGAGGCGCGCGCGCCTGGCTCCTCCTGTCGGGGGGCGCGACTCAGGGAAGGCAATTTTGACAGAATGGACTAGAAAGTCAAGACCTGTCATTCAGTTTAGTCCCTGGACTTAACGAAGTCAGTCAGGAACTTAACGGAAGTGACAGAAACTAACGAGAAACACTTAAAATTGGGAGAAACACAAAATCAATGTGCAATCGGGGTGAGCGGTACAAGGCGGGTGTCTACAATATCATGGTTCTATGAAGCATACAAGGAAAAATTAAACATAAAAATTTGACTATAGTAAAATTTAGGCGCATAATGG